>CM038214.1:333571904-333764034 GCA_021442155.1 Cymbidium sinense | reverse complement strand
ATTCCATCTAACACACCTAAGTTTTGAATGAAGATTTTATTTTCAAACAAGATTGACATAAAATTGAAATTTCATTTAGCACATCCTGTGCTAAGTTGGAATTTCTCTTTCAAAAGCAACATCACACAAATATCCCATCTTTGAAAATCAAAAGAAAAATATATAATTGATTTCCATTTAACATACCTAAATTTGTTAAGGAAGTCCCCTTTTCCAAAATCATTAAAAATTAAAACACATTTGAATTCCATTTGACATACCCAAATTTGTCAAATGAGAATTCTTTTTCAAAATCAAAATCAAATTGGACTATAACATACCCACATTTGCTAAGTAGAGTTCCCTTTTAAAATCACAAATAAATCAAACACACTTGAACACCATTTGACATACCCAAATTTGTCAAATAATCCCACCTTTTAAAATTGAAAATAATTTGAACTTTATTTAACATATTGAACTTTATTTAACATACCACATTTGTTAAGTAAAAGTTCTATTTTTCAAAACAAAATGAAACAAACTCATCAAACACACTTGAGCCCTACTTAATATACGAAGTTTAAGTAAGGGTCTCATTTTTCAAAATCAAATCAAAATACATCAAACACATCATCATTTAGAATACCAAAATTTTCTAAGTAAGGATCCCATTTTCAAATCAATTCAACAAATCAAACACATGACACACATCATCGCAAACAACAAAAATGCATTCAAAAATTATTTTCAAACATGCACTTGTATCTCATTTAGCATACATAAATTTGCTAAGTGAAGATTCCAAAATCAAATCCAAAATAAATTCAATTGACCCTCCATTTAGCATACCCAAATTTGTTAAATGAGGGTCCAAAACATAAAATCAAATTCAATTGTGAGCTAATGGAAGCATCAATTAAGAGCCTCCAAAACATTTGAACCCCATTTAACATACCTAAATTTGTTGAATGTGGGTTCTAAATTTAAATCAAATTCAAAGTCACTCCTCTTGTGGTGAAATTTTCTAATATGGGAGTCACCTTTCAAATCTTGGGAGAAATGAAAGAGGCAAGCATAAAAATTCATCTTTTAAGATGCCATGAGATCCACGAGATGTACTTATTCAGTGATCAAGTATGTCATCAAGGAAATAGTGTACTATCTTGAAAGATAGAAGTCACTACCCTTTAATGGACCTAATCACCTCTGACTCCTAAGGATGATGGGTCTGAGATTCTTCCCTACTTTACATGAAAAAAAGGTGGTTTATTTTAAATTGGTTCATTAAGTTCCCTATAGGGCAAGTCACCATAGTTAATTACATCCTAAGAAATGGGATTCCTTAGAAAACTCTTGATTAAGGTAAATGATTATGTCTTCAAAGATTTCAATAGAAAGGACTATCAATCAATTGGTTCATTTTGAAGATCAAATGGGATGATCAAAGAGGGGGGGGGGGTTATTATCAAGCCAAATGGAAGATAAGTAGGAGATGCTCATGATGTTATGAAACCTAACAAGCATCTCAAATTATCTGTTGGGCTTTACATTTTGAAATTGATTTAGTTTGTTTGAGTTAAATTTTCATTAGAAATTTAGACTTATGATTCCTTAACACAAGATTAAGGAAATGCCTAAGAGGTGAGGAATTAAGCTTATGGCCCACAAAGGAGAGAGAAGCAACCTCAACCTAAATCTAGGGAGCTTTGGCGAGGTAAAGCATAACCTAAATCTAAGAGAAAATGGGTATTTGGTTTGTCTCCACAAGAGAGACAAACCACCAAGCTTGGACTTACAACCACTGGGGTGGATGCCAACTAACTCCTCTATGATTTTAAATATATGGCAAAGTCTTTATGCTTATGCAAGATAGCTAGGCTATTATTTTAGAAAGAGACTAAGTACTTAAACTCACTCCCTAAAGAGACTAGATCATGTAAAGGCATGCTTCAAATGAACTAAATCTAATGCAATTCAAATTTCATTTTTTTTATTTTTGGACAATTATCTTGACACAGGTTAATAGGATTCATATGAGTAATGCATGAGAAAGAAGGTTATTGGCTAGAATCAATGAGAAGGGAGGAGGTGAGTTTCCACCATGGCTCTCAAAGGTCAAGCCAAGTTTCTCTGGAAAAGGTGGAAGCCCTCCAATCAAGAGTGAAATAAGATGCATTTGTGCATGATATTAGAAAAGAAATGCTCATCCAAAGGGTTGCTAATTCTTTTATCTTGATTTTAAACCTAAGCTTTCGATGAGATTATGAGTTGTGTATTTTAGTTTGTGTTTTTAAGTTGGGTAAAAGATTTTTTTTTCCCTAAAGAGCCTAATCCACATCTAGGCCATACATAAAGTAAGGAAAAAACTAGGAAAAGCATGCCACTTAATGCAAAAGCTAAATAAATCATCATCCAATTTATAAAGCTAATCACAAAAAAGAATAAAAGGCCGTTGTGGTCGGGCACCATCACACAAACCCAAAAATATCAAATGTGGGTAGCCAAGCTCTACCCTTATACAACTTGGATTATAAATGAATTAAATTACTATTAAGGAATTCATTGTTATGGGGTCTTCAAGCTTTATTTCTTCTTTCTTCTTTGGTTCTTATTTTGGATGGTTGGAAGGTAGATGCTAAGACTTCACATGGTGCATAAGATAGGATCTTATGACCAATGCTCATCCTAATCCCCATAATAATCATTCCAAAACCCTAATTGCACAAATTTACATGAAAAGGAAAAGTGGAAATCTAACTAACACCTACAAAATAAAGGTTAGCTAAAATAAACCACACAAATCCCAAGCATGTATATTGGACTTATCACCCCACACATGGGTGACTAAGTCCACCTGGCCTATGGATTATGCTTTTGGGTATAAAGCACCTGCAAGCAAAAGCATTTATATTTTTATTTATGATAGCGCCCCATAAGCACAAACCCTTGCAGAAAAGAATAGTTAGACTAAGAACGTCCTACCATTCATTCTACTAGCATACATCCTAACATCTAGTCTAAAACATATATCACAAAACAAAACAAACATCAAACCATGCAATGACCTAACCTAAAGCTAGAAGTAGTGACTTAGGCTAATATGTGTGCTTTGAAGGCTTGTGTGGTATGCTTAGCTATGGCTTTAGGTTCAAATTTTATAAGTGTGAAGAACATGTTCAACTTAGAGGAGGGATTCATTTGAGTTGTTTAATTATTTTGGATTGATTTTATTTCATGTTTTTATTTAGTTTAAGTGGATCCTACAATTAATTACTAAGTTATGAAGAGAGGAAAGAGAAGAGAACTTCTTTCCTTCCCTAACCTAAGTAATTTCTAAAGTAGATTCACATTTTAGTTTTGTTTAGGTGAATGTTTTGATTAAATATCTTTAATTAATCCTAAGTTTAGAAGAACTCTAAACAAATCTATTCAAAAAAGAAAGGCATTTTAAGATTAAATAAAATGAATCAAAATTCACATAACACACATTACTTCATTTCTTTCCCAACATATATAATATGCATATGGATGGATCCTAAGCATATCATATACAAATGAGAGTATTTAACACACTTTATGCTGCATGCTAACTAATCTATTTAAGGAAATTTAGAAGTTGAATATGCATGATTTTTCTTAACTAGAAGAAAATTCCTTATCCAAATTTTCACATACACATGAAAGTAAGAAAGGCATAAGTGAGTACAATGCCATTGTTAACTGTAAGGTACAAGACCTACTTAGGGCTACTTAAAGCCTCAAAACCCCTGGGGACTAATATACCACTTTCCTTAAATACAAACATATGTATAAAAGGAATGAAATAGAAAAGGAGAATGCAAAAGTTGTTTAATGGAATCATTTTATTTATGCAATATATGTATGCAAGTATAGGTAACCCTTCTTAAGTGATAGCATAGGAAAGAATAGGGTATGGAATTAAGTAAGTGTTGGGTTCTTTTCAAATGAACCCTACTTCTTACCAAATCCTATTCAAAACTATACCAACATAAGAAAGAAAGGAAACATATGATTAGCATTCCTTTATAATCTATCACATGCAAACTCATAATTAAAATATAAGTAGCATGCTTTCATATTTGGTATTTGATTTATGTATTTTGAAAATAATTTGGATTTAGTAGTGATAATAGCCATTCATATTTCTACTTTAGCCAACACACATACAAACTTGACATAAAGTAAACAATTTCATTTTTAAATTTGAATTTGAAAAATATGAATGCATGAAACCAAATGACATACAAATTTAACATGTTGGGGAAAGATGAATAGCAATGAAAGCATGTAAACAAGTTCATTTCACTTTAATCCTAAAGACATTCTTATAAAATAAGAAAATTTAAAATAAATCAAAGTGAACTCAAAGTGATTTTTATTTATTTTGAAGTTTGATTTAATTTTGAAAAGGTGAGATGAGTTTGCCTAACCCATTCCCACATGTGTTTGATATTTTGTTTAATTTTAGATAATTAGATCCATTTTTATGCATTGATTAGGTTAAGGTATTAAGTAACTTAATTAACCCTTACCTACACCACCTAATAATTAACCAAATAATTATGAGCTAATGAGGTGACATAAAACTCACAAGGAATTTAAATTTGCAATGCACCTAATAAGAAAGAGGCCTAATGCAATTTGGCACACAATTTAAAGTTAATTAAGCTAAGGGGTTTAGCTTAAGTAATTTCAAAACACCCTTTCACACATGTGAATTGGTTTTGATTTCCTTAATTGAACTTAGGCTATTAAACACCTAAGCATCTACCCAAAGTAGATTAATTAAGTTTTGGAACTTTTTAGAATTTTTAGAAATTAATTAAGGGATAATTAATTAACCCTAATTAAGAGGAGATTAAGGAGAAAAGGGGTTTAGGGAATAGCTTAAGGGAAATGCCACAAAAATATTCCATAAACCTCCTACTTATTGGATCTGACCTTAATCAACCCTAATCATGGGTTAAAATCACTACACCTTAATTATCCTTAATTACATAAGGAGGTAATTAAGAAATTCATGTTTGATTCTAATCAAGCATTCAATAAATCCCAAGAAAATTAGGGGAGGTAAGTCATCCCTAAAACATACCCAAGAAATTTGGGATTAATCAGAGGCTTAATTAAAAAGTAATTAGCAAAATAAACTTTAATAAAACCCAAATTCAGAAAAGAATAATTCAAAACCAATTGAAATTAATTTTAAAATATTCTAGGTTTAATTATCTATCCATAGAATTTTATATTTTTGCTAAATTTTTAGAGGGAGTTAAATTTTAGAAGATCCTAAGTTAATTAGAAATTAATTATGCATTTAACTAATCGCTCATGCAATGCGTGGGCAGCGCTTACATGCGCATCACCATGAGGGGTTACTTAAGTAGTCAAATGATGGTAAATGGTGGTGACATGATCTGTCATCAAAGATGATGGGGATCTCCGGTTTTAAAATGAATAACATATATCTCAACATGCAAATTATCTCACCCATCTAAAATGTGGATGGATGAGATATCTCAAGTTCTTCCCTTGATCAATAGAGACCATCCATGATCAAGGGAAGATCCAAGCTCTAGCATGGATTCAAATCAAAGACAACCCACACCATCTAAAGCTAGAATCCAATGGTCAAAAAAATGGGGTGAAAATTTCTTTCACAAAGCTCCACACCACATTGAGTTTAATGGTCCAAAATCCCATACCTCACGAGGTGATCACCGCTCGATTCCCTTGGAGAAGCTTCGGTTGAGATGAAGCCTTGCAAGTTTTGAGCACTTGAGGTTGAGTGGATCTTCCTATGGGTCACCTCCTCCTAGCTTAAGCTTTTGATCCAATTCAATCTTCCACTGAGAACTCCAAAGGAAGCTTGGGTGCACTCGACTTAGCTCCTGATGAAGTATGCAAGAGCAATTGGTTGGAGATTGAGTGAAGAAGAAGTTAGCTCTTCAATGGACTTCCCCTATTTTCAAAGTATGAAAATTGAGAAATGGCTTTTTCAAATCCTCTCTAAGAAGCTTGGGAATACTCTCTGATGCTTGCTTTGAGTTCCTTAGCTTCAATCGACAAAGAGGAAGTGAGAATTGAATTGAATTAGGGGAGTATATCTCCCCCTTGAAGGATCTTCTCGCCATTTTGATCCAATCATATGGGTTGTTTGATGGTTAAGGGTGTGCACATGGTCGTTTGAGCCAAGAGTGGATCCAACCTCTCATGTGCTTGAATTTGAGTTTGAGTGGGAGTTTGAATTTTGCATTTTGACCCATAGGTTGGGTTTGGTCTAGGGACCAATCACCAACAAACCCATTTTGCACCACTCTCTTAGGTCCCCTTGAGCTTTTAGGAAACCCTCAAGTGAATGTGAAGAGGGTATGACTAAATTACCCATGGGTTAAGCCAAAAATTTGTCTATGGCCTAGGGGTAGAATGGTCATTTTGCTATTTTTCACTTTGGGTATGTGGAGAAACTAGGTTTGGCCAAGTTTCATGAGATTTGGAATTCATTTGATAGGGTTTGGCTCATGTTGACCCATTTAGGTCAAAATGGGTCAACTTGGGTCAAGTTGACCAATAGGTCAAATTGGGTCAAACCAAGGGTTGGGACAAGTTCATATGACCATTTGAAATGTTTTGGTGACTTTGGTTTGATTCAATTTGGTATAGTTTTGAATTTGGCTCATATGACTTCATTTAGGTCAAATGGGTCAAGTTGACCTATTTGACCCATTTGACCTGTAGGTCAAGGGTAGTTTATTTGGTTAGTCATATGAGTGGATTGGTATCTTTTCCAATTTTTGGTTATGTTCAAATTTGGCTCAACATGACCTTTGGGTCATTCAATTAGCTAGTTGGCCAATTGAGGCTTTGGTCAAGTTCCACAAGTGATTTGGAATGGACTTGACCCATTGGTTTGGATCAATTTGGCTTAGATCAAGTTTTGACACATTTTGACCCTTTAGGTCAAAATGGGTCAACTTGGGTCAAGTGGCCAATTGGGCTAGGTTATGCTCAAATGTTGGCTTGGTCAAGTTCAAACATAAGTCATGAGTGAACTTAGATCAATGGTTTTAATCAATTTGGCCTATGGTGAAATTTGCTATGTTAGGTTTCATTTGGTTAAGTGTTGACTTGGTCAACCCTTAGTTTGACTTTTTCAATTTGATTGATTGATCATCCCATGATGATTGTTGATCATGATGAGAGGGATATATGAGTTTGGTTCAATCCAATTTGGTTAGGATCAAAATTTGGCTAAAGTACTTTAAGTCACTTTGGGTCAAGTGAGCCTAAGTGGGTCAAATGGCTTGGCCAAAGCTTGATTTGAAGTTGGTTGATCTTGTATATGGACTCATGATTGAAATATAAATCCATTTACAAGTGGTTTAAAGTCAAATGGGTTTTGATCCATTTGACAATTTCATATTCAAAGGAAGAATATGAAGGGTTTTGGGTTTGATTTTGACTTGGGTTTTGATTGAGTGATTGAAGTTTGGATTTATATATGAGCTCATGATTGTAGGTTGATTGAATCATTAGAGAAAATCAAGAGTTTGGCTTGATTTGAAGTTGATTTGGCTAAGTTCAAGATTTTGACTTCAAAGGCTTAGATTGGATTTTGAGTTGATTTGAGTTTGATTTTTGGAATAGGTTTTGATTGTTTGAATTTATATTTCATTTATAGATGTGAATATAAATGATAAATGGATCATGAGAAAATTTCAAGGATTTGAAGTGGTTTAATCATGATTGGGCTAAGTCCATTAAGAAGGATTTAAAGGACTTAGAAAATTTGGAGTAAGGTTTTGAATTTTTGAATTTGGTTTGATTGATTTATATTTATATTTCATTTATATATGTGAATATAAATGAGAATATAAAAGAATTATGAGAAAATCCCATGACTTTGATATGGTTTGATCAAGATTTAAGCTAAGTTCATTAATGGAAAATTAATGACTTAAAAGATTTTAAATTGGAATTTAATTTTTGATTTGAGATTGATTTATATTTATATTTCATTTATATATGTGAATATAAATGAGAATATAAATGAGTTTTGAGAAAAATCCCATGAGTTTGAATTGATTTGAACAAAGTTTAGGCTAAGTCCATTAATGGAAAATTAAGGGACTTAAGAAAATTTCATGAATTGATTTGGAATTTTGAGTTTAGTTTGATTGATTTGAATTTATATTTCATTTATATATGTGAATATAAATGAGAATATAAATGGATTATGAGAAAATCTCAAAGATTTGATTTGATTTAGATCATGATTTTGGTTAAGTCCTGGGAATATTGGGACTTAAAAATTTGGACTTAGAAATTTTAATGAATTTTCAATCATGAATTTCAATCATATGGAGTTGATTGAATTTGGAGAAAATCAATTAAGATTGATTTGGAGTTTTAATTGAAAGAAGGAAAGTGAGGAATGGTTTAAGCTAAAGGAAATTTTCCTAACACCCCTAAGGCATGACCTATTCCTATGGCTAACTCTTCTAAGTCTCTGATAGGTTTGAGTATCCACCTAATCACTATGTGTCTTAAGATGAAACTCTTAAAGTCTAAGAGGAATTTTATGTCTAGATGGAGGTTGAGAGCTCATTCTAAAAATGAGGTCAACAAAGGGCGCCCAATGGTGTGACTGACAAGGAACACCGCACGTATTTATGTTGACCAAAATGATCAAAAACACTGAAAGATCACAAGCACTAATAAAAGCAATCTATCCTTAACCCAAGGAAAAGAAACAATTCAGAGCTTAGTGCACTACTTATGCCCAAGACATAAGAGAGAGGGAAAAAAATCCACTAAGGGATAGAGTGTGAACCTTCCACTAGAGTGGCAGTTTCAAGTCATCCACAAGGAAATGAATGGTTTGATTTGATTCTCTCTGAGGAGTGAAAGATTTGATTTGTTCCACTAGGGAAGTGGGTTGAATTTGTTTAAAATTTATTAGGTTTTGAATTTTTAGATGAACCTTGTTTTGGTTGATGGATCACAGTAGGAACCATGGAGGTCAAGACCTAACTCGATTTATTCCAAAGAGTAGTCTACTAAATAGTAGGACTAGCCAACCAAAGGGATGCCTTTTCTATAAATACAGACTAAGAAGAAAGTAGTAGACTTACATCCTCCAAAGTAGAGACCTTGGGGTAATCTAGAAACCCAACCCAACTGAATAATGATGGACTTAGGGACTGATCATCAAAGATAGTCAAGATTTCATTTTTTTAGTTTTGTTCATTCTTTACATGATGGATCCCATAGGTATAAGTATGGGCTATGGAAGCTTAGACCTAACCGACAATTCAAAGGGAGTAGTCTACCAACCACGAGGTAAGACTATCCAACAAAGGGGAAATGCCTTTCGACAATGAGTTAGGAAGAAAGGAGACACATCTTCTAGAATAAGGAACCACTAGGGTGATTGGTTGCATTGGGCAATAAATCGAACCGACTATATTGAGTGAATGCCATTGGGGACTTAAATCGCTCAAGGATAGTCAAAGATTAATTTCATTTTTAGATTTGTTTATGGATTCTATTGTGATGGATCACACCGAAAAGGAGCTTATAGAGCCTAGACCTATCTCAAATTAAAACAAAGGGAGTAGCTTTCATCGAATGGGAGAACTATTCAACCAAAGGAGTGCCTTTCGGTTTGCAATGATCAATTAGGGGGAAAAAAGCTCATGGACTCACATCTTCCACTAGAAAAGACCATGGGTGATTGCTTTTGGAAACAAATCAACCCAACCTAGGGTCGCCATCATTTATGACATCAAATGCTAGAAAGAGAATGATCTTGGGGTAACCGCTATGGAAAAATAGATTGAACCCGACTAAGCTAATTGAGTGAGTACCAAAAGAATTTATCTCAACTCGTAGTCGCAATTCTATAGGGAGTTGGACACTTCCTTAAAGATGGATACCTACTGGGAAAAGGGCCCTTTGGGGCTTGAATTAAATCCACAAGAATTAATTTTGTTTATTTTATTGTTTGTTTGTTTGTTTTATCATGGACCATGTTAGTGAGGGATCATAGAAGGAGCTTATATCACTAGACCCATCTCATTTATAAACCAAGGGAGAATGCATCCGTGCAATAGATTCTCCAACCACGTGGTTACTAGAAAGGGGAACTATCCAATAAGTAACCTGGTAGTGTCTAAATGGAGTCACAAAGGACTTGATCCAAATAGATAGGGGATGTGTAAGGGCTTAATCCAACACGGAGAAAATGACATGGCTAGTCATATATCCAATAGGTATTCAGTGTCCAACTCAAGGAGAAAGCTGGGACTCATATCTACCAAGAGTGGTATATTCACGGGTGAGTCGTTAGCATAGTTAACATCAACCAACCTAACCCATCGATTTGCACCAATCGCCTAGGAAGAAAGAGACTCACATCCTCCTATGGAAGTGATTGGGATAGTCTTAGCTTGATAAGTTATCTCAGACTACAGTGAATGCCACTAGGGGACTTAGATCAAAAAGTAGTCAAGAGGAAAGGAGCCTATGGGGACTTATCCTAAACCTCAAACATACTCGACCTAGAGCATGATGGCTAGTTCAAGAAGAAAGCACGGGACTCACATCTTCTTAAGCAAAGTCAACATGAGGTAGCTTACTAGGCAAAGGAAGCCTACCATACTAACAGGTGCTCTTTTTTTGCAATGATCAAGTTAAGAAGAAAGCGTGGGGAATCACATCCTCCAATAAATGACCACTAGGGTGACATACTAGTGAGGTAGCATGTAGACTTGACCTATAGTAGCTAATGAGTGAGTGCTCTCACATCAAAAGTAGCTTGAGATATAAGATTTGTGTTTATTGTGCATATGTGTTAAAAGGAATAGATGCCTCTGGGGACTCTTACACCTATAAACACACTAGGGATTTGATGAAGATGGATGGAAAAAAGGATTCTGCCACTTTTCACACCTATCTTAGTTATGCTAATCAAATAAGATGCCTCTCGTTCTCTTACACCTATTCTAAGGATATGGTTATGTGAAAGAGGGATAGGGATACCACTAGGGGACTCTTACACCTACCCTAAACACGTCATATTCAAAGATAAGCAAACTTTTGAAAAGAAGAGAAGATTTGATGAATGAATCAAATTTTGTTCTTTTATTAATGATTATTTTCAAACATGATTTGTTTCATGGGTATATTCTTTAGATAGACCCCATTAAGAAGCATGGTGTTCCCCTTTATAATCAATAAGTGATAAAATCCTTTTGGTAGCCTCTATGACATAGGGCCTTCCCAAGTGGGTTCAAACTTGCCTCCCATCTTTCAACAGCAACAATGGGTCTCCTTAGGACTACAAGTTCTCCTACTGAAAGACCTAGGAAGCTTGTTGTGAGCTTGAATCATTTTGGCCTTGTACAACTCGAGGTTCTGGCATGCCCGTAGATGACTTTTCTCCAAACCTTTGAGCTCTTCTAATCATAAGTTTGCATTATGCTCTATAGTGATCTTGTTAACCAATGCTATCTTTAGTGACGGGAGTTGAACTTCTAAAGGAAGAATTTTCATACAAAAGAAAATGGGGTACTAAGTTGGAGTTATGGTGTGGTAGGCCCACAAAGCTTCAACCAACTGATCATTCCACTCATTTATTGTCATCAAGAGTCTTCAAGATCTGATGAGAGTTTTGTTGAATGCTTCTGCTAAGCCATTTTCTCGGGTAATAGATGGTGGAGTATCTCCAATCTATACCATGTCTTCTAGTGAAGCTATTGATCTTCTTTTGAATGCGATCCATTTATATAATTCATCGAGGCACCCTGAACCTATATACAATATGGTTCTTGAAAAATTAGAGCACATGATGAGCTGTGGCCTCTTTGAGTGGGATGGCTTTCGCCCACTTGGAAAAGTATGGCGCCTAAGATGAATCGATGCTGGAAGAAGGAGAGGATTGATTGGACCTACAATGCGTACCCAACACTCAAATGGCCATGAAGGAAGCCAAGATGTAGAATGTTGGTTGGTGGAGGACCACACCATGTACCTACATGGCATCTCTAGCTACATCCATGCAATTGTGATCAGATATAGTAGTATCCTAGTCTTTGATCTTCATCTTCATTCACAGATTGATGAGCTCTCACAGACTTGAGTGTACCTCAGTTATAATTCCATGGGCTTTGTGTTTCTCTAAAAATTGTAACCGCATTTGGTCAAAGGATCGGTAAAGGTGATCACAAGAGCATAGAGAGAGCTCTTTGTTTCACTTGATGGGCTTGTGATTTCTCTGGTAGTTTTGTGTGTTCAAATAATCTATGAATGGTTGCCTTCAATCTAGCTCCTTGTCCATTTTGGCAACGACAACCTTCCCTTCAAGAGAAAGTCTCTTGATGAGTTTAAAATCAATAAGGGATAGGACTTGTCTATTTTGGACCCTAATTGAAATGGACTCATTTTTCGGACATGCCAACTCTTTGGAAAGTTTGGTTAAGGCATTTGCTATTGTGTTCTCTACTCGGGGAACCTTGTAGATGGTGACTTCGAGAATCTAGGCAAATAACTTCATGGCATACTCATAGTAATGACGAAGCTTGAGTTTGAGAACTTGGTAGGACCCAACAATCGGTTGATGACCAACTGAGAATCCCCAAAGATGTTGATGCTCTTGACGATAGTGATGGCTAACTCAACAATCAAAGCCTCATGCTCAACTTCATTATTAGGGGTTGGAAAGATAGTATGAGAATCTCATCATCATAGCTTTAGAGTTAGAAGAACTATTCACCCGCCTTTCCCGGTAGAATAGATGGTGCTTCACCTTCAAGAAAAGAAGCACATCATCATAATTTAGCCTCCCTTAAGTTCATGATTTGTTCATCGTGAGATCATCACTAAGAGAAGATCAACAAGTGGGGTATGCTAAGAAATCCACTAGTTCCTGTCCTTCTACCACATAGGGGGTACAAATGTGATATCAAACTATGAGAGAATCATGGACCATCAAGCCAAACATCTAGATAATGTTGGCCATGTCATGAGATACCATAGTGGATTTGTTCGGGAGATCAAGTTCACCTTATGAGAAAGCATATAGTGTCATAGCTTCTAAGATGCAAAGATCAAAGCTAGGCAATGTTTCAATAGGTGGATAGTTTTCTTAAGAAGATGATGATTGAGATAATAGAGAACTCCTTCCATCATTGGTAAAGAGCGAGAGAGTCATCCAATGTAGTAGTGTAAAGGATCGGCACCGGGATGGGGCTAGAACTAACCTTCACCAAGTACTCTTTGATGTCTTCAAAGGCATGCTGGCACTTATCAACCCACTTGAACTTGGCATCCTTTTTGACAAGTTTTGAGAATACTTTGCATCTCATCAATAGGTTTGAGATAAAGCATCTTAGATATGTCAGCCATTCTTGAAAGGATCTGAGTTGAGTTAAACTCTTAGGAGGTGGCATTTCTAAGATAGCTTTAATCTTTTCAAGATCTATTTCTATTCATGAACAACAAATGTACAATCTTGGGATTCATCTTGAGGTTATATTATCTTAACCGTTTGAAAACTACTCTCAAGTCAAAGAGGTGGTCTTCCTTTTCTAAGCTTTTGACTACTAAATCATCAACATAGCACTCAACCTGATGATGGATGAGTTCATTGAAGATCTGAGTCATGCTGTTGGTATGTAGCACCAGCATTTTAAGGAAAGGCATGACCCTATAATAGAAGATTGATCGGGTTCAAAAAAGTTGTTTCTTTCATCTTCAGAGACATCTTGATTTGGTTATAGATGATCCATCCATGAAAGAGAATACGCATGAGATGAGGTGATGTCCACCATTAATTCTATAGGAAGAGGAAACTCATCCTTAGGACATGCCTTGTTCAAGTCTAAAATACAAATGCAAATTTGGCCATTCTTCTTTTAACTGATGATGACCTACAACTGGTAGATATTTTTTCTTCCTGATGAAACCAACATCGATTAGTTTTTGACTTTAGAAATGACTTATTCAATTTCTAATCATGCATCTAGGAGCTTGCTTAATAGGGGTAACATTAGGATCTATTGCTTGTGGACTACTATGAGATAATAATCTGGGTATTTCTTCATAACTCCATGTGAAGCGCCTTTAAAGTCAAATAATAACTAAGTCATTGGTTTCTTCTTCATTCAAGAAATGAACCGATGTATGAAGGATTTTCTTTCTATCGTGGTTGATTTATTTAAGCTTGATTATTGAATGAATCTCTCAAATTCGTTCCTCTTTACTTGGAGATCATCTGGATCATCTGAAGTTTCTAAACACACATTCTCATAAGAGTTGGGGATGTGTGAGAAGAACCTATCAAACTCCAAATGGTTGGTAACAACTTGGAAATAATCTTCATCATCGACCGGACCCATTATACCGAATCCTAGTCCTACTCTTGATTGTGCTTCCCTGCCTGTATTATTCCATAGCTTTTTAAAGTATTCTAATCTGTGCTTGGACCATGTGTGAGGAACTAAACCTTTCTGTATAAGATTTTGAACACAAGGTGAGTAAAAGTCAAAAGGTAATTCCATTAACTCTTTAAAAGTATCTTCCTCAAGCTCTACATCAACTTCATGGATTGAGGAGGATGATCCCAAAAAGAACTTCTTCTACTTCATGTCACTAGAAGACTTAGGGACTTCCTTAACTACTAAACCTTCAACTTTCTAAGATGTAAGTGAGGTAAGAGCTAAGGTTCCCAACTTCTTCCTAATAGTTTCTCATAAACTAGATTCAAATACTTTACTTTGCTTGGAGGCTGGTTCATCTGGTGGATCAAAAGTCACCTCCAATGGAACCCGAGAGAGGGTTGGATATACTAATCACATTAGACTCATCCTGAGGATTCCAAGTCTATGTGAATAGTAGGGTACTCCTATGAACTGGAACACAACCTCTATTGGCTGAAGGCCAACTAGGGGGTCTCCACCTCTGGAACTACCTCTATTTCTGCCTCTGCCTCTACTTGGTGGAGGTTGAGCCATCCTACCCACATGTCCATATGAAGGAATGAACTAAGGGTAGAATGTGATATGTTAATATATTTCTTCTTCAATTCCCCTTTCTTGTTCACTTAGACTTTTAATTTTCTTTTCATTTTCTTTTATCTTTTATTTTGTTTCATTTTCTTTTTCTTTTGGTTTTGCATTTGAATTTTGTCCAAGTTCATGAGAAAGGGTGTTTTGAGGAAGATAGTAGGTCTTATCCTCATAAATCTCAACCTCCCTAACTAAAAATGGATTTTCATCCCCGTTGATACAGTATTCAATTCCATCTTTTCTAAACTTGATGCACTGATGAAGGGAAGATGGAATGATCTTATTTTGATGTATCCAAGGCCTACCAAGCAAAGCAATGAACGAAGTATTTGAATCAATGATGTAGAACTTGGCTTCAGTCTTCCAGTCACCTATCTCAAAGGTAACACTATAGAACCTAAAGCCGCCACCTTAATCATTGAATCCTCTCAACATCATCCTATCTCCTCGAGTGTGAGAGATGTCATCTTCAAATAGGCAAGGGTCTTTAGACTCATAATGTTCACCAATGCACCAATCCATGAGAATCCTGTGAGTCGAACCTCCATGTCAATTATGATGTAGTGGAAGGTTGTGCTCCAAGTCCCCTAAGAAGGTCTTCATCTGTGAAGGTGATCCCTTTATTTTTGCATAATGTGCTTCCTCACCTATATAGTTGAGCTAAGTATTGTGATCAAGGAGGGCCTTGATTAGTGATTCCCTCATCTTTCTGGATAAGACAAGGGCATCATTTTTGCTTAGCTTAGATGGAAACTTTCTTAGATGAGAAAGGACATTGTAGTCCACCTTTGGCTGGTCTCCACAAGCATATCCAAGGGTGGAGCATCTAAGGAAGGGCTTCTCAATCTTCAGTAATGACTTATTTCCCTCTATCTTGAGGTGTTGCCCTAGGAGGTAGAACCTTGCCACTATGGAGGTTGACTTCAGTGATCTCTAGAGGCAAGGTGGTGGAAGGTTCCATCTGCACTTTAGGCTCACCTACATCTTCTTCTATGGGACCCTCAATCAGATGATTCCAAGTTTATCTAAAGAGGTGAACCCATAGTATTCGTGAGTTGGAAAGTCCAACTATGAATCAAAGAGGAAGATCGTAATTGTTATAACTATTTAGACTTAAAGAGTTATCGTTAGGAATAAGAAGACAACCCATCAGTGATAAAAGATGTAATTCAAACTAGCTTTATTCTTCAATTTCTTTAGAATTATTTGGAGGTACAAAGTAGTCAAGTAAAGTGAGTGGAGTAAGGGATTTGATGCCCTTATCCGATACAAGAGTTCTAGTAGTAGAAAAAAAAAAAGCTAGATGAAATGGAATAAGTCATCTGTGGAAGCAACTAAAAGGATGGAGGCTAGACATGGTTGGTATTATGCTAAGGGGCTATCCGGGCACAACATGCTATTGCCGCTACTAATGAGCTCTCACTTTCCTAGAGTTGGCATTGGCAACTTGCAAACCTTCCTTGGTGTTGGAGGTTTGAGACTGTGCACCTACAAGGAAAGCTTCTTGATCTTAATTATTTTCTTAGAGGTTTTGATGAAGAAATGTCCCAACTTTCCTTGGTTTTGGTAGAATCACATGTATCCCAAGGATTACCTAATGGAACTAGAAGGTTGTTCCACAAGGTATTCCTTTGGGATAACTACAACATGATCTTGAAATTGTTTCGCCCTTGAATGTGAAGCAATCCTCCAAAATGTGGCCTAACATTCATGGTAAGGGAAAAGTTTGGATCATGACTTTTGCCTACTACTTCCTCCGGCCTCCTAGGCTCGTAGCTAAAAGGTTTCTTTAAGAGATTCTTAAAGATTTTCTGATTACCTCCTCTTAAATTAATAAGGTTTGTTTAACTTATCTAAAAGAGTAGGTGGACCATAACTACTTGGCGTGCATGCATGCCGCTAGTGGTGGTATGGCTGGTGGTGGTGGTCTTTGGCCATGGAGGCTGGTGGAGACCTAGGGTTGCCTCGATGGAAAGGAGGTGGAGGCTATCGAGTCATGTCCTCGAGATCTCTAGCTTCGCTTCCTTTGTCAACCACTTTAATGATCGGCTTCTTCTCATAGACCTTCTACAGCTTTTGCTTAGGCAATTGATCAAGGCAACTGTTGGCCTCTCAGATTAGTCGCCTTGCTGATTAGCTTCTCAAATGTCTTGATAGTGAAGCCCTTAAACATGAAGGTGAGCGGGCCATGGATATTCCTCAAGAGAATCTCAATGGCATGATGTTCAGATAGCTATAGTTCACACTTCATAACCAGGTTATGCCATCGGAGAATATAATCAACAAGTGACACACTGGAGTGCTATTGTGCTACAATGAGATCACCTACATTAACCCTTTACTGAGCTCTAGAAAACCTCTTGATAAAGAGTTGCTTCTCAAGAAATGTCTTTACAATTGTTAGCATATACCAATCAAAACCAATACCCTAGGCTACTAACAAAAAGAAAAGCAAAGCATCACCGCCACGCGCAATAATTAGCCCTAAATGAGCTATGTGCATTTTCACACCATCAAAGCTTTTAAAGAAGGAGGCACGAAACCCTTGGGATATCGGATAACATCAAATTCCTCCGGTAGGGTCTACCCTTTGGAACCGATGATCCTCCCCAGGCTTGAGCCAAAGGTTCCTTTGATTTTATAACTTTTTCATATGGAGGTACTTTCCACTACCTTCCTATATAGGCTACTGCTACCTTGCTCAATGGGAGGTAGAGTCTTAACTAGATCAAAGACATTCAAAAACTCAGGCTGACTGATGTCGACTATGGTAGGATGAACTAAAGGGGCTTGTTTCTGAAGCACTAACACTGCTGCTAACAAGTCCTAGAATGTGCCATCCTATCAATCATCCTTCTACCTCAACCGATGTCGAGTGTGATTCGTGGTGTCCTCTTGATCAACCTCATCACCTTCCATGGCCTGTTATTCCTGAGAAGAGATCCTCTAGTGTCAACCATGCATACTCCTAAATCTCCCATCAAGCCATCTTGGGATCAAAGTCGACTCTCTCTTCATCGAAGTGTACCCCAAGATTTATTCCTTCTCCATGAAATATTATGCAACTATTTCATCGAAGGAATTGTCCAACTCAACAGGTACAAATAGTTTAGGCTGAATAGTGTGATCACTATCGTGCACTGAGAGGCACTGGACCTCGCTTGTCACTGGAGAGTCAATCCTATGTGGACTATACTCACTAGATGAATGATACTCCTGACTGCTACTGCTATAAGAGGGGTAAAAATCCTAGGATGTTCCCCACCACCACTCAACTACTATCATCTGAATATTTGTAATAACTATCACCATCTCCACATCCAGTATGGGTGGAGTTGGTGAAGGGATGACCATGATGCTTCGGGTCCACACCTTCACCACCACTAGTAAGGTTGAGTAGGAGATCCCTACCATAATGGATGGTGTAGAAGGGGTAAGATCCCTTGGCTGTAGTCGGATCACCAACGAGGTGCATTTTTCCCGGATGTGGCCTTCATGGCCTTAGATGGAATGGGAGATGCTATAACATGTACTGGCAATGACAGATGAGGGGTAGAGCGATGGGGTGGAGACACCATCAACTGCGTACAAGAACCTCCGTGGTTGGTCTAGTGAGAAGAATTTATCGATGGTATGTGCATCAACCCGGAAAATCAATCAAAGCGTAAGTGGACAACTTATGGGAACCTCCTCACTCTGCTAGTAATGTGGTATGGGCCTCATGGGCCTCGGTGAATCTACCTCCCGATGGGGATAATAGATCAAAGATCAAAGTGCCGACTGAGCATGCTCTCTGCTCACCTAGCATAAAATAGATCGAGGCCACATATGACCTCCCTCCCGCAAGTGCACCACTAAGGAGGTGAATGAATCCTCCGGCATCCTCCATGTCTAATCGAGAGAGGATGGAATTGGTTTCTATAACCAGGTGAAGTGATAATGGGAGACTCATCCATGGTAATATTACTTCCTCTAGCTCCCTAGATATCCGATGATGTTCTTATGTGGGATAGGATGGGAGGAGTGTGAGCTAGACCCACACTCAAATGTAGGGGAGGCAAGCACTGAGACCAAGGGAGCCTTACCCTTAGAGGGTATAGATGTTAGGGTACTAGCCCCCACTAGGGCAACATGAGCAACTCTGGGATGAACTAGATCGCCGTACACCGGCACCATATAACCAAAGTCTGGTACTACCATACTTTCCTCTTCAATGAGGAGACATTAGAATCAAGGTAAGTCTATCCCGATTTCACCTACCACCTTGGTAACTGGTGAGGGAATTTCATAAGTGATCCCTCAAATCCCCCAAAGTGAATTAGGTGGGTATGGTCCAGAGGAAGTCAGCGATCTAAAGCTAGATCCATACCATGGGGGAAGGTGAAGACAAACTTCTGAGAACCAACCATTTTACGACTAATAGACTAAATGCATCGCACTATAAAGAATCTACAATGAGAAATTAACTTGTGTTAGATTTCAGTCTCCATAGATTTTTGAATTTTGAATTTGAAAATTTGAACCCACATCCAACAACTTGGAAGTGTTAAGTGGGGTTCAAATGGATTTGAGAAGATTGATTGAAAGAGGAATTTGAATATGAATCCAACTTCAACAAATTTAGGTATGTCAAAATATGGATCCAAAATTTTGATAAGGATGCTTCCATAGGTTCACAATTTTTTTTTGAATATGAATTTTTGATTTTTAGGACCCTTTCCTTTAACAAATTTAGTATGTTAAAGTAAGGGTCAAATGATTTTGTTTTGTTTGATTATTTTTTGGAATTTTTCTTACTTAGCAAATTTAAGTATGCTAAGTGAAGTGTTTGAGAAAGTGATTATTTCTTTTTGTGAATTTTTTTTTATTTTGGAAAATTTGCAATTCTTACTTAGCAAATTTAGGTATGCTAAGTGAAGAACCCAAATGTATTTTGTTTGATTTTTGATAATAGGATTATTGCAAATTTAGGTATGCTAAGAAAATCCTAAGTGTTTCATTTTGTTTTCATGTTTTATTTTTTTTTAAAAGGGTAGGATCCTTAGAAAATTTGGTATGCTAAAGGAATCCTAAGTGTTTCATTTTGTTGTTTTGATGTGATGATTCAACTTTAGCAAATTTCGTATGCTAAAGATGAAGTCCCACTTGGTTTTGTGAAATGGAAATTTCACTTTAAAATTTTGAGTATGCTAAATGAAATTCCAAATGGTGTGTGTTCAAGATTTTGATTTCATTTTAGTTTTGAAAATGGAAACTCCTTAGCAAATTTGGTATGCTAAGGAAAGATCCAAAGGTGTTTAAAAAATTTTGGTTTTGACTTTGGAAACTTCACTTAGCAAATTTGAGTATGCTAGGTGAAGTTCTAAAAAAAATGTTTTGAAAATGTTTGATTTTGATTTGGAAACTTCACTTAGCAAATTTGAGTATCCTAAATGAAGTTCCAAAAGTTGTTTGAAAATTTTTTGATTTTGAATTTGGAGACTTCACTTAACAAATTTAAAATGAAGTTCCAAATGTGCTTTGAAAATTATTGATTTTGATTTTTGGATTTGGGAACTTCACTTAGAAAATTTGATTATGCTAAATGAGGTTCCAAAATGTGTTAAAATTTTTTTATTTTTTTGATTTTGAATTTGGAGACTTCACTTAACAAATTTGGGTTATGAAGTTCCGAATGTGTTTGAAAATTTTGAATTTTGGATTTGGAGACTTCACTTAACAAATTTGGGTATGTTAAATGAAGTTCCAAATGTGTTTTGAAAAATTTTGAAATATGATTGTTGATTTTTTTTTTGAAAATGGGACTTCCATTCGACAAATTTAGGTATGTAGAATGGAGATCAATCTTATTTTTAAAATATGAATTTTTTGTTTTATGTGTGATTGTTGCTTTTGAAAGAGAGAATTCCAACTTAAAACATATGTGAGATGTGTTCAAAAGAGATTTCCCAAATGATATTTTATTTTTAGTTTGAATGAAATCTTCATTTAATAAATTTGAGTATATTAAATGAAGGTGTTCATGTGTGCTTTTGAAAATTTTATTTGAAGTGAACTTTCCATTCAATAAGTGTGAATGTATTGAATAGAAAGATTCATGCGTGCTTTTTGAAAACTTTTATGATTATGATTGTGACTTTTAGAAAAGATGATTATTCATTTTATTTTCAAAATGACATCTTCATCAATGTGAATTGAAAGAAGATGTTCATTTTTGCTTTTGAAAAATGTTGTTTAGTTTTATTTTTTAAAATCCTACATGTAATAATTATGGGAATTGTTAAATGAGGGTGACAAGATTTTGTGGAAAATATTTTATTAAGTGCAATTTTGAAAAGGTGCTTTTGAAAATGATAAGGAGGAAGTCTTTAAAAATGTTTTTTGTTTTTATTTAGATCTTCTCATTTTACCCATTGAGAACACAAAGGGGGTTTTAAGACCAACAAGGATGAATCCTAACGATGTTACTAACTCAACTTAAGAATGAAATGAGCTAAGTGCCAATGAAAAGAAGGATAGTCTTGGATTCATACCAAAGTACAAACCCACTATCAATACTCAAAGACAATGATCATTTACCAAAGATGGAGAGAGGAACCATCCTCAGTGGAGTTGCCAAAAAAATTTGTGGTGAAAAATTTCTAATATGAGAGTGGCCTTTCAAAATTTGGGAGAATGAAAGAGGCAAGCTATAAAAATTCATCTTTAAGATGAGCAGATCCATGATGTACTTATTGATCAAGTACTTTATCAAGGAAATAATGTATAATGATAGAAGTCACTTTTAATGGACCTAATACCTACAAGGATTAAGGATGATGGGTCTACATATGTAAAGGATTTTTTCCCTACTTTATATAAAAAGTAAAGGTGGTTTATTTTAAAGTTCATTAAGTTCCTACAGAAGTCATAGTTAATTACATCCCATTACATGGGGATTTAGAAATTTTGATTAAGGTAAATCATTTATGAGAAGATTAAAGAAAGTAAAGCATCTCAAATTATCATGGCTTACATTTTTTGAAATTGATTTAGTGAGTAATTCTCATTAGAAATTTTGACTTATGATTCTTAACACAAGATTAAGGAAATTTAAGAGGTGAAATTCATGGCCAACAAAGGAGAGAAGCAATCTCAAACCTAAATCTAAGATTTGGTGAGAAAGCACAATAAGAAAATGGGTATTTGGTTTGTCTCCACAAGAGATACAAACCAGCATGATTGGACTTACACCTGAATTAACTAACTCCTCCTACAAGTTTAAATACATGTAGGAAAGTCATTATTCTTATGCAAGATAGCTAGGTTGTTATTTAATTAGAAAAAGATTAAGTCCTTAAACTCACTCCCTAAAGTGACTAGATCATGTAAAGGGCACACTTCAAATGACCTAAATCTAATGCACCAAATTTCATTTTATTTTTTATTTTGGAAAATTATCTGACTGATAATAGGATTCATATGACTAATGCATGAGAAGGTTATTGGCCAAAATCATGAAGGGAGGAGGAGTTTCCACCATGGTTCTCAAAGGTCAAGCCAAGTTTCTTGCAAAAGAAGCCCTCAATCAAGAGTGAAATAAGATGCATTTGTCCATTACATTACTAAGAAATGCTCATCCAACTAAGGGGTTGCTAATTCTTTATCTTGATTTTAAACCTTTTTAGATGAGGTTTTTTAATTTGAGTTGTTAAGTAAAAAAATTTATTTTTCTAAAGAGCCTAATCCACATCCAGGCCATAAAATAAGGAAGAAACTAGAAACATGCCACTTAATTCAAAAGCTAAACAAATCATCAACCAATTTATAAATTTCAAAAAAAGAATAAGGTCGTTGATCAAGCACCAGATAAACCCAATATCAAATGTGGGTAGATCTACCCTTATACAACTGATTACAAATGAATTAAATTATAATTAAGTAAGGAATTAATTGTTAACAAGATTTATTTCTTCTTTCTTCTTTGGTTCCTTCTTTGATGGTTGGAAGGATGCTCCAAGACTTCACATGGTGCATAAGATTGGATCTTATGACCAATGCTCATCCTAATCCCCATAACAATCATTCTACAACACTAATTGCACAATTTTACATGAAAAGGAAAAGTGGAATCTAATTAACACCTATAAAAAAAAGGTTAGCTAAAACAAACCATACAAATCCCAAGAATTTATATTAGACTTATCACCCCACACATGGGTGACAAAGTCCGCCAATGGATTATTTTTTGTATAAAATCACGCAAGCAAAAGCATTTATATTTTATTTATGATCTTAAGAAAAATCATAGAAAAGAAGAATAGTTAGACTAAGAATGTCATACCATTCATTATGAGTAGAAATCTAACATCCATTCTAAATATTTATCCCAAAAACAAACATCAAACCATTCATCTACCTAATCAAAGTTAAGAAGTGTACTTAAAATATGTGTATGTAGTATGCCTTATGGCTAGTTCAAATTTTCTATGTATGAAGAAGATGTTCAACTTAGAAGAGGGTTTCATTTGAGTTGTTTAATTGTTTTGATTGATTTTATTTGTTTGATTTATTTAAGTGGATCCTACAATTAATTACTAAGTTATGAGAGAGGGAAAGAGAAGACAACTTCTTTCTTTCCTAACCTAAGTAATTTCTAAAGTAGAATCACATTTTAGTTTTGTTTAGGTAAATTTTTGATTAAATATTTTAATTAATCCTAGGTTTAGATGAACTAAAACAAATATATTCAAAAGAAAGGCATTTTAAGATTAAATAAAATGATCAAAAACATAAAGACATATTTCATTTCTTTTCAACATATATAACATGCATATGGATGGACCTAATATATGTTTTCAAATGAGATTATTTAACAATTTATGAAGCATGCTAAGTAATCCATTTAAGGAAATTGAAGTTGAATATGCATGAATTTTCTTAAGTAAAAGAAATTTCCTATCCAAATTTTCATAAACACATGAAAGTAAAAGGCATAAGTGAGTAAAGGCTATTGTAACTGAGGTATAGGTACAAGACCTACTTGGATACTTAACCTGCAATGGTTGTTGCTAATATACTACTTTCCACAAATATAAACATATCAAGAAATGAAATAAAAGGAGAATGCAAAAGTTATTTAATGGATTCATTTATTTATAATTATGTATGCAAGTATAGGTTTTTCAATTGATGCATAGATTGTTAGTAAATTTATTAAGTAAGTGAGTTCTTTTTTAATGAACCTACATCTTACCAACTCTTATTCAAAAAATATCATAAGAGAAAGGAAACCTATGCTACATGTTTATAATCTATCACATGCAAATTCATAATAAAATATAAGTAGAATAATTTCAGATTTGGTATTTAATTTATGCATTTTGAAAATAATTTGATTTAGTGATAATAGATTCATATTTCTACTTTAGCCAACACATGCAAACTTGACATAAAGTAAAAAATTTCATTTTTAATTTTGAATTTTAAAAGTATGAATGCATAAAACCACATGACATATAAATATAACATGTTGGGGAAATATTCAAAGCAATGAGAGCATGTAAACAAGTTCAATTCACTTAAATCCTAAAGACATTCTTATAGAATAAAAAAATTTAAAATAAATCAAACTGAACTCAAAGTGAATGTTGTTTAGTTTGAAGTTTGATTTAATTTTGAAAAGGTGAGATGAGTTTGCTATTTCTAACCCATTAACACATGTGTTTGATATTTTTTTTTTAATTTTTTGATAATTAGATCCATTTTATGATTGTTAGTTAAGGTATGAATTAAGAACTTAATTAATTACCTACACCATGAACAATTAACCAAAAAATTATGAGCCAATGAGATGACATAAAACTCATAAGGAATTTAAATTTTCAATTTAATAAGAAAAGAGGTAATGCAATTTGGCTCACAATTAAAAGTTAATTGCTAAGGGGTTTAGCTTAAGTAATTTAAAAATTTCATAAGTGAATTGGTTTTGATTTTTAATTGAACGATTAAACAAAGATCTACCCAAAGTGATTAATTAAGTTCTAGAACTTTTTAGAATTTTTAGAAATTAATTAAATTGATAATTAATGATTTAATTTAATTAAGAGGAGATTAAGGAGAGAAAAGATTTTGGAATAGGTGAAATGCCCCAAAAATATTTCAAATACTTGGATCAAATAATCAATCTAATCATGGGTTAAAAAAATCACTAATTTAATTTCCTTAATTGAGGGTTAATTTAATCAATCAATAAATAAGGAAATTGGGAAAATATCCCCAAAAATACCAAAGAAATTTGGGATTAATCATAGCCTAATTAAAAGTAATTAGCAAAATAAAATTAGAAATCAAATTGAGAAAAGAATCAAAAATTGAAATTAATTTTGATTCTAGGTTTAATTATCTTTCAAAGATTTTATTTGAAATTTGAAAATTTTTAGAGGGAGTTATGAATTTTAGAAGATCAAGTTAATTAGAAATTAATTAAGCATTTAACTAATCCCCTAGCTCATTGAATGAACCTGATTCTTGGATTAATGAATCTTTGATGGGGGGTTTTAAGAAAAATCACTTGATGTGCTTTATCAATCAAGGATCAGTTTTCAAAATAATAGATATTTAAAATGTGCAGAACTATCTTAGCCCATCTAAAATGATGGATGAAGATTTGGTTCTTCCCCTTGATCACAAGATCATCCATGATCATGGAAGATCCAATTGATGTAGCATATTCAAATCAAACTCAATCAAAATCTAAAGTTAAAGAGAAATCAATGGTCAATTGATGGGTGAAAATTTCTTCTTCACAAAGCTCCACACACCATCACAGTTAATGGTCAAAAAATCATGTTTTGATCATCATTTGATAGTTTGTCTTTGGAGACAAGCCATAAAGTTTTGACACTTGAGGTTGAGAGGATCATGGGACCTCTTCTATTGAAGCTTTTGATCCAATTCAATCCTTATGAACTCTATGAAGTCAAATGACTTAGCTACTATAAGTACAACCAATTGGATGGAGATTGAGTGAAGAGTTTCTCTCAATGGACTCTATCAACTCTGTAGAGATACCCCATGGTTAGGTCTAATTTCCAATGGAGGCTTTCCTTCTACAAGTGATTTGGAATGGACTTGACCCATTGGTTTGGATCAATTATCTTAGATTGTTTTGACACATTTTGACCCTTTAGGTCAAAATGAGTCAACTCAAAGTGGCCAATTGGGCTAGGTTAAATAAATCCAAGTTCAAACATAAGCCATGAGTGAACTTAGATCAATGGTTTCAATTAATTTGGCCTATGGTGGAATTTGGCTATGTTAGGTTTCATTTGGGTTAAGTGTTGACTTGGTCAACCTAGGTTTGACTTGGTACACAATTTGATTGATTGATCATCACGTGATGATTGTTGATCATGAGAGGGATATATGAGTTTTCCAATTTGGTCAGGATCAAAATTTGGCTCATAATGGTACTTTAGGTTACTTTGGGTCAAGTGTGCCTAAGTGAGTCAAATGGCTTGTTCAAAGCTAGATTTGAAGTTGGTTGATCTTGTAAATGGACTCATGATTGAAATATAAATCCATTTACAAGTGTTTTGAAGTCAAATGGGCTTTGATCCATTTAAATCATATTCAAAGGAATAATGAAGGGTTTTGGGTTTGATTTTTGACTTGGGTTTTGATTGAGTGATTGAAGTTCGATTTATATGAGCTCATGATTGTAGGTTTATTGAATCATGAGAGAAAATCAAGAGTTGGTTTGATTTGAAGTTGATTTGAAGTTCAAGATTTTGACTGAAAGGCTTAGATTGGATTTGAGATTTGCTTGATTGAATAGGTTTTGATTGTTGAATTTATATTTATTTATGTGAATATAAATGAGAATATAAATGATATAAGAAAATTTAAGATTTGAAGTGGTTTAATCATGATTTGTGCTAAGTCCATTAAGAAGGATTTAAAGGACTTAAAAAAAAATTTGTATTTTGAATTTTGAATTTGGTTTGATTGATTTATATTTATATTTCATTTATTTATGATATAAAATGAGAATATAAATGAATTATGAGAAAATTTCATGACTTTGATATGGTTTGATCAAGATTTATAAGTTCATTAATGGAAAATTAATGACTTAGAGATTTCAAATTGGGAATTTAATTTTACCTTTGATTTGATTGATTTATATTTATTTATATATAAGTGAATATAAATGAGAATATAAATGAGTTTTGAGAAAATCCCATGAGTTTGAATTGATTTGATAAAGTTTGAATCCAAACATTAAGGACCAAGAAAAAATTTCATGAATTGATTTAATTGAGTTTAGTTCTATTGATTTGAATTTATATTTTATATAGATATAAAAGAATATAAATATGATGAGAAAATATCAAATATTTTATTTGATTTAGATCATGATTTTGGTTAACCTTAGAAGGAATATTAACTTGCAAAATTTGGACTTAAGAAATTTTAATGAATTTTGATCAGATTCAATCATGGATCACATAGCATATTCTTTACATGAAGCCGATTCAATGATGGGAATAATGATGCCAGAAGATGAGAGGTCATTTACACTTATAATTTCTATTGGAATTTATTGATATCATGTCATGCCTTTCTCTGGTCATTAGGAATAAAGAAAAAGGAAGACCATCTTTATGATTTAAGTAGTTGTCTTCGATTGGTTATCAAACTTTAGCCTGAAGTTGAATCCCCTAAAGTATACAATTAGGATGACTTTAGGGGAGTTTCTAAGGCTTGTAGTAAAGCATCATGGAATAATAAAGATTGATCTAAAAGACATTAACATGATATTAGAGATGCAGCCTTCGAGATTCTACTTAATAGGAGAGAGACTTCAATTAATGAAATATAGATGGTTTAAACTCTTCAAAGAGTCTATCTCAAAACTTTTCAAATCAAGAATCTACTTCCAATCATTGAAAGGCCTACCTTGGTGCTTCAAAAGGATGGAAAGTAGTTTAATTATAGGGGAGCACATGCTTCCAATCAATATTTAAAAAAATACTATCCTCAAAATAATGTTTGAAAATAATTATCAACAATTAAAATCCTATCTTTCCATTCATCAAATCCCTTCTTCATTGGAAGCATTATTTGCTTATTTGCAAATCCATGATGTTTAGGATAGTGTACCCTACTAGCATCACCCTCACTCATTAGTTGCTCTAGGTTTGGCTGACGTGTTACACTGCTAGTGCACCCCAATGGTACCTTGTTCAGGAGGATGTAATTTTGCTATGCTTTCCATCCTGACTTGACCACTGCACACCGACAAGCACATTGTTAGCATGGTAGGCCTTACTATGTGGTCGGTAAGCTACCCTCATGTTGGCTCTAATTAAGAGGATGTAAGTTAACTACACCTTCTTCTTAAACTTGTCATCATGAACTAACTTGGTTGAGTATATCACAAACACCCAAACACATCTTTTTTCTGGGCTACTTTGTGGGATGCCCGAGACACTCACTCATTAGCTCTCAAGTCGTTGACGTGGTACCCTCGCTAGTGTCACCCCTAGTGGTTCCATGTTTAGGAGGATGTAAGTCTATGCTTTCCCGACTTGACCATTGCACACCTGAGTGCCTTGTTAGCATGGTAGGCCTTATAGAATGTCTAAGCTACCTTCATGTTGGCTTCATTTAAGAGGATATAAGTCTATTGTATGCTTTCTTCTTGAACTAGCCATCATGAACCGACTTGGTCAAGTAGAGATTAGGGAAGTCCCCAAACCTTTCATCCTAAGTACTTCCAAAAGTTCTTTATGACTCCCTACTTAGTCGCCTTAGGTCGGTTACTTATGTGCCAACAATGGGTCACCCAAGTTGTTCCTCACTTTAGAAGATGTAAGTCCGCTACTTTCTTCCTAAGTACAAGTTGCACAATCGAAGGCTAGGTCGGATAGCACCTATCGAACCAATGATAGACTATCTTGATAATCAATTCCACTTTAAGGAGATATAAGTCTACATGCCTTCTTCCTAGATTGTCACACCGTACCTTAGGTTTGGTGTTCTCTATGTCACCCCAAGGATAGACCCACTCATGGTAGATGTAAGTCTACACTTTCTCCTTGAGTTGGCCACATACTGGCTTTCTTATTTAGAGGGTCGGATAACTCCCCTAGTGGCACCTCCCCTGGCACACTCTATTTGGATCACATCCTTGACCCCATTTAGACTACGTTATTACTGATTGGGTAGCCTCCTTTCCCAAGTAACCACCCATGGTTGGAGATTCTACTATGTGGATGCATAGATTCTCCCTTGTTCAAAGAATTGAGATAGGTCCGACATAGCCCTTCTCTCAGGTGAGCCCTCACACAACAATAGGTCCATAATAATAATAAAATAATATATATATATATATATATATATATATATATATATATATATATATATATATATATATATATATATATATATATATATATATATATATATATATATAGATATTATATATGCTTATGCCCCAAAACACCTTTCCCAAGAAAGCATCTATCTTTAGAGGCGCAAAACTCCTTATAGAATTGCTGAATACTCTTGAGATAAGTCCCCGTGACACTCGCTTAGTAGTCGCCATTTGGATGGGTTCAATTTGCTCTTCCACCAATAGGTTACCCTGGCAGTTGTCCTGGCTTTAGAAGATATAAGTCTGCTACGCATTATTTTTAGCATGACCGTTGCACACCAATGGTAGCCTAGGTCAATTGATGATGCATTCAACAGTCACCCCATTATTCCTTGCTTTGGAGATGTAAGTCTGCTATGCTTTCTATCACTTGTTGCACACTAAAAGGGGTTGGATAGCCTTCCTACACTTTTTTTGATAAATCTTAGATAGGCTAAGGCTAACATAGCCTAGTGCCTCATTGCACACCAACCAGATCCATCAAACAAAATTAAAATAAATAAAATAAACCAAATCAAATTATAATAATCAATGAAATTAATGAAAATCTTGACTACTTTTGAGTTGACATAAGTCCCCAACAACATTCACTCAATAGTCCCCAGTCAAGTTCAATTTATTTGGATCCAATTGATCACCCAGCATTGATCCCTACTTTAAGATGTAAGCTACTATGCTTTCTTCCTAATACATTACAGAAAATTTAGGTTGATAGTCTTACCTCTGTCTATTCCTTTGGATTAATAAATTTGAGATAGGTGGCTAACATCTGGGTCCAATGCACCGACATAGGTTCTATAATAAACTAAATTTAAAACTAACCTTCCGGTGAAGTCAAATTAAAGCATATTGAACAAACCAAACATCTCTCTAGTGAGGCACAAATCAAATTAATCTCCCCAATGGAGCCATAAGAAATAGCATCAAACTCTTATCCCCAATGGATAGCCTAAACATGCTTCCTCTGGAAGGTTTACACCAATCCCTAATTATATAGATTCTTATCTCCAACATATATGCACCAAACAAATCATATTCATAATCAAACTTAAATCCATATCCCCAGAAGATACTTGAACTGGGGAAGGTTCACATTATTCTCTTATGCCTTTGGCATAAATAGAGCTACTTTGCAGTAAGATCATGAATCTATCTACCTTTTTGGTTTAGGTATAGATCATTTTCATTAGTGGTTGCAATCTTTTAAATGTTGTTGATTATCTTGGTCAATGCTAATATGTACGGTGTGCCTTGTCAATTACACCACAAATTGGGGGGTCCTTTGTTGACCTTACTTTAGAGTGAATTCTCAAACTCTATTCTTAGACCTAGGAACCTTCTAGACTTTAAGGAGGTTTTTAGTCATAAGATGGTTCTACATTAGGTGAACACTTAACCTAAGCCTAGAGACTTAGAAGGGTTAATAATAGGATTAGGCCATGCCTTAGGGACTTAGGAAAATCACCTACCTTATAGCCTAAACCCAATCCATGTACACCTTCTTAAATTTAATTAAAATCCAAATTTCTAGCCAAACCTCAAACTCAATTTCAAATCCAAATCTAAGTCCAAACTCAATTCCAAATGATTGAAACCCAACATAAAATCCAAACTTGAAATCCTTCCCAAGCCCTTTAATCAACCTTCATGAACTTATCAAAATTCTCATCCAATTCAATCCAAACTCAATTGATTTTCTTATAAATCAATTGTACCTTCAATTATCATCTCAAATATAAATGAAATATAAATTTAAATTTCCAAAACCAAATCCAAAATCAAATCAAAACCCAATTTAAACACTTTTTTTCTTGAACCAAAACCCATCTAAATGAAGGAAAATCAATGGATTTTCTCTTGAATCAATCATTCCTTCAATCATCTATCCAAATATAAATGAAACCTATAATCATCTAGTCAAACCAAAATTAACCCAAGTCAAACCCAACCTAGCACATTTGACTTAAAATATTCAAATGAAACAAAACTCATTTGAATTCAAACCAATAGCAATTATATATATCAATCTCAAATAAATATAACTCAACTAAATCAAACTCAACCCAAAATCAAGGCAACTAAATCCAATTGGTTCACTTGACCCAAAGTGGTCAATTTGACCTACATGAACCAAAATCCTCTTCAATCCAAATCAAAGTGAATTAAGTCAATCCAAACTTCATGTTATGATTGTTGATCACCCTAGGATGATCAATTGATATAAATTAGGTCAAACCACCCCTAGCCCATTGACCAAGTCAACCTTTAGCCTATATGAACCCAAACTAGCCAAATTACAACCTAAGCTAAATCCATTGAATCCAATGATTCAAATCAAACCAAAATCAACATTTAAACATTACTTGACCTTCAATTGAGCCAAACCTAGTCCAATTAGCCCTATTTACCAAAGATGACCCAAATTAGCATTAAGGGATAAATTAGACTAACCCTAATATAAATCCAATTTAATTCAAACCAAAGCATACAATCCTCTCTAAATAGTCATATAAACTTGACCTAACCCTTGGTTTGACCTAAATAGACCAATTGGTCAACCTAACCCATTTTGATCCAATTTGACCCAAATGGGTAAACTTATGCCAATCCTAAACAAATGAACTTCAAATGACATAAAATTTTGTCCAACTCACTTTTGACTCATTTTCAATCAGCCTAAATCAAATTCAATGCCAAATGACCACTCTAACCTTAGGATAAGGGTATCACACAAGACAAAACACCAATGTAAATGGTAATTTTTCTTCCTTGGCCACTTGGCACTCATCCATTAGTCCACCCAGGCTCCAAGGATAATGTCCAACCTGGCCCATAAGATGGTTGGGTCTGCCATCACTCATGGGGAGGGGAAATACCATCACCTCTCGCATTAGAACACATGGCAGGAAGGACCTCCACTTCCCTTTGCTAGGACACCCACTTTTCCTTCATAGCAACCACCTCCCATGCCTTGGCCAACCAAATTATGCCACCTAAGGAGAATCCCAACCACCCCATGACAAGAACACCCACATGGAGCCAAAAATCACCATGAATGAGTTGATTTTCGGCCATTGCAAAGAGACCAAAAATAGAAAGGCAAAAAATCTTCCTCACACAGTCATTTCACTCTCCAAGAGCTCCAAAACCAACTAGCAACCATCATTTTTGGTTTTTGAGCAAAAGCTATCAAAATCAAGTGGATTCCTGTGAGGAAGTGATGGCCATTGGTGGATACATTATTTTGATGTGAAGCAAAAGCCCAAACTAATTCCAAAGCTTCTTCTTGCCCTAAGGAGCGCACTCAGATCATCACTACCACCAAAAATTATCCTAAGTGAGGTAAATTTCAAGAATTGTAGTTGGCCTTTAGTTCTTTTGTGTGTAATAATTTTTTCTCAATTTTAGGAATTTTCTTTAGATTACCCTTGCATGTATTTTATTTTACATCATCCCCATGCATTTGGAATGATTTTTGATGAAGATCATCAAAAAATTGAGCCTAAAATGAAGTTTTCCATTCAATTTTTTCACAAGAATCACAAAAATCACTTTTGAAATAGTGTTCCATTGGTCTCTTCCACCGATCACCAACAATCTGTTTCGTGGAGATGGATGGCTCGATTAGAATGTGATCCGACAGCGGATTGCATAACTCGATCACGGATCATATGTATCGACTGGACATCCGATCCATGATCGGTCGATCCGCATGACCTTGTCCATATTCCACTCATCTAATGTGGAACCATGCCGCCACTCATCACATGGTCAAGTCAACACCACGTAGGCCGATGGTTGGTTAAGTAAGAAATTAGGATTTTATGCTTTTTTAATTAAAACACTAAAACTTCAAAATTTATAAATAAAATAAAATACTTAACTAAAATTGCAAAATAAGGGCACATTGGATTTATCTTTAGAGGAATCGAATGAATCTAGAAGCCCCAAATTTTATGAATATTTTGATCTTAATTTAAGTTTTATGCAATCAAATTTCATTAATTAAACTAAAAAAGCCACATCGATTGATTTGAAATTTATAGAGAATAAAATTGAGCTTAAAATACCTACCATAAAATTTCAAGTCAAAAGGATTGATTGGGAGATATTTCAAGTTCAAATAAATTAATAGACTTTATAAAAATCATGGAAAATCATTTAAATCAACTGAAACTTTAAAAAATTATAACAAATTATAGAAAAATCATAAAATGCAAGTAAATATTTATTTTGAAGGTATTTCAGAGAAGATTCAATTAAAATTGTTTCCAATTAATTTTAAATAGTAATTAAGGCTTAATTTAAATTTAATTAAAAACTTAATTAGCTTAATTACTCTCTATTTAACTAAGTAATTAATCCCAAACTTTTTGAGGATGGCTAATGGGATGACCTCTACCTCCCATAATTTTCTTGGGATTTATTTGTTAATTAGGGAAATTGGATGTCTTAACTTGCATTACATTTCTAATTAAATTGGTAATTAATCAATATTAAAAATAGTAAGGAAACCATTAATTAAGCTTGCCAATCATAATAAAATAGTGAATGGGGATGGGGAATGAGTTTGGAACCTCTTTCCCAATCATTTCCCTAAGTCCATTTCACTTGAATGAAAATTAATTAATTTGGGATTAATTGATGGTAATTCATTAATTAAATTGCTTAATTATTCAATTTGAAACTATAATCACATGGAATCTTAATTAATCAATTCATGGGTAGATCTTTAGTGTTCAATAACCCAAAAAATATTTAAAGAAATTATGGTTAACCCACATGTGTGAAAAACTATGAAAGTACTTAATTAAGTTTCTTAACTTAATTAATCTCTAATTGTGAGCCAATTGCATTAGGCCTCTTTCATTTCTTAGGTTTATTGCTAATTTAATATCCAATGTATATACATATCATTTTGGCTCATAATTACTTGGTTAATTAAATTAAGGCAAACATAAGGGGTAAATTAATGATTTAATGCATAGTACAACCTATTTAACCCATAAAATCAACTTAATTACTTATCATTAAACCAAATTAAATCACAAACATGGGAATGGGTTAGATCAGCAAATTTTTTTCTCATTTCTTCAAACCAAATCAAATATAAAATTGAAAGTGATAATTAAAAAAGCCTTGGTTTTCTTTAAATGCTTTTATTTGATTTGATTATCCGAGAATTAATTTAATTGAATAAACTCACATGTTTATGCTTATTCATCTTTCCAATCATGTTAGATGTTGTATGTAAATTAAAATCATATATTCATCTTTTCAAAATTAGTTAAATCAAAAGGTTTTCCTTTATGTCAAGCTTGCATGTGTTGATTTATTTTATAATATGTATGGCTATTATCATTATTAAATCCAAATGTATTCTCCAAAGCTTATAAATGAATGGATACAAATGCTATAAATTCTAGTTATAAATACATAAGGGATGTATGTGATATTAGCTTAAATGTATGAAGTGAAGCTCCTTTCTTTCATTCATGTATTGATTTATATAAATGAGAATGTTAATGGGTATATAGTTTGGACATCCCGGGAATACAAAGCTTTAGTTAGCCCCAAGGAGGTCATTTGATTACCTCACTTCTCTGGTTTAACAAAGACATGTACAACATTGTATTTTATGTATTTTAATACTATAATTTAGATGAGGCTTTAATTCATATACATAAATGATTCAATAAAATTAAATATCATTATTTTTGCATGATTTTGATTCTCCAAATTATGAATACATGTGTATGTATCTAAGACAAGCGTCTGGACATCCAGAATACAAGGCTTTAGTTAGCCTAAAGGAGGTCATTTGACTACCGCATCCTGGTTTAAGAAAGGCACATACTTGCTTATGTATTTTAAACATACATGTGTTTATTTAATTAGAATGGTAATCCTTCCTTTTATTAAAATACATGCATTTTCAATTGTTCAAGTGATTCAATTAATTGATTATGTGATTTGGAGGTCTCTTTCTTATGTTCATCCATGTAAATTTACATATGGTTTGAATGTTATGGTATATAGTTTGGACAACCAGGGAATATGAGGCTTTAGCTAGCCCCAAGGAGGTCATTTGATTACCTCACTTTCCTAGTTAACAATGACATGTACCTATTTAATTTCATCCTTATGTATTTTTGTATAAGAATTTAGATAGAGCCTTAAAATAATATGATAAAATAGTTCAATCGGGAAATATAAAGCTTCAAATGTGCATACTCACATCCATCATTCAAGTGTGCTAAAACATATTGTATGTGTAGGTATACTTAAGACTTAATCATATGCATGTTACATGTGATGGAAATGAATGATTTAGCATGTGTCATGTGATAGTATTTTGATTAGATTAATCTTGAGAAGCCTTTCACATTGAATGAAATTATTTAAAGAGAACCTAAACTTAGGATTAATCTAAAATGTGTAATAAGCTATTCACTAAAGAGAACTAAATAAAAATAACATGCTTTAAAAAGTGGTTTAAGGTAGGGATGAAAGAGGGAAACCTCTTTTCTTCTCTTTACAACACTTAGTTGGTAGGTGTAGGTCATATGAAACAAAAGAAAACATAAATTAAAACTTGCAAATCAATTAGAGCACTTGAAGTGAAACCACCCTTTAAGTTGAATCTTTCTACACTTAGAAAATCTTTACTGTAAAGCTTAGTTATGACATACCACACAAGCCTTAATACACACACATTAAATTAAGTCACCACTTCTAGCCTTATGTTAGGACGATGCATGTTGTGATGTATTATTTTGGACTGGATGTTAGGGTGTATGTTTTGTAGACTAGATGGTAGGCCTTGATTAGCCTAATCATGTTTTTTGTAAGGGATTATGTTTAAGAGGGCTTAAAAATAAATATCAATGCTCTTTGTAGGTTGCTTAAGCCTCTAAGCATAATCAAAGTTAGGATAGTGGGCTTTTGTTACCCATGTGCGGTGCTAAGTTCAAATTATAAATATAATTGCTTGGGTTATATGTGTGTTTAGCTAACACTTGTCTTGTAGGTGTAGTTAGATTTCTTTTCTATTTTTAATTTAATTTTGAATTAAGAATTATGATTAGTTCTTTGGGGATAAGGATGAGCATTGGCTAAGGCTTTATCACGATTACTTTTCCATCCTTTGCGATAGTGGAATTCTTGACTTATTAGGGCATCCCTTGTGTTTGAAAACACCCCTTTCTTGATGATTTATCTAACAACCTTATTTGATCATGCATGTAGGCATCAAAAACCCAAAGCCTATGTCAAAATGATCAGAATAAATAAAATTTGAAAAGATTTTGCACTAGACTAAGTCATATGCTCATACCACTCATGCTCTCTTAGGGAGTGGGTTTAAGAGCTTTAGTTTCTTTCTAATTAAATAATAGCCTAACTAATCTTGCAAATAATATGACCAAACTTCATGGATTTAAAGCATAGGAGGTGTTAGGCGCGCCACTCTAAGCTTGTAAGTCCAATGGACATTTATCCTCTTATGGAGTTAAACCATATGCCCATTTTCACATAGATTTAGGGTCACTTTGGGTTATGCTAAAGCTCTAGATTTAGGATTTGAGGTGGTTGTTTCATTTTGGGCTACAAGCATAAATCCTCACCTCTTAAGCATCTCCACAATCTTGTGTTGTTGGATTATAAGTCTTAGCTTTATAATGCATGTCAACTTTAACAAAATTGATTTTTTCTTTAATTTCAAAATTATAAAGCCCAATTATAGGATAGGTTGAAATGCTCACTAGGTTTTCTAGTATCGAGCATTCCCTACTCATTTCCTTTGGCTTATAATAAGTCTTCTCCTTGAGTTTTCCCACTTGATTTTCTAATACAACTAATCCTTTTATAGTATCCTTGAAATCTTTAGAGACCTTAATTGCTACTTTAATCGAGTATTCTTAAGGGATTTACATCCCTTAGGATGTAATTAACTATGGAGGCTTGCTTCCATAGAACTTAATGAACCTTAATATAAACCCTACTTTACTTTTCCATGAAAAGTAGGGAAAGATCTAGTGAAGACCCATCATGCCTTAGAGTCCTTATTAAGTGATTAGGTCTATTATAAGGTGATGATTTCTATTTTTCAAGATAGTGCATCTTTGCTTAATGTCATACCCATCATTTCAACAAGTACCCCTATGCATGGTTTCCCCATCTCAAAAAAAATAAACACCACACACACCAAGTTTTTTAAGACACAAGTGATGACATAGATAAGAAATGAGCATGCAAAGAGCAAATCAAAAACCCTAGATAACTAGAATTGTCTCTACTACAAAGACACAGTTCCATAAGCAGTAGATTGGATCGATCGTTCTTCAATTTCTTTAGTTCCCATCAAAACCAAGCCTCTCGGTAGTGGGATCCACCATCATATCAATCTCTCCCTCCACCACCATGGCTATAACCTCCATTGCTCCTCTGCTTCCATAACCACCACTTTTCACCACCTCATATCCACCAACACCTCAGATCCCCACCACCATTTGATAACGCCACCTACCTTGCCTCCACTTCGATCTAGATTGAGCCTAATTGATGGTGATGTTCCCATCATGGTTTGCCCATTCTTAGGTTTAGGTTTAGGTTTAGGTTTATTAGGTTTTAGGGTTGAGGTATATTTTTAATTTATTTAGTTACTTTAGGTTTAGGGGTTTGGGGTTTACATTTTAGGGTTTAAGGTTATGTTTAGGGTTTAGGTTTAGTTTAGGGTTTAGGGTTTAGTTTTAAGTTTTAGGTTTTATGCTTCTAGGCTTAGGGTTTAGGGTTAGGGTTTAGTGTTTCTTAGGGTTTAGTGTTTAGTGCTTAGTCTTTGGTTTAGGGTTAGTTTAGTTTAGGGTTTAGGTTTAGGGTTTTAGGGTTTAGGATTTAGGTTTAGGGTTTAGGTTTTAGATTTAATTTTAAGTTTAGGGTTTAGTTTAATGATTAGGGTTGTTTATGGTTTAGGATGTTTTTTTGGGAAAGTTAAGAATTTTATTACCATAAAAGAAAAGATACAATGTCCTTAAAAGGGTAAAACTAAAATTCTCTTGCTCTACAAGAAACCTAAGAGCTAAACCCCCATCTAAGTACATTAGAAAAAGAAAGAATACAAAAGAGCAAATAAAATAGCTAAAAAGCATAAGAGAAAAAGACATAGAGTAAAACTAAAATAAATCTTGAAAATAGTAAAATGATGAGTCAGCAACAATTCATGATTCCTTTGAGAAAGTCGGATAAGCAAGATCCCCAACAATAACACTTAGGTTGACTAAGTAACGGCCATTCCCTTTGGAAAGTTCCAACCTATATAAGAAATCTGTAAAACACTATAAAGGAAAAAGTCATAGATAAATAGGATAAGGATAAAAAGAGGAAAAGGAGAGCTTAGATATAGAAGGCTCATGCTAAGTTTCATCTCAAGGGAAACAATACATATGACCATCCAAACTTCATAAAGAAGGGTTACAATCATCATATAACTACCAACAGAAGAAAAGTTGAGTAACATCAAAGCCATCATCATGCATACATGATACAAACAACCAAGGCCGGTCTTAGAGTTCTAGATCATGCATTAAAAAAAAAGCTAACAACCAAAGCCACCACCAAACAAAACCATAATAGACTAATCACAATAACCTAGAGGCTAGAACAAAGTCAAAACACAATGATAACCATTATCCAAATACCCATCCAAGCTCCAAACCAAGGAAAATAAGAACCGATATGCAAGCACCAAACCCATGCCAATTAGAGAAATAGCCAACAAAACCAAGATGGGAGCCTCAAAAGTCCCAACAAGTAGTAGTCACCAAAAACTAGGGTGAACCACAAATGACTAAATAGCTCACAAATAAAACCATCAACTGAAGGAAACATAAGCTGCGGTAAGTGCAAATCACTAGAAGACAAAACAACCACACAAAAGGGGCCAAAGGCAGCCACCAACCTAAAAAAAGTCCAATCAAAGGCTCAACAAGGTTTGGCCACCACATCAAAGGAATTGTCCAAGGAAATGAACAACAAGGAAAAAAAAAAAAACAACAAGACTCCAGGACAACTAAACCAACCAAGTAAAATTAAAAGCATAAGGAAACCACTAGAGAACAACCCATCATAAGTAACCAACAAAGGATGCATCCCAGTTGCCAAGGAAAAGTAGAAAACCAAGAAAGCACCACACAATAGAGGTCCAAAAGAAGCACAACCACCATAGAAGGTAATAATAATAAGACTAGTGAAAAAACTAAACTTCCCAACAATAAAGACTAACGATAGGAAGCATAATAATAACATAAAACCTGTAAATAACAACTAATAAAGGATAATCTAAGAGAATAACCAAACACTACTAAGGCAAAGAAAGATCAACATAAATAATAAGGAACTGGAGGAAACCCTAAAAAAGTTGTCAGGAAACTCTCCAAAAGGAGGCCTAGAAAGGCAACAACCAATAGTTCTCACTAGAGGCACCCATTCAACCATGAAAACCAAAAGTAATTCGAGTTTAAGAGCCAACAAACCAACTAGTGAAAATAGAATAAAGCTAGACCATCTCATCCACCATCAATAAGAGTAACATGCAGAGAAGATAGTGTAGGTTGAAAACTAACCCAACGGCTAGAAAGATAGAACCACTATGTAGCAACCACCAGCCAACAGAAGAAAGAAGTCAAAATATAACCCAACTCGGGATAAAAGTGAAAATAGTTTAGGGTTTAGGGTTTAAGGGGTTTAGGGTTTAGGATTTAGGTTTAGGGTTTAGGTTTTGAGTTTAGGGTTTAGGGTTTAGGGTTGTGGCTTTGGGTTAGGTTTAGGGTTGAGGTTGTAGTGTGGTTTAGGTTTACTAGTGGGTTTAGGGTTTAGGTTAGTTTAGGGTTATATGGTTTAGTTTAAAATTTATGGTTTTAGGGTTTATAGTTTAGGGTTTAGGATTTAGGGTTTCGGGTTTAAGGTTTAGGTTTATGATTTTTAGAGTTTATTTTAGGTTTAGGGTTATTTTTTAAATTAAGTAAACTCGTTTAAGTTTATTTAGTTTATTTTTATTTATTTTAGTTAATTTTATCTTTATTTTATTTAGGTTTATTTTTTATTTTATTTAGTTTAATTTATTTATTTTAGGATTTTTTATTTTAGTTTAGGTTTGTTATTATAATTTTTTTAGGGTTTAGATTTAGCTTTATGTTTATGTTTATCTTTCAGTTTAATTTTAATTTTATTTTATTTTTTAGGTTTAGGTTTTATTTTTTTATTTTTAGGTTTAGATTTAGGTTTTCATTTAATTTTTTTAGGTTTGGGTTTAGATTTATTTTAGGTTTATTTTATATTTTATTTTTAGTTTAGCTTTAGGTTTATTTTTAGTTTATTTTATTATTTAGTTTAGGTGTTGGTTTAGTTCATTTTAGGTTTAGGTTTAGGTTTTATTTATTTTAGTTTATGTTTATGTTTATTTTATTTTTTATTTCTTTTATGTTTTGGTTATTATTATTTTTTTAAGTTTATTTTTTAGGTTTAGGTTTTATTTAGGTTTATTTTATTTTATTTTTTATTTTATTTTATTTTAGTTTTACCTTTAGTTTTCATATTATTTAGGTTTTTTATTTTTAGGTTTATTTAATTTTTTAATTTAGTTTAGGTTTTTATTAAATTTTTTAGTTTAGTTTTTAGTTTTTATTTTATTTTATTTTTAGGTTTAGTTTAGTTTTAGTTTAGGGTTTAGTTAGGTTTAGGGTTTAAGGTTTAGGGTTTAGGGTTTATGATTTAGGGTTTTAGGATTTAAAGTTTAGGGTTTAGGGTTTAGGGTTTTAAGATTTAGGGTTCAGGGTATAGGGTTTAGATTGGGGTTGAGTAGGCTTTAGGTTTAGTTTAGGGTTTAGGTTTTAAGTTTAGGGTTGTTTAGAGTTTAGGTTTAGGTTTAGTTTAAGTTTAGGTTTAAGTTAGGTTTAGGTTTATATTTTAGGTTTAGGTTTAAGTTTAGGGTTTAAGTTGAGTAGGGTTAAAGTTTAGGGTTAATAGGGTTTAGTGTTAGTTTTAGGGGTTAGGGTTTAGGGTTAGGGTTTTTTTAATTTTTTTAATTTTAATTTTAATTTTTTAAATTAAGTAAACTAGTAAGTTTAGGTTATTTAGTTCCTTTAGTTTATTTTTTATTTTAGTTTATTTTAGTTATTTATTTTTATTTAGGTATATTTTTATTTTTATATTATTTAGTTTATTTATTTTAGGTTTTTATTTTAGTTTTTTTTAGGTTTAGGTTTAGGTTTAAGTTTATTTTTTAGTTTAGTTTTATTTTTATTTTATTTTTCAGGTTTAGGTTTTATTTATTATTTTAAAGTTTAGGTTTAGTTTTATTTTTATTTTTTTAGATTTTAGGTTTAGGTTTTTATTTTAGGTTTATTTTAGGTTTTATTTTTTAGTTTAGGTTTACATTTATTTTTAGTTTATTTTATTTTATTTAGTTCAGGTTTAGGTTTAGGTTTTATTTATTTTAGTTTTATTTATTTTAGTTTAGTTTATTTTAGTTTTGGTTTGGGTTTATTTTATTTTTATTTTAGGTTTAGGTTTTTTCTTAGTTTAGGGTTTAGGTTTTATTTTTTATTTGTTTTTATGTTTTATGTTTACCTTTTAGTTTTAAGTTTTTAGTTAATTTTATTTTATTTTATTTTAGGTTTATTTTATTTTTTTAGGTTTAGTTTTTATTTTATTTAGGTCTTTTAATTTTTTAGTTTAGTTTAGGGTTTTATTTATTTTATTTTATTTTAGTTTATTATTTTATTTTAGTTTATTATTTTAGGTCAAGGTTTTAATTTTAATTTATTTTATTTTATTATTTTATTTTTGTTTAGGATTTTTTATTTATTTTATTTTTAGGTTTTATTTTGTTTATGTTTAGGTTTTCAGCTTTTTAGGGTTTAGGGTTTAGGGTTAGTTTTGGGTTTAGGGTTTAGGTTTAGGGTTTGGAGTTTAGGGTTTAGGGTTTTGGATTTAGGGTTTAGGTTTTAGGGTTTAGGGTTTAGGGTTTAGGGTTTTAAGGTTTAGGGTTAGTTTAGGATTTATGGTTTAGGGTTTAGGGTTTACGTTTTCAGAGTTTAAAGTTTAGGGTTTAGGGTTTGAGTTTTAGGGTTTAAGGTTTAGAGTTATAGGGTTTAGGGTTTAGAGTTTAAGGATTAGGGTTTAGGGTTTTATGATTTAAGGTTTAGGTTTAAGGGTTTAGAGTTGTGGGTTTAGGGTTTAAGGTTGTGGTTTAGGGTTCATGGTTTAGTGTTAGTTTTAAGGGTTAGGGTTTTTTTTTAATTTTTTTTATTTTAATTTTAAGTAAACTACTAAGTTTAGGTTATTTAGTTCATTTAGTTTATTTTTTTGTTTATTTTAGTTTATTTATTTTTATTTAGGTATATTTTTATTTTTATATTATTTAGTTTATTTATTTTAAGTTTTTTCTTTTAGTTTATTTTTTAGGTTTAGGTTTATTTTTTAGTTTAGTTTTATTTTTACTTTATTTTTTAGGTTTAGGTTTTATTTATTATTTTATAGTTTAGGTTTAGTTTTTTCTTATTATTTTTTTAGATTATAGGCTTTTGGTTTTTATTTTAGGTTTAATTTAAGGTTTTATTTTTCAGTTTTGTTTCACATTTAGTTTTGGTTTGGGTTTTATTTATTTTAGTTTTATTTATTTTAGTTTAATTTAATTTAGTTTTGGTTTGGGTGTATTTTATTTTTATTTTAGTTTAGGTTTTCTTAGTTTAGGTTTAGGTTTTTTATTTTTATTTATTTTACGTTTTACTTTTATGTTTACTTTTAGGTTTAATTTTTAGTTAATTTTTTATTTTATTTTATTTATTTTATTTTTTTAGGTTTTGTTTTTATTTTATTTAGGTCTTTTAATTTTTTAGTTTAGTTTAGGGTTTTATTTATTTTATTTTATTTTAGTTTTTATTTTTATTTTTTATTTTTTGTATTTTTAGGTTTAGGTCTTAGTTTTAATTTTAATTTATTTTATTTTATTATTTTATTTTGGTTTAGGTTTTTTTATTTTATTTAATTTTAGGTTTATGTTGTTTATGTTTAGGTTTTATTTTTTTAGGTTTATTGTTTTAGTTTAGGGTTAGGTTTAGATTTAGGGTTTAGTTTATTTAGGGTTTTATTTAGGGTTTAGATTTTAGGTTTAGGGTTTAGGGTTTTAGGCTTTTTATTTTAGGGTTTATTTAGGGTTTATTTATGGTTTTAAGGTATAGGGTTTAGGTTTAGGTTTAGGTTTAGGTTTTAGTTTAGGGTTTAGGGTTTTAGTTTTTTTTAGAAAAATCAAAATATCAATGGTTTTGAGGCTTGACATAGATAAAAATGAGCAAATCAAAGATAAATAAAATTGTCTCTCTCTTTGTAAAACACTTCCATAAGAGTTTAGGTTTTCTTTTGTTTCTCCGGTTCCCATTAGAACCACCTCTCAGTGGATCCACCATCATATTGATCTCCCTCCACCACCAGATGTAACCTCCATCACTTTTTGCTTCATAACCACCACCACCACCACCTCCATATCCATTAGCACCTCCAAAGGTTTTAGGGTTGATGGTGATGTTCTATTTATCAAAGTTTTATTCTTATGGTTTAGGTTTAGGTTTAGGTTTATTAGGTTCTAGGGTTTAGTTTTATTTTTTAATTTATTTAATTACTTTATGTTTAAGTTTAGGGTTTGGGGTTAAGGTTTAGCATTTAGGGTTTAGGGTTTATGGTTTAGAGTTTAAGGTTTATGGTTTAGGGTTTTAAGTTTTATGCTTTTAGGGTTTAGGGTTTAGGGTTTAGGTTTTATTTTTTATTTCAAGGTTTAGGTTTAGGATTTTATTTTATTTTTTAAAGTTTAGTTTTAGGTTTTTTATTTTAGATTTTTTTTATTTTTTTAGTTTAGTTTAGGTCTATTTTAAGTTTATTTATTTTGTTTAGTTTAGGTTTTGGGTTTAGATTTAGTTTATTTTAGGTTTAGGTTTATTTATTTTTTGTTTAGGTTTAGTTTATTTTATTTTATTTTATTTGTTTTTTTTTTGTTAGACCTGTTTAGGATCCACCATCATATGATTTCTTTTAACCATTTTATCATTTTATTTTATTATAGTTATAGATCCCCACCACCATTTAATTTTATTTCCACCACATACTAAGCCTTTAGGTGATGTTTGTCTTGGTTTTATTCTTAGTTTAGGTTTAGGTTTATTAAGTTTTAGGTTTAAGTTTATTTTTTAATTTATTTAGTTACTTTAGGTTTAGGTTTAGGGTTTGGCATTTAGGGTTTAGGTTTAGCTTAGGTTTAGGGTTAATTTAGGTTTAGGTTAGGTTTAGGTTTAGGGTTTAAGGTTTAGCATTTTGGGGTTTATTAGGTTTAGTTTAGGGTTTAGCATTTAGGGTTTAGGGTTTAGATTTAGAATTTATGGTTTTTTTTTGAATTAAGTAATAGGTTTATTTATTTAGTTTATTTATTATTTATTTAGTTTATTTTATTTTTTTATTTTCATATAGGTTTATTTTTATTTATATTTAGTTTACTTTATTATTTTAGTTTAGTTTTTATTTTAGTTTATTTTTTTTTAGGTTTAGGTTTGTTTGGTTTATTTATTTTTTAGTTGAGTTTATTTTTATTTTATTTTATTTTTTTAGGTTTTGGTTTTATTTTTTTATTTTTTTGGTTTAGGTTAAGTTTTTATTTTATTTTTTTAGGTTTAGTTTTTTAGGTTTTATTTTAGGTTTATTTTTTTAGGTTTATTTTTAGTTTAGGTTTATTTTATTTTATTTATTTTTTATTTTTTTTTTTTAGGTTTAGGTTTAGGATTAGTTTATTTAGGTTTAGGTTTAGGTTTTATTTATTTTAGTTTAATTTATTTTAGTTTAGGTTAGGTTTATTTTATTTTATTTATTTTATTTTTAGTTTAGGTTTTTGTTTTAGTTTAGGGTTTAGGTTTTATTTTTTTATTTTTTTTTAGATTTATTTTAGGTTTAGGTTTTATTATTTATTTAAGTTTATTTTATTTTTAGTTATTTTAGTTTTTTTTTATTTTATTTAGGTTATTTTATTCTTAGTTTATTTTTTTTTTTTAGCTTAGATTTAGGTTTTATTTAGTTTTTTATTTTATTTTATTTATTTTAGGTTTATTTATTTATTTTATAAGTTTATTTAGTTTAAGTTTAGATTTTTTAGGTTTTTTTTTTAGGTTTAGGGTTTCTGTTTAGGGTTTAGGTTTGGGTTTTAGGTTTTAGGGTTTTAGGTTTAGGGTTGGGGTTTAGGTTTAGGTTTAAGTAGTTTAAGGTTTAGGCTTTAGGGTTTAGGTTTAGGTTTAGTATTTAGCTTAGGGTTTAGGGTTAGTTTTAGTTTAGGGTTTAGGGAGGGTTTAGTTTTAGCTCAGGTTTATGGTTTAGGGTTAGTTTAGGGTTTAGGGTTTTAGGGCTGTGGGTTTAGGGTTTATGGTTTAATGTTGGGGTTAGGGGTTTAGGGTTTAGGGTTAGTTTAGGGTTTAGTGGTTTTTAGGGTTTAGGGTTGTTGGTTTAGGGTTGTAGGTTTAGGGTTTTGGGTTTAGGATTTTGGGTTTATGGTTTAGGGTTTAGGTTTAGGATTTTTAAAATTAAAATTTTAGGTTTAGTTTATTTAGTTTATTTTTTATTTATTTTAGTTTATTTTATTTTATTTAGGTTTATTTTATTTTATTTAGTTTAGTTATTTATTTTGGTTTATTTATTTTAGTTGTTTTATTTTAGTTTATTTTTAAATTTAGGTTTAGGTTTATTTATTTTTTTAGTTTAGTTTTTTTTTTTTAATTTTTTAGGTTTAGTTTTATTTTTTTATTTTTTATTTTAGATTTAGGTTTAGGTTTTTTAGGTTTATGTTTTTTGGGTTTTATTAGGTTTATTTTTACATTTTTTTTAGTTTAGGTTTAGGTTTATTTTTAGTTTATTTTATTTTATTTAGTTTAGAGTTTAGCTTTAGTTTATTTTAGGTTTAGGATTAGGTTTTATTTATTTTAATTTAATTTAGGTTTAGGTTTATTTTATTTTATTTATTTTATGTTTAGTTTTTTTTATTTTTAGTTTAGGGTTTAGGTTTTATTTTGTATTTATTTTTAGGTTTTATTTTTTAGGTTTAGGTTTTTATTTAGTTATTATTTTATTTTATTTTGGTTTATTTTATTTTTATTTTAAGTTTAGTTTTTATTTTATTTAGGTTTTTTAGGTTTATTTTATTTTATTTAGTTTAGTTTAAGATTTTTATTTATTTTATTTTAGTTTAGTTTTTATTTTATTTTATTTTTAGTTTTAGGTTTAGGTTTAGGTTTAAGTTTTAGTTTAGGTTTTTTATTTTATTTTATTTTTTTTTTATTTAGGTTTAGGTTTCTTTATTTATTATATTTTTAGGCTTTATTTAGTTTATATTTATGTATTTAGGTTTTTAGTGTTTAGGGTTTAGTGTTTAGGGTTTACGGTTTAGGGTTTAGGGTTTAGGGTTTAGGGTTTAGGGTTTTGGGTTTTAGGTTTAGGGTTTAGGGTTTAGGGGTTAGGGTTTAGGGTTTTTTGCTTTATTTTTTATTTTATTTTTTAAATTAATTAATTTGGTAGGTTTAGGTTTATTTAGTTTATTTATTTTAGTTTATTTTTTATTTTTTATTTTTTAAAATCAAGTAAAATGATAGGTTTAGGTTTATTTAGTTTATTTTTTATTTATTTTAGTTTATTTTATTTTGTAAATTGCTCGACTTCTAGACTTATAACCATGGAGTGGCCTTACTAACTCCTCTATGATTTTAAAAATGTAGTATGATCTTATGATTTGCAAGATAACTAGTTATTTTAAGACTAAAGTCTAATACACTCTCTAGAGCATGAGTGGTATGAATATGACTTAATTGCAAAATCTTTTCAAATTTTATTTCATTTTAGAACATCATTTTGATTTTGAGGCTTTAGGATTTCTTATGCCTAAATGCATGATAAAATAGGTTATGGGTCAATTAACTAGAAGAAGGTGTTCTCCACCATAAGGGATGCCCTCAAGTCAAACATTCCTTTATCGTGCAAGGATGGAGATCCTTCATGTTCAAGAGAGAGAAATATGCATGCATGATGTGATACACACATATAGCTAAGGGGTTGCTAAATCTTTTAATTATTTTATTTATGTCTTAGGCTATATGATGAAGTTATGAGTTATTTAAAATTTAGTTATGAGTGATTAGTTGGGTAGAAAAGTTATTTTTATCTTAAGAGACTAATCATATCCAAGACATTAAAGCATCAATCATATAAGAAACTATGAGAAGCATTTCTAATGCACAATTTTAACATAACATCAAAACAATTATATAAACTATCATAAAAAAGGCAGATTTGATTTACCATACAGAGAGAGAAAAGCTAGGTAGAGCTCTACCTTTATACAACTGGAACATGAAAGAATAATTATAATTGTATTAAATTTATGGGGTCTTCTTTTTCATATCTCCATTTTGATTTGGTTCCTTCTTTAATTTGGATGGTGCTTGCTCAAAGGAATCAGGGACCCCAAGACAAAACATTATTCATCATCTAATCCCCCATAGCATTAATCCTAATTCTATTGCAAACATTATATTTATGTGGGAAAAGTAAATCTAACTACCTACAAAATAGGTTAGCTAAATATACATATAATCCCAAGTAGTTGTATTTATAATTTGGACTTAGCACACATAGGTAAAAGCTCACTGTCTAACTTGGATTATACTTAAGGATTTAAGCAACCTACAAAAAGAGCATTTACATTTATTTTTAACATCCCTTAAGCATAATCCCTATAGAAAATATGATTAGGCTAATATTGGCCTATCATCCAGTCTATGAAACATACACTCTAACATCCAATCTAAAATAATACATCATAAAACAAAACATACATCACATCATATGCCATCTAACTTAGAGCTATAAGTGGTGACTTAATTCTAATGTGTGTAGGCTTGTGTGGTAAGTCTTGTTAGGCATTAGTGATGTATTTTCTAAGCATAGAAGGATTCAATTTAACATGAAAGGTTGATTTCACTTGAAGTAGTTTAATTGATTTGAGAATTTTAATTTGTGTTTTCTTTTGTTTCATTTGATTACACTTAACAACTAAGTGTTATAAAGAGAGGAAAAGAGGATTGCCCTCTTTCATCTCTATCTTAAGTCACTTTCTAAAGTATATTAATTTGATTTAGTTCTCTTTAGTGAATGGATTATTAAATGATATAATAAATCCTAAGTTTAGGTTCAATTTAACTAATCATATTGAAAATAAAAGGCATCTTAAGATTAATTTAATTAAATTACAGACAAACATTATTAATCATTCCCATCACATGTAATATGCATATGATTTAATCCTAAGTGTAGCTATACATACATGCAACATTTTAGCTCACCTAAATGATGAATACATGTGTATGTTTAGAATTTATATTTTATTTGATTGAATTATTTAAACATATTAACTTGACACTTTATCCAAATTCTTAAACAAAATGGACATAAGAATGATATTAAATAGGCATGTTTCATTGTTAAACCAGGGAAGTGAGGTAATCATTTGACCTCCTTGGAGCTAGGTGAAGCCTCATATTCCTAGGATGTCCAAACTATATACCCATTTGCATTCAAACATATGTAAATTTGTATACATGAACATAAGAAGTAAGCACCAAATCATATGGCTAATTAATTCAGCCACTTAGTTAATTATGAATGAATGCAATTTTAATGTTAAATGAGATTTTCATTCACTAATCACATATACATATACATGTACAATAATAGAGGCAAGTACGTGTCATTGTTAAACTAGGGAAGTGAGGTAATCAAATGACCTCCTTGGGGCTAACTAAAGCCTCATTATTCCCGGATGTGGACTGTACTTGCTTTTCTTGGAACATGGATGTATACATAAATGAGGGAACAAAACCATGCAAAGATTGTATATATATTTTCTTGATTGAATCATTTATATATGAATTAAAGCTCTATCCAAATTCTAATGTTGAAATACATAAGAATAAAATCAAATGGGTGCGTTATTAAACTAGTGAAGTGAAGTAATAATGACCTCCTTGGGCTAGCTAAAGCCTCATGTTGGATGTCCAGGATATACCCATTACCATTCAATCTTATATAAATCTACACTTGAATAAAGGAAAGGGAACTCAACATTCATACACTTAAGCTATAAGGACATGCATTTCTTATGTATTTAAAATTAGCATCATAACACATATTATTATTCATTTATAAGCTATTAAAAAGTATATTTGGATTTAATAGTGATAATAGCCCTGCATATATTAAATTAAATCATTACATGCAACTTACATAAAGAAATCCATTTTATTTTACTTGATTAAGAAAAGATGAATGCATGAATTGAAATGACATACCAAATTTAACATGATTGGAAAGACAATCAAATATAAGCAGATTCATTCAACCAAACTAGTTCTTAAGGACAATCAAAACAAATAAGATTATTTAAAACAAACCAAAGCTTCTTTATTAATTAAGTTTTGAATTTGATTTGATTTAAAGAATAGAAGATAAATCATCACTTATTGTTTTAAACACATTCCCACATTACTTATTTGATTTAATTTAAGGAAATGTAATTAAGTTGATTTTATGGGTTAATTAGGTTGAACCCTTAATTAGATGAATTAAGTACCCTTACTTATGCCACCTTAAAGTAATTAACTAAATAATTATGAACCTGATATGCATGGAAAATAAACTTGCAATGATCCTAGAAAATAAAGGGGCCTAATGCTCATGATTAATAGTTAATTAGATTAAGGGACTTAATTAATTTACTTTTATGGTTTTCACATGTCGACTAACCATAATTTCATTAAACTTTTTTGGGTTATTAAACACCTAAAGATCTACCCCATGATTTAATTAATTAAGGTCTGATGTGATTATGATTTTAATTTGATTAAGTGATTTTATTAATTAGTTAAATCTTAATTAATTTCATTTAAAAAAAAGGGTGAAATGATCTTAAGGAAAGGGGTCCCAACCTATTTTTTAGTTCACTTACTTGAAAATGATTAATAAACTTAATTAACTAATTTATTACTATTCATGGAATTAATTAATAATTAATTAACTTAAAAGAGTAGTTAAGGTTAAATTAGTCAATTTTCATAATTAAGTGAGTAATAAATCCCAAGAAAATCATGGAGGCGAGGTCATCCCATTAACTAATAAAATTTTGGATTAATTGCTCAAGTAATTAAAAGTAATTAAGCTAATTAATTTTGTAATTAAATCTTAATTACTATTTAAAATTAGTTAAGATCATTTTAATTAATTTTTCTCTAAAATACCTTTAAAATGAGTATTTATTTGAATTTTTTTATTTCTCTATGTTTTTATGATTTTTAGAAGTTTCGACCATTAAAAATGATTAATTAAGCCTAATCATGTAGGCGCCATGTGGCGCACTGATGCGTCATGCTTTCCACATGGTGCGCAGGATTGGCTACTTATAATTTTTTGAACTCAAAGCCTATGTGGCGTGATGGATGTGCTTTTTTGTTTGCCACCCAATCTAAAATCAGATGGCTATGATTAATACACAGCTTAATAGATTAAATCGTCGATCTGGATCTAATCACCATCTATTTTAATAATGTGGAATGGTGGTGCATGACATGAGTGAGGAGAATGGAGTCCATTGCTCACTTGATTTGAGCTTACTAGCTGGATCAACTCCAAAACACACCTTCTCAACATCGGAGATCCAATGGTCAAGATCACATGAGATGCAAGTTTTCTTCAAAAGCTCCAACCATTTTGACTAAGGATCATTTCAAAACATACCTTTAAAGCTTAAGGGCGAATGATTGAGGAAGCTTCATCTAGTGGAGATGATGACCAACAATTGGATCAATTCTAGATGTTCAAAAGGCCATGAATCGATGAATTTGGAGCTTAGTTTGATCAAAGTCCCACCTCAGGTGTTTGAAGCTTGGGAGATGATTCATTCTTGCTTGGCGAAGGGCAAGAGAAATGTGGAAGTTATGTGAGAAATTGTGGGTCTATTTTGAGATGGGCCGGAATGCATTTTTTGATTGACAAACAAGCTTGGAGCTTAGGGAATGGCCCTAGCAGCTTATTTTGGGTAGCTAGGGCTCTGATGAATGATTTTTGTGTGTGTGTTTGAGTGGAAACAAGGGGTGTATACCCCCCTTCCTCTTGATCGAATGGTTGGATCGGGTTTGGCTTCTAGTGAAAGCACAACCATCTCAGGGAGTTATGTGTGGCAGGGAGGATGTAAGTTGGCTCAGCATGGTTGGTTGAAGGTGTGGAGGTGGCTGCCAAGAAGGAATCATGGGTGTCCTATGGGTTTCAAATGCTTTGATGGGGAGGGTAAGGTGATTTCACCTCCCATGGGTCATGGCTGACCAAACCACCCCTTGGGTCAGGTTGGGCAGTGTCATAGGTGCCTAGGTGGACCATTGAGAGAGTACCAACTAGTCAATGAATGGAAATGACCACTTACATGGGTGATTTATCTCATGTGATTCCCTTGACCCAAGGGTAGAATGATCATTTGGCATTGGATTTGATTTGGTTAGATTTGAAATTAGCCAAAAGTGGGTTAGTCCAAATTTCAAGTCAATTGGAGTTGATATATGAGTTTGGCTCAATTTGACTCATTTAGGTCAAATTGGGTTAAGTTGGGTCAAGTTGACCAATTGGTCAAATTGAGTCAAACCAAGTTAGTTAATATGATCATTTGGGATGTTTGGGTTCAATTGATTTGGTTTAGTTTGGCTTAGATTTGATTTTGGCTCATTTGAATTCATTTTCAAATGGGTTAAGTTGAACAATTTGACCACATTTAGTGGTTTGGGTTAGGTGTTGGTTTGGGTTTAGTGACCAATTAAAGATGATTATAGGCTTTGGTTTCAATTAATTTATTTTATTTAGTTTAGTTTAGGTTTTTATTTATTTTATTTTAGTTTAGTTTTTATTTTCTATTTTAATTTATTTTCAAATTTATTTAGGTTTAGGCTTAGGTTTTGTTCATTTTATTTAATTTTATTTATTTAGGTTTAGGTTTTAGGATTTAGGGTTTATGGTTTAAGGGTTTTAGGGCTTTGGGTTTTGGGTTTTGGGTTTTTAGGATTTAGGGTTTAGGGTTTAGGGTTTAGGTTTTTATTTAGGGTTTAGGGTTTATGGTTTAAGGTTTTGGGTTTAAGGTTTTTTTAATAGAGTTTAGGGTTACAGTATGGGGTTTAGAGTTTTAGGGTATAGGGTTTAGGGTTTAGGGTTATGATTTTTTTTAAATTTTTTTTAGGGCTTTGGGTTTATGTTTAGGTTTTTATTTTTAGATTTAGGGTTTAGGGTTTAGGGTTTATTTTTTAGGTTTATTTTTTAAGTTCAAGTTTTTATTTAGTTCTTATTTTATTTTGTTTTAGATTTAGTTTATTTTTATTTTAGGTTATTTTTTATTTTATTAAGGCTTTTTATTTTTTTGTTTAATTTAGGTTCTTATTTATTTTATTTTAGTTTATTTTATATTTTTTTATTTTATTTTCTTTTTAGGTTTAGGTTTAGGTTTAGGTTTAAGTTTAGGTTTGAGTTTTACTTTATTTTATTTTTTATTTTATTTTGGTTTAGGTTTTTTTATTTATTTTATTTTTAGATTTTATTTTGTTTAGGTTTAGATTTTAGCTTTTTAGGGTTTAGGGTTTATGGTTTAGGGTTTAGGGTTTAGGGTTTAGGTTTTAGGGTTTAGGATTTTTTTTAGGGGGAAAGTTAGAATTTTGTTATCATAAAAGGAAAAGATACAATGTCCTTGAAAGCGATAAAGCTCTAAAATTCTACTGCTTTGAGAACAACAAGAAACCTAAAGAGCTAAGCCCACATCTAAGTACATTAGAAAAAGAAAAGAAAATAAAAGAGCAAATACAACAGCTAAAAGCATAAGAGAAAAAAACACAGAGTAAGATGAAAACAAATCCTGAAAATAGTAAAAGGATGAGTCAGAAGCAGTTCATGATTCCTTTGAGAAAGCAAGATAAGAAAGATCCATTGCAATAACACTTAGGTTGACTGAGTAATGACCATTCCCTTTGTAAAGTTCCAACCTGTAAAAGAAATCTATAAAACACTACAAAGGCAAAAGTCATAGCTAAAATGGATAAGGATAAAGAGATGAAAAGAAGAGAGCTGTGAAAGAGATGCCTCAGGCTCAGTTAGGATCATCTTAAGCGGCAATAATACATATGTGAATCTAAACTTCATAAAGAAGGGTTAAAATCATATGTAATGCTACCAACCAGAGAGAAGAGGTGAGTAGCATCAAAGCAATCAACGACATACGATAAAGCAAACATCAAGGCCAATAGTCAGTAGAGTTCAGAATCTTGCACCATTAAACAAAGAGTGGATCGACAACAAGTTAGCAAAACAAAACCAAACAAAACCCACAAGACTAGTCACAATAACCTAGAGAGAGAACAAAGTTAGAACACCAACAATAGCCATTATCAAATACCCATCAAACTCAAACTAGGGAAAACTAGAACCATCGAAGCCGGACCATGCCAATTAATAGAGAAATAACCAACAAAAAGGAAAAAAATCAACCAACCAAGAGTTCAAAGACAACTAAAAGTTTTTCAACCAAACCAGCTTAGTAAAATAGCAATAAGGCAACCACTAGAGAATAACCCATCATAAGTCACGAACAAAGAAAGCATCCCTAGCAGCCAAGGAAAAGGAAAAATCCAATAAAGCACCACACAATAGAGTTCCAAATGAAGCACAACCACCATAGAAAGGCAACAACAGCAGCTAGCTAGGACAAGCCAAAAAACTAAACTTCCCCAGCAATAAAGACTAAGCCAACAAGAAGCATAATAACAACATAAAATGTGCTTCAAATAAAGGACCCAGTAAAAATTAATTCTAGGAGAATAACCAAACATAAAATAAAGGAAAAAATAAGGATCCAACAATAAACAACAAGGAACTGGGAGGCACCTTCAAAAAAGTAGCCAAGAAATTCTTCAAATGAAGGACTAAAAGGGAACAACCAATAGTAGTTCCCACTAGGAAGGCCACCCATCCAACCATGAAAAACTAGCAAAAAAGTAATTCGAGTTCAAGAGTAGAGCCAACAAACCAGCCAGTGTAGAAAATAGAATAAAGCTTGAGTAGAAACCATCTCATCCAATAGCAGCTAGAGTAACAAAAAGAAGGGTAGCTACAGTGAAAAAACCTAGCCAACCTAAAGAAGGCAGGAATACAGTAGCAACCACCAAGCCAACCCAAAAGAAAGAGGTCAAAAACATAACCCAACTCAAGCCAAAAAGTGAAAATAAGTTTAGGGTTTAGGGTTTAGGGTTTAGGGTTTAGGGTTTAGGGTTTAGGGTTTAGGGTATAGTGTCTAGGCTTTAGGGTTTAGGGTTTAAAGTTGTTAGGGGGTTTGGGGTTTAGGTTTAGTTTAGGGTTTAGATTTATGGTTTTTTAGGGTTTAGGATTTTGGGTTTAGGGTTTAGGGTTTAGGTTTTTCGGGTTTAGCATTTAAGGTTTAAGGTTTAGGTTTTTTTTAGGGTTTAGGGTTTTTTTGGTTTATTTTAGTTTTAGGGTTTTTTTTTTAAATTATGTAAAGTGGTAGATTTAGGTTTATTTAGTTTATTTAGTTTATTTTTTTAGTTCATTTTATTTTTTATTTTTATTTAGGTTTATTTTTATTTTTACTTAGTTTAGTTTATTTATTTTAGGTTTATCTATTTTAGTTTAGGTTTATTATTGTAGTTAATTTTTTAGGTTTAGGTTTTGGTTGATGTTTTTTAGCTTAGTTTTATTTTTAATTAATTTTTTTGCTTTAGGGTTTTTTTTATTTTTTAGGTTTAGGTTTGGGTTTTTATTTTATTTTTTTAGGTTTAGGGTTTAGGTTTTTTTTAGGTTTACTTTGAGATTTTATTTTCTTAGTTTAGGTTAAAGTTTATTTTAAGTTTATTTTATTTTATTTAGTTTAGGTTTAGGATTAGGTTTAGTTTATTTTAGGTTTTATTTATTTTAGTTTAGTTTATTATAGTTTAGGTTTAGGTTTATTTTATTTTTATTTTAGGTTTAAGTTTTTTTTAGTTTAGGGTTTATGCTTTATTTTTATTTATTTATTTTATTTTTTAGGTTTAGGTATTTATTTAGTTTTTTATTTTAGGTTTATTTTATTTTATTTTAGGTTTAATAGTTTAGGTTTTATTTATTTTATTTGAGTTTGGTTTTAATTTTTATTTTTTTTCTTTTAGGTTTAGGTTTAGGTCTTAGTTTAGGTTTTTATTTTATTTTAATTATTCTTTTATTTTGGTTTATGATTTTTTATTTATTTTATTTTTATGTTCTATTTAGTTTAGGTTTTTGTGTTAGGAGGTTTAGGGTTAGTTTAGAGTTTCATGTTTAGGGTTTAGGGTTTGGGTTTAGGGTTTAGGGTTTAGGGTTGAAGGTTTAGGGTTTAGGGTTTAGGTTTTAGGGTTTTAGGGTTTAGGGTTTAGGGTTTAGGGTTTAGGGTTTAGGGTTTAGGTTTAGGGTTTAGGGTTTAGGTTTAGGGTTTAGGGTTTAAGTTTTAGGTTTAGGGTTCAAGTTTTAGTTTAGAGTTTAGGGTTTTTGGTTTTTTTTTAAACATAAAACTTTTTTAGATTCGACATTTCTTCTTTTTGATTTCATCAACCAAGTAACACACCATGTTTTCTAAGACACAAGCTACAACTTAGATAAAAAAATGTGCAAGCATAGAGCAATTCAAAAACCCTAAGTAACTAGAACCGTCACTACTACAAAGACATAGTTCCATAAGCAGATGATCGGATCGACCATTCTTTAGTTTCTCTAATTCCTATCAGAACCACCCGACCTCTCGAGTAGCGGGAGCACCATCAAACTTCATGACGGGTCACTACTGCAAGGCTTTTAGGGTTTAGAGTTTAGGTATTAGGTTAAGGGTTTATGTTTTAGTTTAGGGTTCAGGGTTTAGAGTTTAGGTATTCGATTAAGGGTTTATGTTTTAGTTTAGGGTTTATAATTTTTTTTAACATAGAATAAATTCAGATTCAACACTACGTCTTTTTGATTTCATCAACCAAGTAGCCGATCATGTTTTTTATGACATAAGCGATGACATAGATAAAAGATGAGCACGCATAGAGCAAAAAAAATACTCTAGATTACTAGACCCATCTTTATTGTAAAGATGTAGTTCCATACGGCATATTGGTCATTCTTGATTTCTCGTTCATCGAGAACCACCCCGCTCTCAAGTAGCGGGATCTACCATCATATCCATGATCTCTCCCTCCTCGACCTCCATGACTGTAACCTCTATCACTCCTCCCACCTCCATATCCACTAGCACCTCCACATCCCCTGCTATAACTATGATAATCGCCACCTCCGCCTTCGCCTCTAATGCCAGATCTAGACTAAGCATGGTTGGCGGTGATGATCCTGCACTGAAGGTTTTTCTCATTCTTAGTGTTTAGGTTTCGGCTTAGACTTATTAACTTTTAGGGTTTAGGTTTATTTTTTATTTATTTAGTTACTTTAGGTTTTGGTTTAGGGTTTAGAGTTTAGGGTTATGGTTTAGGGATTAGAGTTTAAGGTTTTGGCTCTTAAGTTTAATGTTTTAGGGTTTGTGATTTTAGGGTTTAATGTTTAGAGTTAAGGTTTAGGGTTTAGGGTTTAGGGTTTAATCTCTAGTGTTTAAAGATTAGAGCTAACAAGGTTTAGGTTGTTTAGGTTTAGGTTTAGGTTTAGGGTTTTAGGGTTTAGTGTTTAAGGTTTAGGGGTTAGGGTTTAGAGTTTTAGGTTTAGGTTTAGGTTTAAGTTTAGGGTTTAAGGTTTAAGGTTTAAGTTTCTGATTTAAGGTTTAGGGTTAAGTTTAAGTTTTAGTTAGTTTAGGTTTAGCATATTTTAAGTTTTAGGTTTAGGAGTTTAAGGTTTAAGTTTTAGAGTTTAGGTTTATAGTTTTAATTTAGGTTTAAGTTTAGGGTTTAAATAAGTTATAGTTTAAGGTTTAGGTTTAGTTTAAGTTTAGATTAGGTTAGTTTAGGGTTTAGGTTTTAGGGTTTAGGGGTTTGGGTTTAGGGTTTAAGGTTTAAGATTTAGGGTTTAAGGATTATGGTTTTTTAGGGTTTAGGGTTTATTATTTAGGGTTTCAGGTTTAGGGTTATAGGTTTAGGGTTTAGAGTTTAGGGTTTAGGTTTAGGGTTTAGGGCTTAGGGTTTCATATTTAGGGCTTAGGGTTTAGGGTTTAGGGCTTAGGGTTTTTAGGGTTTAGGGTTTATGGTTCAGGGTTTAGGGTTTTATTTATTTATTTTTTCTTAAATTAAGTAAGCTAGTAGGTTTAGCTTTATTTAGTTTATTCATTTATTTTTTTATTTATTTTAGTTTATTTTATTATTTATTTTATTTAGATTTATTTTTATTTTGATTTAGTTTAGTTTATTTATTTTAGATTTATTTATTTTATGTTTATTTATTTTAGGTTTATTTATTTTAGTTTATTATTATTTTTATTTTATTTTTTGGTTTAGGTTCTAGGTTTTTATTATAGGTTTATTTTTAGGTTTTATTTTTTAGTTTAGGTTTAGGTATAGGTTAAGTTTGTTTTTAGTTTATTTTATTTTATTTAGTTTAGGTTTAGGTTTAAGTTTAGTTTATTTTAGGTTTATGTTTAAGTTTTATTTATTTTAGTTTAGGTTTATTTTATTTTGTTTATTTTTTATTTATTTTAGGTTTAAGTTTTTTCTTAGTTTAGGGTTTAGGTTTTATTTTTTATTTATTTTAGGTTTATATTTTTATTTAGTTTTCATTTTATTTTATTTTAGGTTTATTTAATCTTTATTTTAGGTTTAGTTTTTATTTTTTTATTTTTAGGTTTATTTTATTTTTTAGTTTAGTTTAGGTTTTTATTTATTTTATTTTAATTTAATTTTAATTTTAATTTTTAGGTTTAGGTTTTTATTTTATTTTATTTTATTTTTTTATTTAGCCTTAGGTTTTCTTATTTATTTTATTTATAAGTTTTATTAAGTTTAGCTTTATGTTTTTAGGTTTTTAGGATTTGGGGTTTAGTGTTTAGGCTTTAGTGTTTAGGGTCAATTTAGGGTTAGTTTAGGGTTTAGGGTTTAGGCATTAGGGTTTAGGTTTTAGGGTTTAGGTTTGTAGGGTTTAGGGTTTTAGAGTTTAGGGTTTATGGTTTAGTGTTTTAGGGTTTACGGTTTAGGGTTTCGGGTTTAGGGTTGAGGGTTCAGGGTTTTTAGGGTTTATGGTTTAGTTTAGGGTTTAAGGTTTTTGAGTTTAGGGTTTTCTAGTTTAGGGTTTCGAGTTTGGTGTTTAGGATTTAGGTTTATAGTTTAGTTTAGGCTTTAGGTTTAGGTTAGTTTAGTGTTTAGGGTTTAGAGTTTAGGTTTTGGGGTTTAGGGATTAGAGTTTTATGGTTTAGGGTTTTAGGGTTTTTAGGGTTTTTAGGACTTTTAGGGTTTAGATTTTAGGGTTTATGTTTTAAATTAGGGTTTAGGGTTTAAAGTTTTTTTTAATAAAGAACAAATTTGGATTCAACATTTCTTATTTTTGAATTCATCAACCAAGTTGTAGACCAAGTTTTCTGAGATACAAGCAACGACATAGATAAAAAATGAGCACTCATTAAGCAAATCAAAATCCATAGATAACTAGAACTATCCCTTCAGTTCCATAAGCATCAAATCGATGATCATTCTACATTTTCTCTAGTTCCCATCAGAACCACCCTCACCTCTCGAGTAGCGGGATCTACCATCAAATCCATAATCTATCCGTCTGCCACCACCATGGTTGTAACCTCCGTCGCTCCACCCATCTCTATAACCACGACTTTCATATCCACCGCACCTCAAATCCATCGGCACTAGATCCCCAAATCCATTTTGGTTTATTTTTTAAGTTTAGGTTTTAATTTAGTTTTTATTTTATTTTTATTTTAGGTTTAATTTTTATTTTATTTAGGTTTTTGTTAGGTTTATTTTATTTTATTTTGGTTTAGTTTAGGTTTTTATTTATTTTAGTTTAGTTTAGTTTTTGTTTTCTATTTTATTTTTTTTTGTTTAGGTTTAGGTTTAATTTAGGATTTTTTATAATTTTGTTTTATTTTATTATTTAGGTTTAGGTTTTAGGGTTTAGGGTTTAAGGTTTAAGTTTTATGATTTTATTATGGTTTTATTAGGGTTTAGTGTTTAGAGTTTTGTGTTTAGGGTTTAGTGTTTTTAGGGTTTAGGGTTTAGGGTTTAGGTTTTAGGTTTAGGTTTAAGGTTTTTTTAACCGAGTTTAGGGTTTAGGGTTTAGGTTTTAGGGTTTAGGTTTTAGGGTTTAGGGTTTAGGATTTTGGGTTTTAAGGTTTAGGGTTGTAGGTTTAGAGATGTAGGTTTAGGGTTTATGGTTTAGTGTTTAGGGTTTAGGGTTAGGTTTATTTATTTATTTATTTTATTTTATTTTTTAAGTTAAATAAAATGGTAGGTTTAGGTTTATTTAGTTTATTTTTTTATTTATTTTAGTTTATTTTGTTTTTTTATTTTTATTTAGGTTTATTTTTATTTTTATTTACTTTAGATTATTTATTTTAGTTTAGGCTTTTTATTTTAGTTTTATTTTTAGGTTTAGGTTTAGGTTTAGGTTTAGGTTTAGGTTTATTTTTTTGTTTAGTTTTATTTTTACTTTATTTTTTAGGTTTAGGTTTTATTTTTTATTTTTTGGTTTAGGTTTAAGTATTTTTTTAGGTTTAGGTTTTTGGTTTTTATTTTAGATTTATTTTTAGGTTTTAATTTTTAGTTTAGGTTTAGGTTTATTTTTTATTTTAATTTATTTATTTTAGGTTTAGGTTTAAGTTTTATTTATTTTATTTTAAGTTTATGTTTATTTATTTTTATTTCAGGTTTAGGTTTTTTTCTTAGTTTAGGATTAAGGTTTTATTTTTAATTTATTTTTAGGTTTATTTTTTAGGTTTAGGTTTTTATTTAGTTTTATTTTATTTTATTTTAGGTTTATTTTATTTATTTTAGGTTTAGTTTTTATTTTATTTAGGTATTTTATTTTTAAGTTTAGTTTAGGTTTTTATTTATTTTATTTTAGTTTAGTTTTTACTTTTTGTTTTATGTTCATTTTAGTTTTTTACTTTTATTTATTTTATCTTTTTATTTATTTTTTATTTTTTTATTTTATTTTGGTTTAGGTTTTTTCATTATTATATTTTTATATTTTATTTAGTTTAGGTTTAGGTTTTCTGCTTTTTAAGGTTTAGGGTTTAGGGTTTGGGGTTTAGGGATTAGGGTATAGGGTTTAAGGTTTAGGGTTTAGGTTTTCAAGTTTAAGGTTTAGGGTTTAGTATTTTAGGGTTTATGATTTAGGGTTTAAGGATTTTAGGATTTAGGGCTTAAGGTTTACGATTTAAGGTTTAGGTTTAAGTTTTAAGGTTTATGGTTCAAGTTTTAGTTTAGGGTTTAGGATTTTTGGTTTATTTTTTAACAGAGAACAAATTCAAATTCAACATTTCTTCATTTCAAATTCATCAACCATGTAACACATGAAGCTTTCTAAGACACAAGTGGCAACATAGATAACAAATGAGTATGCATAGAACAAATAAAAACCCTAGATAACCCTTTACTATAAAGAAAGAGTTCCATAAGTAGCATATCGGATTGACCATTTTTTCAATTTCTCCAGTTCTGATCAAAACCACACCGGACTCTCGAGTAATGGGATCCACTATCATTTCCCCAATTTCTCCCTCCGCCATCACCATGGCTATAACCTTCGTCCCTCCTCTTACCTCCATAACCACGACTACTCCAACCACCACCTCCATATCCTCCAACACCTCGAGATCCCCCACCACCACTTTTTTAAAATCAAAAGTGGGAGAATTTTATTGCCAAAAAGTAAGGGATACAAGGTCCTTAAAGGGGATAAATCTCTAAACTATTGTTTATAGTGCTACAGTTAGCCTAAAGAGGTAAATCCCCTACCTATTACAAGAAAACCAAAGCAAAAGAAAAGACAAGACTAAGAAAGAAACATCAGAAATCCAAGAAGAAGCCAAATCCATTGATTTCTCAAAATCTTCTGAGAGATGCACAAACCACCTACAGCCCTAAAACTTGCAACAAATCGGCAAAGAACTTAAGATAAAGATAAGCATCTAGAAATAAAGACAAGAAAAATACACAAAAGAAACAAAATGATAAAAATCTTAGATAAGGCTCAGGCTCAGTCACATTCATCTCAATGGGTTACATGATATCTGAGCATCCAAACTTCAGAAGAAAGGTTACAATCACATATGGTGCTACCAACCAAAAGTATTATAGGGGAAACATCCCAGCCATCATAGCTAACTTACCTCGATTAACCAATAGCTAAAAACCAAGAGCAAGCCATGTTCCAGTATCTATCATCAAGATTAAATAGGCAACTAACCAGTAAAACATCTAGACAATCCATAGTAAAGCAACCAACCAAACAAGACAATAGCCAAGAAACAACCACCATCAAAGCCACCCAAAACAAACAAAGACTAAGGGTAAAAAACCAAAAATTCATGCAGATCCACCAACCAACGACGGTACCGACCATCAAGGCCACCTAAAACATAGCGAGAATCAACATATATAGAGCCAAGAATAGCCAAAACCACAAAAAAGTTCATCCCACAACAGAAAGAAATGACAAACAATGGGCCATCCATCCAAGAGGCAAGCACCATAAAAAAACTTCAAAAAACCACCAAAAAGGGGAACAAAAACTAGATAACAAATAACATCTCTAGAGAGAGTAACTCAGCCCAAGAAGGAACAAAGCCAATGCCAGGCTCAACCAATAATCACGACACCAGATAGCCAAAAATGAAAGCAAAAGACTAGAAAATATGATAGCCATCAAGCAACCACCAGCCAATAAACCCTCACAAGGAAAAGAAGAGGCTAGGGAAAAAGGCAAAACAAGCAAGCTCCGAAGCCTGCCAATCACCAGGCCATCCTAAATCCAATATAGCAGGAAACCAACAAGAATAGGAGCCACCAAAACCAGAGGGCCACTAAAGCTCAGTAGTACCAACTAGAAATAATCTAGACCTCAATCAAAAGGATATATCATTCATAGGGTTCAGGTTTAGGTTATTAGGTTTTAGGGCTCAGGTTTATCTTTAATTTATTTAATTACTTTATGTTTAGGTTGAGGGTTTACGATTTAGGGTTTAGGATTTAGGGATAGGGTTTAGGGTTTAGGGTTTAGGGTTTAGGGTTTATGGTTTAAGGTTTAGGGTTTAAAGTTTATGGTTTTATGGTTTATGATTTTAGGGTTTAGGGTTTAAGGTTTGGGTTTAAGGTTCAGGGTTTAGGGTTTGGGTTTAGGGTTTAGGGCTTAAGATTTTTTAGTGTTTAGGGTTTAGGGTTTAGGGTTGTAGGTTCTAGGCTTTAGGATTTAGGTCTTAGGGTTTAGGGTTTAGGATTTAAAGATTATGGTTTTTTTTGTAAAAAAAAATAAAATAATAAGTAAACTAGTAGGTTTAGGTGTATTAGTTTATTTTATTTTTTATATTTTATTTAGGTTTATTTTTATTTTTATTTAGTATAGTTTATTTACATTAGGTTTATTTATTTTAGTTTAGGTTTTTATTTTAGTTTTTTTTTTATTTTTTCGTAGAGTTTTATTTTTTAGGTTTAGGTTTTATTTTTTATTTTTAGGTTTATGTTTAGGTTTTATTTTATTTTCTTAGGTTTAAGTTTTAGGTTTTTATTTTAGGTTTATTTTTAGGTTTTAATTTTTAGTTTAGGTTTAGGTTTATTTTAAGTTTATTTTATTTTATTTTATTTAGTTTAGGCTTAGGTTTTATTTTATTTAGTTTAGTATATTTTAGTTTAGGTTTACGTTTATTTTATATTATTTTTTTATTTTCATTTTTGGTTGAAGCTTTTTTAGTTTAGGGTTTCGGTTTTATTTTAAGGTTTATTTTTTAGGCTTAGGTTTTTATTTTATTTTATTTTAGATTTATTTTATTTTTATTTTATTTATGTTTTTTTCTTAGGTTTATTTTATTTTTTAGTTTAGTTTAGGTTTTATTTATTTTATTTTACTTTATTATCTTTAGTTTATTTTATTTTATTTTTAGGTTTATGTTTTAGGTTTTAGTTTAGGCTTTTACTTTATTTTATTTTTTAATTTTATTTAGGATTAGGTTTTTATATTTATTTTATTTATAGGTTTTATTTAGTTTAGGTTTAGGTTTTTAGGTTTTTATAGTTTAAGGTTTAGGGTTTTAGGGTTTAGGGTTTAGGGTTTAGAGTTTAGGGATTAGGGTTGTAGGTTTTAGGGTTTAGGGTTTAGGGTTTATTGTTTAGGGTTTAAGTTTTAAGATTTAGGGTTTAGGGTTTAGGGTTTAGGGTTTAGCATTTACATTTTAGGTTTAGGATTCATTTTTTAGCTAAGGGTTTTGGTTTTTTATTTTTTTAATAGAGAACAAATTCATATTCATCATTTCTTCTTTTCAATTTCATCAACAAAGTAATAGACCAAGTTTTGTAAGACAAAAGTGAAGACATAAATAAAAATGAGCACTCATAGATAAAATCAAAAACCCTAGATAACTAGAACCATCTCTATTATAAAGACAGAATAATCGGCAAATCAGTCAATGGTTCTTGGTTTCTCAGTTCCCATCGAACCACCACGGCCTCTCGGTAGTGGGATACACCATCATATCCCCCTCTCCTTCCCGCCCCCTGTAACCTTCATCCTCCTCTCCTCCATAACCATCTGCTTTCACGCCACCTCCATATCCATCCTCAGATCCCCCACCACCACTGAGATAATGACTACATTAGCCTTCACCTCCACCTTGGATCTTGGCCCTAGTTGGATGTTCTCATCAAGGTTCTTCTCATTTTTAGTGTTTAGGTTTAGGTTTATTAGGTTTTAGGGTTTAGGTTTAGGTTTAGGTTTATTTGGCATTAGGGTTTATGTTTACTTTTTAATTTATTTAGTTACTTTAGGTTTAGGTTTAGGTTTACAACTTGGGGTTTAGGGTTTAGGGTTTAAGGTTAGGGCTTAGGGTTTAGGGATTATTATTTAGGGTTTAGGGTTTAGGGCTTAGGGTTAAGGATTTATGGCTTTTTAGGGTTTAGGGTATATGGTTGTAGGTTTAGGGTTTAGGGTTTAAGGTTTAGTGTTTATGATTTAGGGCTTATGATATTTTTTTTAAATTAAGTAAACCGGTAGGTTTAGGTTTATTTAGTTTATTTAGTTTATTATTTTTATTTATTTAAGTTTAATTTATTTTTTATTTTTATTTAGGTTTATTTTTTATTTTTATTTAATTTACTTGATTTATTTATGTTTCTTTATTATTTTAGTTTAGGTTTTATTATTTTGTTTATTTTTAGGTTTAGGTTTATGTTTAAGTTAATTTTTAGTTTAGTTTTATTTTATTTTGGTTTTAGGTTTATTTTTTATTTTATGTTTAGGTTTTATTTTATTTTTTGAGGTTTAGGTTTTAAGTTTTTATTTTAGGTTTGATTTTAGATTTTATTTTATAGTTTTGGTTTTGATTTATTTTTAATTTATTTTATTTTATTTTGTTTAGTGTTTGGTTTAGGTTAAGTTTCTTTTTATTTTAGGTTTAGGTTTTATTAATTTTAGTTTAGGTTTAGGTTTATTTTATTTTTATTTTAGGTTTATGTTTTTTAGTTTAGGGTTTAGATTTTATATTTTATTTATTTATAAGTTTTATTTTAGGTTTTTTAGGTTTAAGTTTTATTTATTTTTTATTTTTTTATATGTTTATTTTATTTTTATTTTAGGTTAAGTTTTTATTTTATTTAGGTTTTTTAATTTTTTTAGTTTAGTTTAGGTTTTTATTTAATTAGTTTATTTTATTTTCTTTTATGTTTAGGTTTAGTTTTTTATTTATGTTTTTTTTTTATTTTATTTTCTATTTTATTTTGGTTTAGGTTTATTTATTTATTTTATTATTAGGTTTTATTTAGTTTAGGTTTAGGTTTTAGCTTTTGGGGTTTGGGTTTGGGTTGTTGGTTGGTTTAGGGCTTGGGTTTAGGGTTTAGGGTTTGGGTTTTTATATTTATTATTTATTTATTTTTTAGATTTTTTTTAGGTTTAGGTTTTATTTTGTTTTATTTTTATTTTTATTTATTTCATTTTATTAGGTTTAGTTTTTTTATATTATTTAGGTTTTTTATTTTTTTTTAGGTTTTATTTATTTTATTTTAGTTTAGTTTTTTTTTCTTTTTGGGTTTAGGTTTAGGTTTATGTTGTATTTTATGTTTTTATTTTATTTTATATTTTTATTTTATTTAGGTTTAGGTTTTCTTATTTATTTTAATTTTAGGTTTTATTTAGTTTAGGTTTTAGGCATTTATTTTAATTTCATTTTTAGGTTTTATTTTTTTACTTTAGGTTTAAGTTTATTTTTATTTTATTTTATTTTATTTAGGGTTTAGGTTTAGTTTAATTTATGTTTAGGTTTAGGTTTATTTTATTTTTATTTTAGGTTTAGTATTTTTTTAGTTTAGGGTTTAGGTTTTATTTTTTATTTATTTTAAGTTTATATTTTAGTTTTTTTATTTAGTTTTATTTTATTTATTATATATTTATTTTAGTTTATTTATTTATTTATTTTTATTTTGTTTAGGTTTTTTTCATAGATTTGTTTATTTTTTTTTATTTAGTTTATATTTATTTATTTTAAATTTAATTTATTAGTTTATTTTATTTTGATTTTAGTTTATTTTATTTATTTTATTTATGTTTATTTAGTTTAGGTTTAGTTTGGTTGGGTTTAGGGTTTAGGTTTATGGAGTGGAGTGGAGGGTTTAGGGCCTGGGGAGAGATTAGGGTGGTAGTGGTTTAGGCTCAGTTTGGTAGGGTGGTTTAGAGTGGGTTTAGGGTTTAGTTGGGAAGGTTTATTTAGATTTAGGTTATAGGGTGGGTTTAGAGGTTTAGGTGAGATTTAGAGTTTTAGGGTGGGTTTAGGTTTAAGGTGGTTAGGGTTTAGGGTGGTAGGGTAGAGGTTTAGGAGTTTAGTGGGGTTTAGGTTTATGGTTTTAAGTGGTGGGTTTATGGTTTTAGTGGTGGGTTTAGGGGTTTTGGGTGGGATTAGGGTTTAGGGTTTAGGTTTTAGGTTTAAGGTTTATGGTTTATTATTATAATTATTTTTGTAACAAAGAACAAATTCAATTTCAATATTTCCTCTTTGTGATTTCATCAACCAAGTAACACACCAAGTTTTCTAAGACACAAGTGATGACATAGATCAAAAGTGAGCACACATAGAGCAAATAAAAAAACCTAGATAACTAGAACCATCTCTACTGTAAAGACATAGTTCCAAAATAAGCATAACAGATCGGTCGTTCTTCAATTTCTCCAGTTCCCATCAGAACCACCCTGGCGTCTCAAGTAGCGGGATCCACCATCATATCCCCGATCTCTCCCTCTGCCACCACCACGGTTGTAACCTTTGTCCCTCCTCCTGCCACCATAACAACCACTGCCCGACCACCACCTCCATATCCACCATCACATTCAGATCCCCCACCACCACTGTTATAATTTCTGCCTCCACCTTTGCCTCTATCGGATATGGACTGATGTGATGATGGTCGCCACTAAAGTTCTGCCAATTCTTAGGGTTTCGGTTTAGGTTTAGGTTTATTTGGTTTTAGGCTTTAGGATTAATTTTTTAATTTATTTGGTTACTTTAGCATAGGTTTATGGTTTAGGGTTTAGGATTTAGGGTTTAAGGTTTAGGGCTTAGGGTTTAGGGCTTTTTTTTCAAAAAAATTAAGAAATCTGGTAGGTTTAGGTTTACTTAGTTAATTTTTTATTTATTTTATTTTTTATTTTTGTTTATGTTTAATTTTTATTTTAGTTTTTTAGGTTTAATTTTTTTAGTTTAGTTTAGGTTTTTATTTATTTTATTTTAGTTTAGTTTTTATTTTTTATTATAATTTATTTTTAGTTTTAAGTTTAGGTTTAGGTTTAGTTTAGGTTTTAGTTTAGGTTTTTATTTTATTTTAATTTATTTTATTTTTATTTAGGTTTAGGTTTTTTATTTATTTTATTTTATGTATTTAGTTTAGGTTTAAGTTAGGTCGTGGTTTTAGTGGTTTAGGGTTTGGGGTGTGGTAGGTTTAGGGTTTAGGGTTTAGGGTTTAGAGTTTGGGTTTAGGGGTGGGTTTAGGGTTTAGGAGTGTAGGTTTAGGGTTGTGAAGTTAATGGTTCATGGAGGGTTTAAGGTTAAGTGGTTTAGGGTTTACGGTTTAGGGTTAGTTTTAGGGTTGAGGGTTTAGGATTTAGGATTTAGAGTTTAGGATTTAGGGTTTAAGTTTTTTTTTTAAAAAAATTAAAAAAACTATTAGGTTTAGGTTTATTTAGTTTATTTGTTATTTAATTTAGTTTATTTAAATTTTTAATTTTATTTGGGTTTATTTTTTATTTTATTTAGTTTAGTTTATTTATTTTAGATTATTTTTTTTATTTTAGTTTATTTTTTGTGCTTAAGTTTATGTTTAGGTTTATTTTTTTAATTTTGTTTTATTTTCATTTTATTTTTTAGGTTTAGGTTTTATTTTTTATTTTTAGGTTTAAATTTAGATTTTAATTCATTATTTTAAGTTTAGGTTTTAGGTTTTTATTTTAGGTTTACTTTTCAATTTTATTTTTTTTAGTTTAGTTTATTTAATTTATTTATTTTATTTTATTTTAAGTAGGTTTTGTTTTATTTTAGGTTTAGGTTTTATTTATTTTACTTTAATTTTTTTAGGTTTAATTTTATTTTATTTAGGTTTTTAATTTTAGGTTTATTTTATTTTTTAGCTTAGTTTAAGTTTTTAATTATTTTATTTTAGTTTAGTTTTATTTTTATATTATTTTATTTTTAGGTTTAGGTTAAGGTCTAGGTTTTAGTTTAGGTTTTTATTTTAATTAGTTTATTTTATTTAGTTTTAGATTTTTATATTTATTTATTTTTATGTTTTACTTAGTTTAGGTTTAGTTTTATAAGTTTTTTAGGTTTACGGTTTAGGGTTTAGGGTTAGGATTTATGGTTTAGGTTTTAGTGTTTAGGGTTTAACATTTTAGGGTTTAAGGTTTAGGGTTTAGGGTTTAGGGTTTTAGGGTTTAGGGTTTAAGGTTTAGTGTTGTAGGTTTAGTGGGGTTTAGGGGTAGGGTTTTTCCTTTTTTATTTTTTTAAATTAAGTAAACTAGTAGGTTTAACTTTATTTAGTTTATTTTATTTATTTTAATTTATTTCTTTTTATTTTATTTCAATTTAGGTTTAATTTATTATTTATTTTAAGTTTAGTTCTTATTTTATTTAGATTTTCTATTTCTACTTTAGTTTAGGTTTTTATTTATTTTATTTTAGTTTAGTTATTTTTTTTCATTTTAGGTTTAGGTTTATGTTTAGGTTTTAGTAGTTAGAGTATATGGTTTGTAGGGTTTGATTTAGGTGTTAGGGTTAAGGGATTAGGGTTTAGGTTTTTGCATTTAGGGTTTAGGGTTTAGTATTTTAGGGTTTAGGGTTTTGGGTTTAGGGTGTAGGTTTTTTATGGTTTAGGGTTTAAGGTTTATGTTTTAGGTTCATAGTTCAGGTTTTAGTTTAGGGTTTAAAGTTTTTGGTTTTTTTTAATAGAGAACAAATTCAGATTCAGAATTTCTTATTTTTGATTTCATCAACCAAGTAACACACCAAGTTTTCTAAGACACTAATGACGACATAGATAAAAAATGAGAATGCATAGAGCAACTTAAAAACCCTAGATAACTAGAAGTGTCTCCACTGTAAAGACATAGTTCCATAAACAGTAGATCAGATCGTTTGTTCTTCAATTTCTCTAGTTCCCATCAGAACACCCCGACCTCTCAAGTAGCGGGATCCACGATCATATCCCCGATCTCTTTCTCTGTAAATACCATGGCTATAACCTCCATCGCTCTTCCCACCTCCATAACCACCACTACTCCGACCACCACTTCCATGTCCACCAACACCATCAGATCCCCCACTAGCACTGTGATAACCACCACCAGATCTAGACTGAACCTAGTTGATAGTGATGTTCCTGTCATCAAGGTTTTGCACATTTTTAAGGTTTAGGTTTAGGTTTAGGCTTATTCCATTTTAGGGTTTAGGTTTATTTTTTAATTTATTTAGGTTTAGGGTTTGGGGTTTAGGGTTTAGGGTTTAGTGTTTGGGGTTTAGTGTTTAGGGTTTAGGGATTTAGGGTTTATGCTTTAGGGTTTAGGGTTTAGGGTTTTAAGGCTTATGCTTTTAAGGTTTAGGGTTATTTACGGTATAAGATTTAGGGTTTTGGGTTGTAGGTTTAGGGTTTAGGGTTTAGGGTTTAGGGTTTAGGATTTAAGGTTTAAATTTTTTAAAAAAAATAATAAGTAAACCGGTTGGTCTAAATTTATTTAGTTTATTTATTATTTATTTTAATATATTTTATTTTTTATTTTTTTTTATGTTTATTTTTTATTTTTATTTAGTTTTGTTTATTTACTTTAGGTTTATTTACTTATTTAGGTTTTTTTTAGTTTATTTAGGTTTAGGTTTAGGTTTAGGTTTAGATTTTAGATTTAGGGTTTGGGGCTTAGGGGTTGTATGAGGGTTTAGGGTTTAGTTAGATAGTTTAGGTTTATGGTTTAGGGTTTAGTTTTAGGGTAGGGTTAGGGTTGGGGTTAGGGTGAGGTTTAGGATTTGAGAGATTAGGGTTTAGGGTTAGGATTAGGGTTTAGAATTTAGGGTTTAAGAATTAGGGTTTACATCTTATGGTTTAGGGTTAGTTTAGGGTTTATGGTTTTATGTTTAGGGTTAAGGGTTTTTTAGGGTTTAGGGTTTAGGGTTTAGGGTTGTAGGTTTAGGGTTTAGTGTCTAGGGTTTAGGGTTGTAAGTTTAGGGTTTAGGGTTAGTTTTAGGGTTTAGGGTTTAGGATTTAGTATTTAGGGTTTACGATTTAAGGGTTTTTTTTTTTAATTAAAGAAACTGGTAGGTTTAGGTTTATTTAACTTATCTAGTTTATTTTAGATTTTTATTTAGGTATATTTTTTATTTTTAGGTATAGGTTTTGGCTTTTATTTTACTTTTTCTAGGTTTAGATTTTAGGTTTGATTTTAGGTTTTCTTTTTTAGTTTAGATTTTGGTTTATTTTTAGTTTATTTTATTTTATTTAGTTTAGGTTTAGGTTTAGGTTTATTTAGTTTAGGTTTAGGTTTATTTTATTTTATTTTAGGTTTAGGTTTTTTTGTTAATTTAGGGCTTAGGTTTTATTTTTTATTTATTTTTAAGTTATATTTTAAGGTTCATTATTCAAGTTTAGGTTTTTATATAGTTTTTATTTTATTTTATTTTTGGTTGATTTTATTTTTATTATACGTTTAAGTTTTACTTTTAGGTTTATTTTATTTTTTAGTTTAGTTTAGGATTTTATCTCTTTTATTTTAGTTTAATTTTTATTTTTTATTTTATTATATTTTGAGGTTTAGGTTTTTATTTTAATTTTTTAGGTTTACATTTTAGGTTTTCATTTTTGGTTTATTTTTAGGTTTTATTTTTTAGTTTAGGTTTAGATTTATTTTTAATTTATTTTATTTTATTTAGGTTTAGGTTTAGGTTTTATTTATTTTAGTTTTATTTTAGTTTAGGCTTAGGTTTAGCTTATATTGTTTATTTTATTTTTATTTTTGGTTTAAGTTTCTTTTTAGTTTAGGGTTTAGCTTTTATTTTTTAGGTATATGTTTTTATTTTATTTTATTTTAGGTTAATTATATTTTTATTTTATGTTTAGTTTTTATTTTATTTAGGTTTTTTATTCTTCGGTTTATTTATTTTAGTTTAGTTTAGATTTTTATTTATTTTATTTTAGTTTATTTTATTTTATTTTTAGGTTTGGGTTGAGGTTTTTATTTTATTTTATTTTTTTATTTTATTTAGGTTAAAGTTTTTTATTTATTTTATTTTAGGTTTTATTTAGTTTAGCTTTAGGTTTTTAGGTTTTTAGGGTTTAGGGTTTAGGGTTTAGGGGTTAGGGTTGTAGGTTTTATGTTATGGGGTTTAGTGTTTAGTGTTTAGGTTTTAGGGTTTATAGTTTAGAGTTTACGATTTAGGGGTTTTAGGGTTTAGCCTTTATGTTTTAGGTTTAGGGTTCAAGTTTTAGTTTAGGGTTTTGGGTTTTTGGTTTTTTTTAACAAAGAATAAATTGATATTCAACATTTCTTGTTTATGATTTCATCAACCAAGTAACTAACCAAGGTTTTTTAAGACACAAGAGAAGACATAAATAAAAAATGAGCACTCATAAAGAAAATAAAATACCATAGATAACTAGAACTGTCTATAGTGTAAAGACATAGTTCCATAAGCAATAGATTGAATCGGTTGTACTTCAGTTTCTCTAGTTACCATCAGAACCACCTTGGCCTCTCTAGTTCACGGGATCCACCATCATATCCCAATTTCTCCCTCCGCCACCACACCATGGCTGTAACCTTTGTCGCTCCTCCCGACTCTATAACCACCACTTTTTTTTAAGCAGAATTCAAATTCAACATTTGTTCTTTTCAATTTCATCAACCAAGTAACAAACTAGGAAAGTGAGGTAATCAAATGACTTCCTTTGGGCTAGCTAAACCTCATGTTTTTTTTTGGGATGTCGGACTATATTCCCATTAGCATTCAATCTTATATAAATCAACATATGAATAGAGGAAAGGGAACTCAACATTCATACACTTAAGCTCATGCATTTCTTATGTATTTATAACTAGAATCATAACACATATTATTTTTCATTTATAAGCTTTTGAAAAATACATTTGGATTTAATAGTGATAATAGCCACTCATATATTAAATTAAATCAACACATGCAAGCTTACATAAAAAAATCCACTTTGTTTTACTTAATTTTGAAAGCGTGGATGCATTAATTCAAATGACATACCAAATTTAACATGATTGGAAAGAGGACAATCAAATATAAGCATGTGATTCATTCAACCAAACTAGTTCTTAAGGAAATTCAAATCAAATAAGATTAATTAAAGCAAACCAAAGCTTCTTTAATAATTAAGTTTTTGGATTTGATTTTATTTAAAGAGGAGAAGAGAATCCTCACTTGTTATTTTAAACCCATTCCCACATTAGTGATTTAATATAATTTAAGGAAATGTAATTAAGTTAATTTTATGGGTTAATTAAGTTGAACCCTTAATTAGATGAATTAATTACCCTTACTTATGTCACCTTAAAGTAATTAACTAAATAATTATGAGCCAACATGATATGCATGGAAAATAAACTTGCAATGATCCTAGGAAATAAATGGGGCCTAATTGGCTCATGATTAATATTTAGTTTGATTAAGGGACTTAATTAATTACTCTTATAGTTTTCCCACACATGTGGACTAACCATAATTTCATTAAACTCTTTTAGGTTATTAAACACATAAAGATATACCCCATGATGTAATTTATTAAGGTATGATGTGATTATGATTTCAATTTGATTAAGTGATTTAATGAATTAGTTAAATATTAATTAATTTCATTTTAAAAAAGGCTAAAATGAACTTAATGAAATGGGTCCCAATCATATTCCTTAGTATACTTACTGTTTAACAATGATTAATAAACTTAATTAACCAATTTATTATGGTTCATGGGATCAATTGATCATTAATTAAATTAAAAGAGTATTTAAGGTTTAATTAGTAAATTTTCCTAATTAAGTGAGCAATAAATTTCAAGAAAATCATGGGAGGCAGAGGTCATCCCATTAAACTAACCAACAAAATTTGGGATTAATTGTTCAACTAATTAAGGAGTAATTAAGCTAATTAATTTTTTAATTAAACCTTAATTACTGTTCAAAATTAGTTATGATCATTTTTAAATAATTCTCCTCTAAAATACTTTAAAATGAGCATTTATTTGAATTTCTTATTTCTCTATGATTTTTTATGATTTTTAGACATTTCAACCATTAAAAATGATTAATTAAGCCTAAATAGAGCTTAATCCTGTTATACGTGGTGTGCATACGTGGTGCACTTTTCACATGGCGCGCTGATGCGGTGCGCTTTCCAAGTGGCATAGAGGCATTGGCTAAAAACTTATCTGACTCAGCGCCACGTGGCAGGGGTGGACCCGCTTTCTCATCAATCGGATGCACTTTATGTCGAAATTAAGATCGGATACTGATTAATCCACGACTTAATAAGATTAAATCAAATCGATCTGATCTAATCACGCGCCATTATCATGTAGGGCGATGCATGATCTAATGTCATGCAGGAGAGGGAGAATGGCATCTATCCACCATTGCTCACATAAACTGAGCTTACCTAAGCTTGGATCAACTCTAAAAGTTTTCCACACCTTCACGAAATAAATCGGAGGAGATCCAATGGTCAAGATCACACGAGATACAAGTTTTCTTCAAAAAGCTCCAACCCATTTTCTTCCTAATGATTAGTTTTGGAAGCATTACCTCATGAAGGCTCGAGCGATTAAGGAAGCTTCATTTAGTGGAGACGAAACCTATTGGCGATAATTGGATCAATTCTTGATGTTTATGAAGGCCATGAACGATGATTTGGAGCTTGGCTTTGATCAAAGTCACACTCCAATGCTCGAAAAGCTTGGGAGTTTATTCGTTCTTGCTTGTCGAGACCTAGGGAAAGTGTGTGCAATGTTAATTTGAATTTGATGGAAAAATTAGGAAGTTAGGTCAGAAATCGGAGCGCCCTATTTCGGGATGGGTGGGAATGGCATTTTTTGATCGAGGAATGTGCTTGGGAGCTTAAGGAATGGCTCTAGCTGCTCATCTTGGGTAGCGAGGACTCGAGAATGATTTTGTGTGTGTTGAGTGGAAATGAGAGGGTGTACACTAATGTCATCATGCAAGTGAGGGAGAATGGAGTCTCCACCATTGTTCACTTGATCCAGCTTGAGCTGGATCAACTCAAAGGATTCCACACATTCACGATGATAGTAATGAGGGTCCAATGGTCAATATCACATGAGATGCAAGTTTTCTTCAAAATGCTCCAACCCATTTGACTAAGGATCAATTTTGGAAGTATACCTCAGCTCAAGACTCAAGCGATTAAAAGCTCCATCTAGTGGGAAGCCTGTTGAGTAATTAGATCAATTCTTTGATGTTCACTCGAGAGGCCATGACGATGATTTGGAGCTTAGCTTTGATTGATGTCACACCTCGGTGCTGGGAATCTTGGGAGATGATTCATTCTTGCTCTATGAGGCTAGGAAAGTGTGTTTGAGTTTGATGGAGAAATGGGGAAGTTATGGAGCACCTATTTGGGATGGATGGGAATGGCTTTTTTTTTATTGAAGAACGAGCTTGGGAGCTTAAGGAATGGCTTTAGAGGCTAGTCTTGGGTAGCTAGAGCTCTGAGGATTGATTTTTGTTTGCATTTGAGTTGAAATGAGAGGGTGTATACCCCCTCCCCCCACCCCTCTCGTTCATCTTGATCGAATGGTATTGGGTTTAGTTTCTAGTGGCTGTCCAACAATCTCATGGAGTGGTGGGCGGCACGAAAGAGGTGAGTTGGCTTGGATTTGTTGGTTGAAGGTATGGAGGTGGTTGCCAAGGAGGAATCATGGGTGTCCTATGAGTTTCAAATGCTCCAATGGGGAGGGTGATGTGATTTCACCTCCCATGGGTCATATTATGGGTTAAATGACCACTTACATTGGTGATTTTTCTCATGTGATGCCCTTTGATGGGTAGAATGATCATTTGGCATTGGATTTGATTTGGCCAGATTTGAAATGAGCCAAAAGTGGGTTAGCCCAAATTTCAAGTCAAATGGAGTTGATTTGGTTAGGTTTGGCTCAATTTGACTCATTTAGGTCAAATTAGGGTTTCATCAAGTTGACCAATTGGTCAAATTAGATCAAAGCAAGAGCTGGGCCAAGTTCATATAATTATTTGGGATGTTTTGGTTCAATTGGCTTCATTTTAGTTTGGCTTAGATTTAATTTTGGCTCATCTGAATTCATTTGGGTCAAATGGGTTAAGTTGACAAATTGACCAAATTAGCCAAATTAGCATGGGTTAGGTGTTGGTTTGGGTTTAGTTGACTAATTGAAGATGATTGTAGGCTTTGGTTTCAATTAATTTGGATTTAGTTTTGATTTAGGCCAACTTGACCCTTTAGGTCAATTTGGGCTAAGTAGGTCAATTGGGTTCAATTATGTCCAATCATGACTTTGGTCAAGTTCAACAATCAATTTGGAATGAACTACGCAATTGGTTGCAATCAATTTGGTTTATATTTTGATTTGACCCAATTTGGTCTTTTAGGTCAATTTGGGTCAACTTGGTCAAGAGGGCCAATTGGGTTTGGTTTGACTAAATTGAAGGTCAAGTCATATTCAAATATTATTTTTGATTGTATGAATCATTTGTTTTAAGAGATTTGTCTTAGGTTGCAATTTGGCTAGTTTAGGTTCATATGGGTTAAGGGGTTGACTTGGTCAAATGATAAAGTTGACTTTATTTGACCCAATTTGTGATAATTGATCAACCTAGGTTGATCAACAATCATGATATGAGGTTTTAATGGGCTTGGTTCAATCCAATTTTGGTAAGATTAGAACTTGGCTCAAATAGGTCAAATTGCCCACTTTAGGTCAAGTGGACCAATTGGGTTTGTTATCTTGATTTTGGTTTGAGTTTGATTTAGTTGAGTTTATATATGGATTTGGGATTGATATATAAATTCAATTCCAATTAGCTTTGGTTCATTTGAACATTTTAAGTCAAAAGGTCTAAGTGGGGTTTGACTTGGGTTGATTTTGGTTTGGCTTGATGATTATATATTTCATTTATATTTATGAATATAATTGAAGGTATGATTGATTCATGAGAAAATCAATTGAATTTGGGTTTTGGAATGAAGGAATTTGGCTATGCCCATGGAGTTGGGTCATGTGGCTTAGGTTTGGATTTTTCTTTAGTTTGATTTATTTTTGTTGATTTAAATGTATATTTCATTTAAATTTGTGAAGATGATTGAAAATATGATTGAATTGTGAGAAAAAATAATTGAGTTTGACTTGATTTAGATTAAAATTTAAGTCCATGGGATAGGTCATATGGCTTAGGAAGGGTTTTGATTTAATTTGATTATGTTGATTTAGTTTTGATCATTTGAATATATTTGATTAATATTTAAGAAGATAATTGAAGATATAAATTGATTATGAGAAAATCAATTGATTTTGGATTGATTTGGATTAAGATTTGGCTACATCCATGGGATAGGTCATATGGCTTAGGAAGGGTTTCAAGTTTGGATTTAATCATGGGCTTAAATCATTTGGTTTTCTAATTTGGGTTTGGATTTAGATTTGAATTTGATGTTTGAATTGAACTTGAGGTTTGGTTTGAGAAGGTGAACATGGATTGGATTTGGGTTATTGGCTAGGTGAATTATCTAATCCCAAAGCATAAGCTAATCTTATGGTTAACCCTTCTAAGTCTTTAGGCTTAGGTTAAGTGTTTACCTAATTGTTAGAAGTGTCTTATGACTAGGAAAGTATTAGTGTCTAGAAGATTCCTAAGTCTAAGATGGGAAAATTGAATTCACACTCCAAACGTGAGGTCAATAGGCCTTAGGCTCCATAGTGTTGCCCTTGGAGATAGATTATTGGAAGACAGAAGCCAAGTTTCATATTATAGACTCAGATACATCTTTCAATGCTTTGCTTGAGAGACCATGGATACATGAGAACAACATAGTTCCATCCTCTCTACATCAGTGTATGAAGTTCATGAGAGGTGGGATCGTCTACTGTGTCAGAGGAGATCTCAAGAGATTTATTGTTCATGAGGTTGGCATATATGAGGATGCGGCTTACTACCTCCCTCAAAATCAACAAGTCTATTCTCACGAACTTGGTCAAAGTTTAAAAATAAAAGAAAAAGAAAAAAATTAGAGAAAAGGAAAAAAGAAAAGAAAAGAAAATGAAAAGAAAATAAAGGAGAGGAAATACACTTGGAGGAGGAAGCGAGCTTGACATTAGATACCACCCAAAGTTCATTACTCCATTTGAACATATGGGTAGGACTACTTAACCTCCACCAAGCAGAGGAAGAGGCCAGTTCAGAGGTAGTCCCAAGGGTGGAAAACCTCCTTATTGGCCACCTAATAAAAGATATGTTTGAACTACCAGGAGTACACCTGCTATCCATATAAACTTAAAATCTAGTTCATAGGATGAGTCTTATATATTTAGCATGCTAGCCAACTCTTCTCAATAGTAGATTCCTTTGGAGGTGATAGTTGAGCAAGATAGTGATGAAGATCGGGCTCCAAAGTAAAGCATATGTGTATCTAAGTGTTTATGTGAAATAGTTAGACATCAGTTGGGAACCTTAGCTCTAACCCACTTTTCTCTTAAAAAGCTGAGGGTTTGGTAGTTAAGGAAGCCCTAAGTCATCCACAGGTGTGAAGACTTAGAGGGTAGGTCAGACAACTTTGAAATAATAAGGAAGAACAAATGCAAAAGCTCTTAATTAAGACCGGGACTAGGATTTCGTACAGTGGGTCTAGTCAATGATGACGATTACTACTTAGTCATCACCAATCATTTGGAATCTGATAGGTTCTGTTAAAATCATATTAACTCATATGAGGAGATGTGCTTAGAAACTTGATAATCGGATAATTTTGAAGTCAAAGATGGACCAGTTCATAGAAGAGATCAAGTCAACCATCGGAGCTCAACGAAATCAACTTAGGAGCTGAAGAAGATCCACGCCCGACATACATCAGTTCTTTATTGAATGAAATTAAAACTAATGACTTAGACTATTAATTGAGTTTAAGGTCTACTTTGCATGGAGTTATTAAGAGATGCTTGGATTGGCTCCTAATGTAACGATCCATAAACTAGTAATAGAGCCTAATGCTAATCCTATCAAACAAGCTCCTAGATGCATGCGATTAGACATAGAATAATAGGTCATTTATGAAGTCAAGAAATTGATTGATGTTGGCTTCATCTAGGAAGAAAATACCCTACCTGGTTAGCCAGCATCATCCAAGTTAAGAAAAAGAATGGACAAATTCACATATGTGTCATTTTAGGGATTTAAATAAGGCATGTCCAAAATATGAATTTCCACTACCAATCCCGAAGCTGATGGTGGACATTGCCTCATCTCATGTAGTCTTCTATTTTATGGATGGCTTATTTGGATATAACCAAATAAAGATGGCCCCTGAAGATGAAAGAAATACTGCTTTTAAAACCCATATTAGAATCTATTACTATAAGGTCATGCCTTTCAGCCTTAAAAATGATGATGCTACATACCAGTGGGATATGTCTCAAATCTTCAATGAACTCATTCATCATTAAATCGAGTGCTATGTCGATGATTGCATGGTCAAAAGTACATAATAGAAGACCATCTCTTTGACTTGAGAGTATTTTTCAAATAGTTAAGATAATTTAACCTCAAAATGAACCCCTGAAGTGTACATTCAGAGTACCTTCAAGGAAATTCCTTAGGTTTGTTGTCCGACTAGGGTGAAATTGATCAGAAGAAGATTGATATTAGAAATGCCACCACCTAAAAGTTTAACTTAGCTTTGATTATTGCAAGGGTGGTTGGCATATCTAAGATGCTTTATCTCCAACTTATCGAGAAGATATCAGCCATTCTTACACTTATCAAAAAGGATGCAAAGTTCAAGTGTGATGGCAAGTGTAAGCATGCCTTCGAAGACATCAACCATTACTTGATGATATCGCTGGTTCAAGCATCCCCTATCCTGACAACCATCTCATACTTTATGCTGCTACATTAGATGACTCCCTTCATGCTTTGTTGTCCCAAGCCAATGATGAAGGGAAAGAAAATGCACTATACTACCTCAACCATCGTCTAATCCCTGCTAAGGCTAATTATCCACTCATTGAGAAGCATTTCCTCACTTTAATCTTTGCATTCCAAAAGCTACAACACAACATGTTTCCTCATAAGGTGAACTTAATCTATAGGTCCAATCCACTACATTATCTGATGACACAGCCGACGCTATCTGAACGATTGGCACGATGGTCCATGATCCTCTCATAGTTTAACATTACCTTTGTACTCTTTCGTGCAGTGAAAGGACAAACACTAGCATATTTTTAGCAGCACACCTACTTCCTGCTTTCTCTAAGCATCCAAAACATCAACATATTTGGAGATTATCAGCTAGTTATCAACCAAATTGTGGGTCTTATAAGGTTATAAACCTTAAGCTCCATCACTACCATAAGTACAACAAGGAGTTGTTGGCCCAAATCCCAGAGGTTACCATTTATAAGATTCCTCGAGGAGAGAATTCCATAATGCTTTAAGCTTGCCAAGGAGCTGGCATGCCTAGAAGAAGTGTCCATAATAATAAATGTCCAAAATAGACAAGTCTTATCCCTTATTGATATTGAACTCAATAAAAAGTACTCTCTTGAAGGGTAGGTTTCCATTTCCAAGAAGGATGAGGAGTTAGATTGGAGGCAACCATTCATGGATTACCTAAATAAAGGCAAACTACCTCAAGAGATGTCCCAAGCCCATTAGATGAAGTAGAGAGCACTTTCCTATGCTCTTGTGGATGGTGTCTTGTACCGATGGTCTTTCGATCATATGTGGTTATGTTGTTTAGACAAGCATGAAGCCCATAAGATTGTGATCGAGGTACATTCAGGATTATGTGGAGCCAACCAATCTGGTTCAAAGATGAAAGCCAAGATCAAGAGACTAGGATACTCTTGCATCGATGATCAAGATTGCATGGATCTGACTAGGCGTGCCACCAATGTTAAATACATGGTGTGGTCTTACACTAACCACCCAACATTCTACATCCTACATTGGCCTCATTACTATTTGAGTGTTGGCGTATCAACATAGTGGGTTTGATTGATCCTCCTTCTTCCAAGGGTCATCGGTTCATCTTAGCTACTACTGACTACTTTTCCAAATGGGCGAAGGTGATTCCACTCAAAGAGATCACAACTTAGCATGTTCTCTAATTTTTTAGGAACCATATTGTATATAGGTTCAGAGTTCCTCGATGAATTATATTTGATAATGGCACTTCATTCAAGAGCACTGAGATCAACAACTTTTCCCGAAGACACAACATATATTGGAGATATTCTATCATCAACTACCTGAGGAAAAATGGCTTAGCAGAAGCCTTCAACAAAGCTCTCATCCAAATACTGAAGAATACACTCGATAACAACAAGCGATAGTGGCATAAGCAATTAGTTGAAGCCTTGTGGGCCTACCGCACCAATTATAGAACTCCAACTCAGTCTACTCCATTCACCTTAGCGTATGGGTCAAAAGCCATTCTACCATTAGAAGCCCAACTCCCATCACTAAGGATAGCTATGGGTTCCAAGATGACAACATAGCAGAATGCCAAGTTACAATTGAAAGAGCTCGAAGGTTTAGAGGAGAGATGCTTACGAGCATGACAAAACCTCGAGTTGTACAAAGCTAAAATGATTCAATCTCATAACAAGTTGGTCCATCTTAAAGCTTTCTAAGTAGGAGAGCTTATTTTAGTTCTAAGGAGACTAATTGTTGCTTGTCATAAGATGGGAGGCAAGTTTGAACTCACTTGGGAAGGGCCTTTTGTCATAGAGAAGGAGTACCAAGGAAGATCTTATCAGCTTATTAATCATAACGGACAACGCCCAATGCTTCCAATCAACAAACTCTACTTAGAAACATATTATAAATCATGTTTGAAAATAATTATTATTAATGAAAATTCCATTTCAAATTCAATCTATTCGATGTTGAAAGTATTCTTATTTATAAATCCTCCATGATATGTTTAGGGTAGGTGTAAGGAACCCAAGCAGCATCCTATCCTTCATCGACATAATACAAAGATAAACTACACACAAACATATAAAATAAACACATATCTTTTGTCTCGGGCTACTTTGAGTTGAGATAACACCCAATGGCACTCACTCATTAGTTTCTATAGGTTCGGATAGCATGCTACCCTACTAGTGTGTCACCTAATGGTCTTCTTGCTTTGGAGGATGTAAGTCTGCTACACTTTCCTTCCTTACTCGCCCACTACACACCGACAAGGGACTTATTAGTTTGATAGGCCTTACTATGTAGTCGGTAAGCTACCTCATGTTGGCTTTGTTTAAGAGGATGTGAGTCTGCTATGCTTTCTTCTTGGATTAGCCATCGTGCACTAACTAGGTTGAGTATATTTCTGGTTTAGGATAAGTCCCCTAGCTGCTCCTTCCCTCCTAACTACTTCAAGTCTGGGTCCAGTCCTTCCTCGGGGCTCCACTTAGTAGTCGCTCTAGGTCAGATAACATCTATCCCATGGATGACAAACTATCTCGGTTATCAGTTTCAGTTGGAAAGTTGTAAGCTTAGACTCTTTCTTTCCAGATTGATTATTAAACACTGATGGACACCTTAGGCTAGTTGGTTCTCACTATGTTGATGGATACACCACTCATGTTGATGGATACACCTTAAGTTGGTTGGTTCTTGCACCTTAGGATACACCACTCATGGAAGATGTAAGTTTGCTATGTTTTCTCCTTTAGTTGGCCACCGTACACCTATAGGCTTTCTTTTCAGGTCTCAAGATAATGCCCTTAGAAACTCATCCCCTGTGGGCACTATATTTGGAACACATCCTTTGCAACCCCATTTAGACACTACCTGGGTTACTATCATTGGGCAATTTTCTTTTCCTAGTTACCACCCCTGTGGTTGGAGAATTCATCTTGTGGATGTGCAGATTCTCCTTGGTCTAGTAAATTTGAGATAGGTAAAGGATGACATGGCCCCTTCTTAGTGTGGTCCCTCACACACCAACAGGGTCCACGTAAATATATAAATAAAATATATATTCACTTATGGATTAGGAGGACACCCCTAGCGATACTCTTCCAGCAGGTATCCTATCTTTAGGGAGTGTCTAAAACATCCTATGAATCACTCTACTCTTGAGTTTATATAAGTCTCCAGCATTCACTCAGTAGTTTCCCCTAAGTCAGGTTTGATTTGTTCTGCTACCAACATGTCACCCCAATGGTTGTTCCCTGCTTTAGAAGATGTAAGTCTACTACACCTTCTTCCTAGCACATCCGTTGCACACCGAAAGGAAATACCTTAAGATGGCTAGCTCTACCTCACAACCAATATGTTATCCCTTTGGATTTGTAAATATGAGATAGGACAAGTTCGATATAGCCCCTTCTCAGTGGGTCCATCACACACCAACATGGTCCATAAATTAAATCTATCAAATTTTATCGAGCTCACATCCCTAGTGGATATGCCCTCAATTCAAAATCAAACTAAACAAATAAACCATATCAAATCATATGAAATTAAGATAAAATTAATCATAACTACTTTTGAGTTGACATAAGTCCCCAATGACATTCACTTAATAGTCGCCCTAGGTCAGGCTTGATTTGTTGTGCATCCAACAGATCACCCCAGTAGTTGTTCCTCACTTTGGAAGATGTAAGTTTGCTATGCCTTTTTCTTAGCATAGCTGTTGTACACCAAAAGGCAACCCCTTAGGTTGGCTAGCTCTACCCCACAGCCGTTAGACTATCCCTTTGGATTTGTAAACCTGATGTAGGTCAAGGATGATATAGTCCCTTCTCAGTGGGTCCATTGTACAGTGACATGATCCATATATTAACTCAAATTAAATTAAACCCAATCTAATTTTCCCGAGTTAAATAACACCCTTCTCCCCAATGGGGCCCCAAATCATATATAAATAAGTCAAACAAATAAATAAAATTCAAAACCAACCTCCACAATGGAGCCAAATTAAACCAACTCCCCTAGTAGAGTCTAAATCAAAGAAATCCAACCAAATTCTTATCCCCAACAGATACATCCCCAAATAAATCTATGAAATCAAACTCAAATCCCAATCCCCAGTGGATAGCCGAACCTGCTTCCCTAGTGGAAGGTTCATATACCCAATCACTAGCAGACTCGAGCCCATATCACTAGTAGATATGCCTCCACATCAATTAAAATAAAACAAATTAAAGTTGATTCGATCTAAGTCCCTGGTGGATTATAGATTCTTATCACCAATGGATCTTCTTTCCATAAATCATATAATCAAATCAAATTCAAACCTTATCCCCAATATATTTTCTTCTTCTATGCCCTCGACATAGACCCCTCACATGTCATGTCCAATGCATGTGTGATCCCCTAGTGGATCTCCCTCCATGTCCTTGACATGGAATTCTCATCAAATCTTATTTCTTCTCTTATGCACCTTTAATACTTCCTTCAAAAGCCTTATAATGTATTCATTCAAATTACATCATCTTAACATTGTAATCAACATTTTATGATTTATGATGGTGAAGCTCAAACTAACTATGCAATATCATGCTAAACATATTATAGTGTGAATTAACACACTATATTATATTATAATATATGATGTTATATTATAATTTGCTATAATATAAGATATTGTCTAACATTAAACCTCTTTAGAATCACTTAAAAAAACAAATAACAAATTTTCTCAAAATATAAATAATGTTCATTTTGGATGTAAAATTTTATTTTTCTATTAGAAATGGTACAAAATAGCATAATTTTGGTGTTGCTTCTTGGTGTGTGCCATGAATTTGGTCAAATTGTTCCATCTCAACCTTCAAATTAACATTTTTGTTAGTTTTCACCATTGTATTATAACAAAAGTAAAACATACTAAAATGTACAATAACATTAAGTAACACACCAACACATTCATATATATGTGAAGTTTTATTATTATGTACATTATATTTTAATATGCTTTCATATAATATATTATCTTACATTATACCTTAAAATGAATAACTTTATGCAAAAAATTTATAAAATTTGGTTGAAAAATGAACATTAATTTTGGATGCAAAATTCCATTCTTTTGATTAAATGACACACCATAGCACACCCCCAATGATGTTCCCTAAAGCTTACTTTAAATTTGGCCAAATCCCATCATCTCGACCTATAAATTAGTATTTTATGAATTATACAAGTGCTAACTCTACTACATCATACTATAACAAACTAAAATATATGCAATAAGTAGTAATACCTGATATTATGCTATAATATCACAAGGGATTGCTTAAGATAAAATAATCTTAAAATTAGTCTAAACAATAAAAACTATATATTTTAATCGTATCACTTACATATTTTAAATTGAAATAATATATTATCTTACCTATTATGAATTTGGCCAAATTTCACCATTTTAATGTCTAAGCCAACATTTTTATAAATAATGCTACTATAGGCTCGACTGCATGATTATAAAATACTAAAAGAATATAAAATGTGCATAATAATATATTATCATATATGATGTTATACTATGCTACAACATATAATATTTATTTTAAAAATAAAATCTTACTTTTCAGATTACAAGTGGCGTAGCACACCTTTGGTACTACAACCTAATTCCCACTTCAAATTTAACAAATTTCATCATTTGATTTATTAAATCAATATTTTTATGATTTATATTAATATAGACTATAGGGAAAATACCATAATATACTAAAACATTTCAAAGCATCTTATAACATCCAAAAACACATCACTACATGCTCAAATATATGATGCTTCATTATACTATAATATATGGTATTATAATATGATTTAGTGTATTCAAATCTCTATTAATCAAGGGAAAGTCTATTGAAACATTTTCTTTAGCTACAATAACTATGTTAGGATTAGGTAATTCTTTAGTTCTTTTCCTAATGACATCGTTATTCAAGGTTTATGGTTTAGGTTTAGGTTTAGGGTTTGCAATTTAGGGCTTAAGGTTTAGGGTTTTAGGTTTTACGGTTTAAGGTTTAGGGTTTTATGGTTTAGGGTTTTGGGTTTAGGGTTTAGAGTTTAGGCTTTTAGGGTTTTAGGGTTTTAGGGTTTAAAGTTTAGGGTTTAGGGTTCAGGGTTTAGGCTTTTTAGGATCTAGGGTTTAGGGTTTAGTTTTTAGGTTTAGGGTTTAGGGTTTATGATTTAAGGTTTAGAGTTTAAGATTTTTTTTAACAGAGAATAATTTAAGAATTAATATTTCTTCTTTTTGATTTCATCAACCAAGTAGCACCCCAAGTTTTATAAGACATAAGTAATGAAAGATAAAAAATGAGCACCCATAGAGCAAATCAAAAACCCAAGATAAGTAGAACTATCTCTATTGTAAAGACATAGTTCCATAAGCATTCGATTGGATTGGTAGTTCTTTAATTTCTCTAATTCCCATCAAAACCAACCCTACCTCTCGAGTAGTGGGATTCACCCTTATATCCTTGATCTCTCCCTCTGCTACCACCATAACTGTAACCTCTATCGCTCTTTTGGCCCCCATAACCACCAATGCTCCGATCACCACCTCCATATGAACCAGTACCTCCAAATCCCCCACAATAAAAGTGATAACCGCTGCCTCAGCCTACCCCTCCACCTCCAGATCTAGTGTAAGCCTAGTTGATGGCAATGTTCCTACCGTTAAGGTTCTGCACATTCTTAAGGTTTAGGGTTCAGGGTTAGTTTAGGGTATAGGGATAGTTTAGGGTTTAGGGTTAGTTTAGGGTTTAAGGTTTCTAGTTTATGGTTTAGAGTTGTAGGTTTTAGGTTTAGGGTTTAGGTTTATGAGGGTTAGTGAGGCTTATGGTTTAGGTTATTTTAGGGTTTAGGGTTTAGGGTTTAGGGTTTAAGGTTTAGGTTTTAGTGTTTAGGTTTTAGGGTTTAGGGTTTTAGAGTTTATGGTTTAGGGTTTAGGGCTTTAGGTGTAGGGTTTAGGGTTTAGGGTTTATGGTTTAGGGTTAGTTTTAAGATTTACGGTTTAAGTTTTTTGTTTAATTAAGTAAACTAGAATGTTTAGGTTTATTTAGTTAATTTTTTATTTATTTGAGCTTATTTTTTATTTTATTTTAATTTTTATTTTATTTAGTTTATTTTTTTAGTTTAGGTGTTTTATTTAATTTTTTTTTATGTTTAGGTTTATCTTTTAGTTGAGTTTTATTTTTATTTTATTTTTTAGGTTTAGGTTTTATTTTTTTTTTTAGGTTTAGGTTTTTATTTTATTTCTTTAGGTTTACATTTTAGGATTTTATTTATGGTTTATTTTTAGGTTTTACTTTTTAGTTTAGGTGTGTGTTTATTTTTAGTTTAGTTTTATTTTATTTAGTTTAGGTTTAAATTTTATTTATTTTAGTTTAGTTTATTTTGTTTAGGTTTAGGTTTATTCTAATTTGGTTATTTTATTTTATTTTAGGTGTAGTTTTTTTTAGTTTAAGGTTTAGGTTTTATTTTTTATTTATTTTTAGGTTTACTTTTTGGTTTAGGTTTTTATAAAGTTTTTATTTTATTTTATTTTAGGTTTATTTTATTTTTATTTTATGTTTATTTTATTTATTATATTTTATTTAGGTTTCTATTTATCTTTGTTATGGTTTTATTTAGCTTAGGTTTAGGTTTTAGGTTTAGGGTTTAGGGTGGGTTAGGAGGGTTTGGGAGGTTTAGGGTTTAAGTTTAGGGTTTGGATTTGGTTTAGGTTTAGGGTTAAAGAGCTTTGGAGGGTTAGTACAGAGTTTAGAGGAGGAGGTTTTAATTTAGGGTTGTGGTAAGTGGGTGGAAGGTTTAGGTGGAGGATTTAAGTTTAGGGTTAGGTTTAGGGTTAGGTTAGTAGGGTCAGGGTTAGGTTGGGTTGGTTGGGTGTTTATGGAGGGTTGTAGGTTTAGGGTTTAGGGTGGGTAGAGGATTTAGGTTTAGATTTAGGTGGTTTAGGGTTTAGGGTTTTTTTTTAAATTAAGTAAACTGGTAGGTTTAGGTTCATTTAGTTAATTTACTTTATTTTTATTTATTTTAGTTTATTTTATTTTTACTTTTTATTTAGGTTTATTTTTATTTATTTATTTTAGTGTATTTATTTTAGGTTTATTTACTTCAGTTTATTTTTTAGGTTTAGGTTTAAGTTTACACTTATTTTTTATTTTGGTTTTATTTGTATTTTATTTTGTAGGTTTATGTTTTTTTTTTTGGTTTAGGTTTAGGTTTTTATTTTGTTTTCTTAGGTTTAGGTTTTTGGTTTTTATTTTAGGATTATTTTTAGTTTTTCTTTTATTTTATTTAGTTTAGGGTTTAGGTTTAGTTTATTTTAGTTTTAGGTTTAGGTTTTCTTATTTTAGTTTAGGTTAAGTTTATTTTATTTTGTTTGTTTTAGCTTTAGGTTTATTTAGTTTAGGGTTTAGGTTTTATTTTTTATTTATTTTTAGGTTTAGGATTTTATTTAGTTTTTATTTTATTTTATTTAAGGTTTATTTTATTTTTGTTTTATATTTAGTTTTTATTTTATTTAGATTTTTTATTTTTAGGTTTATTTTATTTTTTTAGTTTAGTTTAGGTTTTTATTTATTTTATGTTAGATTAGTTTTTATTTTTTATTTTCTTTATTTAGGTTTAGGTTTAAGTAAGTTTAAGTTTTAGTTTAGGTTTTACTTTATTTATTTTATTTAGGTTTAGTTTATTTATTTATTTATTTATTTTTATATTTTATTTAGTTTAGGTTTAGGTTTTAAGTTTTTAGGGCTTAGAGTTTAGGGTTTAGGGTTTAGGGCTTATGGTTTGGGGTTTGGGGTTTAGGGTTTGGGGTTGTAGTCATGTTTAGTTTTAAGGTTTAGGGTTTAGGGTTTGGGTTCTGGTTTAGTTTTAAAGTTTAGGGTTTATGGTTTAATGTTTAGGGTTTAGGGTAGTTGAGGTTTGGGGTTTAGGGTTAGTTTAGGTTTAGGGTTTTAAAGTAAGTAAACCAATTTAATTAGCTTATTTAGTTTATTTTTTATTTATTTTAGTTTATTTTATTTTTTATTTTTATTTAGGTTTATTTTAATTATATTCAGTTTAGTTGATTTATTTTAGTTTTATTCATTTTATTTTAAATTTTTTATTTTAGTTTTGTTTTTTAGGTTTAAGTTTAGGTTTATGTTTATTTGTTTAGTTTAGTTTATTTTTTATTTTATTGTTTATGTTTAGGTTTTATTTTTCATTTTTAGGTTTAGGTTTAGCTTTTTTTTGTTGGTTTAGGTTTTAGGATTTTATTTTAGATTTATGTTTATGTTTTATTTTTTAGTTTAGGTTTAGGTTTATTTTTTGTTTATTTTATTTTATTTAAGGTTTAGGTTTAGGTATAGGTTTAGTTTATTTTAGGTTTATCTTTAGGTTTTATTTATTTTAGGTTTAGGTTTTTTTTTTATAGTTTATGGATATGGTTTTAATTTTTATTTATTTTTAGGTTTTATTTTTAGGTTTATTTCTTAGGTTTAGGTTTTTATTTAGTTTTTATTTTATTTATTTTAGGTTTATTTTATGTTTAGTTTTTATTTAGGTTTTTTATTTTTTTTTCATTTAGTTTAGGGTTTTATCTTATCTTATTTATTTTGTTTATTTTATTTTATTTTATTTAGGTTTCATGTTTTTTCATTTTATTTTTTATTTTATGTTTTTATTTTTATTTTAGTTTTTATTTTTTATTTTTATTTTATGTTTAGGTTTATGTTTTGGTTTAAGTTTTTATTTTTTTTATTTTATGTGGGATTTGGTTTATTTTATTTTTTGGTTTTATTTAGTTTAGGTCTAAGTTTTTAGCTTTTTATTTAGGGTTTAGGGTTTAGGGTTAGTTGAGTGTTTAGGATTTAGGGTTTGGGGTTTAGGTTTGGGTTAGTTTTAGGGTTTTAGTTTGGGTTTAGGTTTAGGGTTTAGGGTTTAGGGTTTTAGGATTTTAAGTTTTAGGGTTTAGGTTTTAGGTCTAAGGTTGAGGTTTTATTAGGGTTTTATTTTTAATAGAGAACAAAGAGACTAAACATTTCTTCTTTTCGGATTCACCAACCAAGTAACACACCAAGTTTTCTAAGACACACGATGACATAGATCAAAAAATGAGCATGCATTGAGCAAATCAGATAACTAGAATTGCCTCTACTATAAGACAGCTCCATAAGCTGCAGATCAGATCAACCATTCTGTAGTTTCTCTAATTCTCACAGAACCATCCCAGCCTCTCATGTAGTGGGATCCACCATCATATCTATTACCTCTTTCGTTCCTCCAGCCTCCAAAACCACCACTGCTCTGAGCACCACCTCCAGATCCCCCACCACCACTGCGGTAATCGCCATCACTACCTTCACCTCCATCGCTAGATCTTGACTGATCCTAGTTGATGGTGAAATTCTAGATGTCAAGGTTTCATATATTCTTAGGGTTTATGTTTATTAGGTTTTAGGGTTTAGGTTTATTTTTTAATTAATTTAATTACTTTAGGATTAGGATTAGGGTTTAGAGTTTAGGTTTAAGATTTTAGGGTTTATGCTTTAAGGGATTATGGTTTAGGTTGGGTTTAAGTTTTAAAGTTTTAGGGTTTTAGGGTTTGAGTTTAGGGAGGGTTTAGGTTATGATTGGAAGTGTTTAGCTTTAGGGTTTAGGTTTGATGGTTTATTTAGGGTTATCTTAGGGTTTAGGATTAGTTTAGGTTTAGTTTTTTTAGGGTTTAGGGGTGAGGTCATTTCAGTATGGTTAGAGAGTAGGGTTTATATTTTTTTAAAAATTAAATAAACTAGTAGGTTTAGGTTTATTTCATTTATTTTATATTTATTTTATTTTATTTAGGTTTATTTTTTATATTTATATAGTTTAGTTTTTTATTTTAGTTTAGGTTTTTTATTTTAGTTTATTTTTTAGGATTTGGTTTAGTTTTATGTTTGTTTTTATTTTCTTTTATATGTTTAGGTTTTATTTTTTATTTTTAGGTTTAGGTTTAGGTTTTTATTATATTATTTTAGGTTTAGTTTTAGGGTTTTATTTTTGGTTTATTTTTAGGTTTAGGTTTGTTTTTAGTTTATTTTATTTTATTTGGTTTAGGGTTTAGGTTTAGTTTATTTTAGGTTTATGTTTAGGTTTTATTTATTTTAGTTTAGTTTATTTTAGCTTAGGTTTATGTTTATTTTAGGTTTAAGTTCTTTCTTTTTAGTTTAGTGCTAAGGTTTTATTTTTTTATTTATTTTTAGGTTTATTTTTTAGGTTTGGCTTTTTATTTTAATTTTATTTTATTTTATTTTTGGTTTATTATATTTTTATTTTACATTTTATTTTAATTATTAAGTTTTTTTATTTTGTAGGTTAGTTTGGTTTTATTTATTTTAATTTAATTTATTTTTTATTTTTATATTTTCTTTTAGGTTTAGGAGTCTTAGTTTAGGTTTTATTTTATATTTTATTTTTATTTTTAATTCATTATATTTTATTAGTTTTTTATTTTATTTTTAGGTATTTTTAACTTTTATGGTTTAGGTTTAGGGTTAAGGGTTTAGGGTTTAGGGTTTAGGTTTGGGTTTAGGTTTTTTAGTTTAGGTTTAGGGTTTAGGGTTTAGGTTTTAGGATTTTAGGTTTTGTAGGGTTTAGGGTTTAGGGTAGGTTTTAGGTCTAGGACATTTTAGTTTAGGGTTTATGTTTTTTTTTTTAGAAAAAATTTAGATTCAACATTTATTCTTTCAGTTAAGGGTTTATGTTTTTGGTTATTCCTTTAATAGAACATATTCAAATTCAACATTTCTTCTTTTGATTTTTAGTTTTGGTCAAGGTTCAACCCATTCTCGGGTTTTGGATTAGGTTTAGGCTTATTAGGTTTTATGGTTTGGGTTTATTTTTTAATTTATTTTGTTACTGTTGGTATATGTTTAGGGTTTGGGGTTTAGGGTTTAGGGTTTAGGATTAGGGTTTTGGGCTTAGGGTTTATTGTTTTGGGTTTAGGGTGTAAGGCTTAGGGTTTAGGGTTTAGGGTTTATTGTTTTAAGGTTTATGCTTTTAGAGGTTAGGGTTTAGGATTAGGGTTTAGGGTTTAGGGTTTTTTTTAATTAAGTAAATTGATATGTTTAGGTTTATTTTATTTATTTCTTATTTATTTTAGGTTATTTTATTTATTATTTTTATTTTGGTTTATTTTTTTATTTTTATTTAGTTTTGTTTATTTATTTTAAGTTTAATTTATTTTAGTTTAGGTTTTATATTTCAATTTATTTTTTAGGTTTAGGTTTAGGCTTATGTTTATTTTATAGTTGAGTTTTAAGTTTATTTTATTTTTTAGGTTTATGTTATATTTTTTATTTTTAGGTTTAGATTTAGGTTTTTATTTTATTTTTTTAGGTTTAGGTTTTATGTTTTTATTTTAGGTTTATTTTTAGGTTTTATTTTCTATTTTAGGTTTAGGTTTATTTTAGTCTTATATTTATTTAGTTTAGTTTAGGTTTTTTAGTTTATTTATTTTAGGTTTATGCTTAGGTTTAATTTATTTTATTTTTATTTTAGTTTTAGGTTTATTTTATTTTATTTTATTTTATTTTTTTTATTTTAGGTTTACATTTTTTTTTTAGTTTAGGTTTAAGTTTTTTTTTTAATTTTAGGGTTTAGGTTTTATGATTTTATTTATTTTAGTATTTATTTTAGGATTATTTTTAGGTTTAAGTTTTATTATTTTATTTTATTTTATTTTTATTTTTTATTAATTTATTATATTTTATTATTATATAGTTTAGTATTTTATTTATTTTATCTTTGCTTATTTTTATTTTTTATTTATTTTTATTTTTTAGGTTTTATTTGTTAGTTTAGGTTTAGTTTAGGTTTATTTTAGAGTTTAGGGTCTTTAGGTTTAGGGTTTAGGGTTTTAGGGTTTTTGTGGAAGATCCAGGATAAAGTTTAAGGCCAGGGTTTAGTGCAAGGTTTATGGTTGTGAGTTTATGGTTAGTTTAGGTTTATGGTAGTAGGGTAGGATTATTTATTATTTAGGGAAAGGCTTAGGGTTAGGGTGGTGAGGTTAGATTTAGGGTTTAGGGTTGTAGGTTTAAGGTTACTTTTAGGGTTTAGGGTTTGGGGTTTAGGAATTAAGGTTTATGGTTTAAAGAATTAAGGTTTAGGTTTTTTTTAGTTTGTTTAGTTTATTTGTTATTTATTTTAGTTTATTTTATTTTTTTAATTATGTTTATCTTTTTATTTTTATTTAGTTCATTTTATTTATTTTAGGTTTATTTTTAGTTTTGGTTTTTTATTTTAGTTTATTTTTTAAGTTTAGGTTTCTTATGTTTATTTTTAAGTTTAGTTTTATTATTATGGTATTTTTTTAGGTTTAGGTTTTATTTTTCATTTTAGGTTTATGTTTAGGTTTTTATTTTATTTTTTTTATGTTTATGTTTTAGTTTTTTATTTTAGGTTTATTTTTAGGTTTTATTTTTTAGCTTAGGTTTAGGTTTATTTTTTAGTTTATTTTATTTTATTTTATTTTATTTAGGTTTAGTTTATTTTAAGTTTAAGTTTAGGTTTTATTAATTTTGTTAGTTTATTTTTAATTTTAGGTTTAAGTTTATTTTATTTTATTATTTTAGTTTAGTTTTATTTTAGTTTAGTTTAGGTTTATTTTTTTATTTTTTTAGGTTTTTTATTTTTATGTTTATTTTTTGGTTTAGGTTTTATTTTATATATTTTAGGTTTATTTTATTTTATTTGTTTATTTATTTAGGTTTTATTTTAGGTTTATTTTATTTTTAGTTTAGTTTAGGTTTTATTTATTTTATTTTAGTTTATTTTTTATTCATTTTATTTAGGTTTAGGTTTAGGTTTTAGTTTAGGTTTTATTATGTATATTATTTTATTTTATTTTTAGGTTTTATTTATTTTATTTTTAGGTTGTTTAGTTTAAGTTTAGGGTTTTAGGGTTTAGGTAGTTAGGGTTTAGGGTTGAGGTTTATGATTTAGGGTTATGGTTTAGGTTTAGTTTAGGATTTAGGGTTTAGGGGTGGTTTAGATTTAGGATTTAGGGTTTAGGTTTAGTGGTTTAGGGTTTAAGGTTTAATGTTTAGGGTTTAGGGTTTATGGTTTATGGTTATGGTTTTATTTTATTTATTTTAGGTTTAGGGTTTAGGATTTTAGGTTTTATAGAGAACAAATCTTTTCATTTTCATTTCATCAACCAAGTTTCTAAGGATACAAGATGACATAGATCAAATTTAGAAAGCAGAAAGCAAATCAAAATCTAAATTCTTCTCTAGAAAGAAGTTCTAGATGGATCATTCTTTAGTCTCTCCAATTCTGAACCACGACTCGTAGAGGGATCCACCTTCATATCCTCATCCTTTCCTCGATTACATAGTTCTTGACCATTATCCAACTATAATACCAATTCTTTTCACCTCCATCCACTAGATCTGTAGCCGTTGACGGTGATGTTCCTGCCATCAAGGTTCGACCCTTTCTTAGGGTTTAGGTTTAGGTTTATTAGGTTTTAAGATTTACATTTAGGTTTTAATTAATTTAGTTACTTTAAGTTTATTTTTAGGGTTTAGGGTTTAGCATTTTGGGTTTAGGGTTTAGGGTTTTAGGGTTATGCTTTTAGGGTTTAGGGTTTTATGGTTTAAGGTTTAGGGTTTAGGGTTTAGTGTTTAGGGTTTTATTATTTAGGGTTTAGGATTTAGAGTTATAGGTTTTGGGTTTGTTTTAGGGTTTAGGGTTTTATTTATTTATTATTTATTTTTAGGGTTTAGTGTTTAGGGTTTAGGCTTAGGGTTTAGGTTTTAGGTTTAGGGTTCATGTTTTAGTTTAGGGTTTAGGGTTTTTAGTATTTTTTTATATAGTACAAATTTAGATTGAACATTTCTTTATCTCGATTTCATACACACCAAGTTATCTAAGATAGAATTGATGACATAGATAAAAAATGAGCACACATAGAGCAAATCAAAAACCCAAGATAGCTAGAACCATTTCTACTGTAAAGACACAGTTCCAAAAGCAATAGATCAGATCGGTCATTAGTTTCTCAGTTCCCATCGAACCACCCCTCTCGGTAGAGGGATCCACCATTATATCCTCGATCTCTCCCTCTGCCATGACAACAACTGTAATATTCATTGCTCCTCCCACCTTGATAACCACCACTACTTCGACCACCACCTTCATATCCACCAACACCTCTAGATCCCCATGACCACTATGAAAACTGATGCCTCCGCTTTCACCTCCACTGCCAAATTTAGACTTAGCCTGGTTGATGGTGATGATCCTGTCGTTAAGGTTCTGCACATTCTTAGGGTTTAGGTTTATTTTTTAATATATTTAGTTACTTTAGGTTTAGGTTAAAGGTTTGGGTAGGGTTTATGCCTTTTGGGTTTAGGGTCTAAGGTTAGGGTTTTGTGTTTAGGGTTTAGGGTTTAGGGTTTAGTTATTTTTAGGGTTTAGGGTTTATGGTTGAAGGTTTGTAGGTTTAGGGTTTACTTTTACTTTTAGGGTTTAGGGTTTAGGGTTTAGTGAGATTTTTTTTTATTAAAAAAGTTTAAGTTTATTTTAGTTTACTTAGTTTATTTTTTATTTTTTTAGTTTATTTTATGTTTTAATTTTATTTCAGTTTATTTTTTATTTTAATGTAGTTTAATTTATTTATTTTAATATACATTTTTTATTTTAGTTTATTTTTTTAAGGTTTAGAGTTTAAGTTTATTTTAGTTGACTTTTTATTATTATTTCTTTAAGTTTAGGTTTTTCTTAGGTTTAGGTTTTATTTTATTTTTTTATGTTTAGGTTTTAAGTTTTCATTTTTGGTTTATTTTTAGGTTATATTTTTTAGTTTATGTTTAGGTTTATTTTAATTTTTTATTTTATTTTATTTAGTTTATGTTTAGGTTTAGGTTTAGTTTATTTTAAGTTTAGGTTTATGTTTTATTAGTTTAGTTTAGTTTATTTTAATTTAGGTTTAGGTTTATTTTATTTGTTTAATTTTTTTATTTTAGGTTTGATTTTAAGTTTAAGGTTTTATTTTATTTTAGATTTATTTTGTAGGTTTAGTTTTATTTATTTTATTTTAGGTTTATTTTATTTTATTTTACATTTAGTTTTTATTTTATTTAGGTTTTTTATTCTTAGGTTTACTTTATTTTTTAGTTTAGTTTATGTTTTTATTTTAGTTTAATTTTATGTTTTATTTTATTTTATTTTTAGGTTTAGGTTTATTTTTTATTTTAGGTTTTTATTTTATTTTATTTACGTTTAGTTTTTTTATTTTATTTTAAGGTTTTATTTAGTTTAGGTTTAGGTTTTAGGGTTTAGAGTGGTTTAGGGTTTAGGGTTGTGTAGGGGGGTTTAGGGTTTAGGGTTAGTTAGAGTGTTAAGGTTTAGAGGGCTTAGGGTAGTGTTTAAGATTTAGGGTTTAGGGTAGGGTTTTCAATTGGGTTTTGGTTTGGGTTCTAGGTTTAGGGTTTTATGGTTGATTTATGGTTGTAGGTTTAGGGTTTTGTTTAGGTTTAGCATTAGTTTTAGGCTTTAGGGTTAGGATTTTTTTATTTTTTTTTATTTATTTTATTATTAGGTTTAGGGTTTAGGTTTTAGGTTTAAGGTTTAGTATTTAGTTTAGGGTTTAGGATTTTTAGTTTTTTTTAATATAGAACAAATTCAGATTCAACATTTTTTTTTCGATTTCATCAACCAAGTAACACACCAAGATTTTTTAAGATAGAAGCGACGACATAGATAAAAAGTGAGCATCATAGAGGAAATCAAAATCCCTAGATAATTAGAATCGTCTCTACTATAAAGACACAGTTCCATAAGAAGTAGATTGGATTGGTCGTTCATCAGTTTCTCCTGTTCCCATTAGAACCACCTCGGTCTCTCGAGTAGCGGGATCCACCATCATATCCGCGATATCTCCCTCCACCACCACCACGGCAGTAACCTCCGTCTCTCTTGTTTCCTCCACAATGACCACTACTCCGACCACCACTTCCATATCCACCAGACCTCCACATCCCCCACCACCACTGCGATAATCATAGCCTCCAACTTCGCCTCCATCGCCAGATCTAGACTGAGCCTGGTTGTCGGTGATTTTCCTACCGTCAAAGTTCTGCCCATTCTTAAGGTTTTGGTTTATTAGGTTTTAGGGTTTAGGTTTATTTTATAATTTATTTAGTTACTTTAGGTTTAGGTTTAGGGTTTCGAGTTTTGGGTTTAGGGTTTAGGCTTTAGGGTTAAGGTTTAGGGTTTAGAGTTTTAGGGTTTAAGGGTTAGGGTTTTGGTTTAGGGTTTAGGATTTTGGGTTTGGGGTTTAGGATTTTGGGTTTGGGGTTTAGGATTTTAGGGTTTAGAGTTTAGGGTTTATGGTTGTAGGTTTAGGGTTTAGGGTTTATGGTTTAGGGTTAGTTTTAGGGTTTACAGTTTAAGGTTAGGGTTTTTTTTATTTTTTATTTTTATTTTATTTTTTATTTTAGGGTTTAGGGTTTAGGGTTTAGGGTTTAGGGCTTAGGTTTTAGTCTTAAGGTTTAGGTTTTAGTTTAGGGTTTAGAGTTTTTGGTATTTTTTAACATAGAACAAATTTATATTCAACATTTCTTCTTTTGGACTTTGTCAACTAACTAACACACCAAGTTTTCTAAAATACAAGTGACGACTTAGATAAAAAATGAGCACACATAGAGAAAATCAAAAGCCCTAGATAAATAGATTCATCTCTACTGTAAAGACATAGTTCTAGAAGCAATAGATCAGATCGACAATTCTTCAGTTTCTCCAGTTCCCATAAAAACCACCCAGCCTCTCGAGTAGCGAGATCCACCATTATATCCCATCTCTCCCTCCGCCACCATCACCGATGTAACCTCCGTCACTCCTCCCGTCTCCATAACCACAATTGCTCTGACCAACACCTCTATATCCACTAGCACCTCCAGATACCCCACCACCACTATGATAACTGCCGATTCTGCCTTTTCCTCCACCACCAGATCTAGACTGAGTTTGGTTGATGGTGATGTTCTTGCTGTCAAGGTTCTGCCCATTCTTAAAGTTTAGGTTTATGTTTAGGTTTATTAGGTTTTAGTGTTTAGGTTTATTTTTTAATTTATTTAGTTACTCTAGGTTTAGATTTAGTGTTTAGGGTTTAGGGTTTAGGGTTCTCAGTTAGGGTTTAAGGTTTATAATTAGGGTTTAGGATTTTTTTTAACTCAAATGATTTCATAACAAATATGAAATTACGAAATCTAACTAGATATTATCCTCTAATAACTAATAAAATAGAATAAAATAAGACACAATTCAATACTTCACAAAAATAGTATTTCACAAAATGATTTAACTCCCAAAGATAATAAAATTTGATTTTATAGAAGGACAACAAAGCTTAGTCGAACAAGGTGAAACCCATATCATCATCAGATTCCTCAGTAGGCTCTTCCTTCTTCTCTTCCACTGTTGTAGTTGGAGTTGAAGTAGTAGTAGGAGTAGTAGAAGCATCAGGCACAACAACCACATCAAATTTACTAGGATCGTTCAAATACTTCTTAACCTTCTCGGCCCATGGGTGTGTATAATATGTGGCAATCGTGATGGCGAGGACATTCTTGTAAGTGTTGATGAATATGTGGGGTGCAGCAAGGGTGGGATAATAGAGGGCTAGTGAGAGAGATGTGATCATTGAAAGGCATGCTGAAAACTTATCAATGAGATCATCTTCTGTGAGGTCAAGCACCGGGGTGAACGAACCTTCATCATACACGACAAGGCCATTAGAATTCTAATCCTGCTTTGTGAGGAAGCGACCTCGAGGATCCCAACTCATCGCCTATTTTAACCAGCTCAATCGGGTGATAATTTCAATAGTACCCTTATTTATCTTAGTTAGGATGTTGAGAATCTGGAAGAAAGAAGTCTATGAAGGATCCATACCAGTGTTGCTTGGATGAACCACAAAATCAATAGGTGCAACAAAACCAACACTGACAAAAGCACTAACGTTGTATTTCACAACCTCTTCGTTGACTTCTTTAAGATCACCTTTTGTAAAAATCAACTCAACTGGGGTTTAGGGTTTATGGTTTAGGGTTTAGGGTTTATGGTTTAGGGCTTATGCTTTTAGGGTTTAGGATTCAGGGTTAGGGTTTAGGGTTTAGGGTTTAGGATTTAAGGTTTAGGGTTTAGGGTTTACGATTTTAGGTTGAGGGTTTAGGGTTTAAGGTTTATAATTTAGGGTTTAAGGTATTTTAGGCTTTGGGGTTTAGGGTTTAAGGTTGTAGGTATAGTGTAGTAGATTTAGGGTTTAGGGTTTAGGATTAGTATTATTGTTTAGGGTTTAGGGTTTAGGACTTAGGGTGTAGGGTTTTTTATATACTTTTTAAATTAATTAAACCAGTAGGTTTAAGTTTATTTAGTTTATTTTTTATTTATTTTAGTTTATTATATATTTTTTTATTTAGGTTTATTTTTTTATTTTTATTTAGTTTAGTTAATTTATTTTAGGTTTATTTATTTTTAGTTTAGGGTTTTTATTTTATTTTATTTTTTAGGTTCAAGTTTAGGTTTAAATTTATTTTTTAGTTGAGTTTTATTTTTATTTTATTTTTTTAGGTTTAGGTTTTATTTTTTATTTTTAGGTTTAGGTTTAGGTTTTATTTTATTTTTTAGGTTTAGGTTTTAGGTTTTTATTTTAGGTTTATTTTAAGTTTTATTTTTTAGTTTAGGTTTGGGTTTATATTTAGTTTATTTTATTTTATTTAGTTTAGGTTTAAGTTTTATTTATTTTAGTTTAATTTATTTTAGTTTAGGTTTAGGTTTATTTTATTTTATTTATTTTATTTTTATTTTATTTTTAGGTTTTTTTCTTAGTTTAGGGTTTAGATTTTATTTTTTATTTATTTTTAAGTTTTATTTTTAGGTTTATTTTTTTGGTTTAGGTTTTTATTTAGTTTTTATTTTATTTTATTTTATTTTTATGTTATGTTTAGTTTTATTTATTAAGGTTTTTTATTCTTAGGTTTATTTTATTTTTTAGTTTAGTTTAGGTTTTCATTTGTTTTATTTTAGTTTATTTTTTTTATTTTTTTTAGGTTTAGGATCAGGTTTTAGTTTAGGTTTTAGTTTTATTTATTTATTTATTATATTTAGGTTTAGGTTTCTTTATTTATTTTATTTTTAGGTTTTATTTAGTTTAGGTTTAGGTTTTAGGTTTTTAGGGTTTAGGGTTTAGGGATTAGAGTTTTAGGGTTTAAGGTTTATGGTTTAGGGTTGTAAGTTTACGGGTTAGGGTTAGTTTTAGGGTTTATGATTTAGGGTTAGGGATTTTTTTTATTTTTTTACTATTTTTTATTGTTGGGATTTAGGGTCTAGGTTTTAGGTTCAGGGTTTAGGTTTTAGTTTAGGGTTTTTGGTTATTTTTTTAGATAGAGAACAAATTCATGTTTAACATATCTTCTTTTTTATTTCATCAACCAAGTAACACACCAAGTTTTTTAAGACATAAGCGAGGACATAGATAAAAAATGAGCATGCATAGAGCAAATAAAAAACCATAGATAATTAGAATTCTACTATAAAGACATAGTTCCATAGAGTGGTCATTCGGTCATTCTTCAATTTCTCCGGTTCCCAGCACCACCTGCAGCGAGATCCACCATCATATCCCAAATCTCTCCTCCACGGTTGTCACCATAACCACCACCTCCTAGATCCCCATCCATCTGCGATAGCTGTCTCCACTTTCGCCTCCACCGATCGGTGAGCTAGTTGATGATGTTCTTGATGTCAATGTTTTGCCCATTCTTAGGGTTTAGGTTTAGGTTTATTTCATTTTAGGTTTTAGGTAAAATTTTTAATTTATTTAGTTACTTTAGGTTTAGGTTTAGGGTTTAGGGTTTAGGGTTTAGGGTTTAAGGTTAGAGTTTAGGATTTATGCTTTGAGGGTTTAGGTTTTACAATTAGGGTTTAGGGTTCTTTAGGGTTTAAGGTTTAGGGTTTATGGTTTACTGTTGTAGGTTTAGTATTGTAGGTTTATGGTTAGCTTTAGGGTTTAGGGTTTAGGGTTTAAGGTTTAGGGTTTAAGATTTAGGGTTTAGGGTTTTTTCTTTAAAATTAAGCAAATCGATAGGATTAGGTTAATTTTTTATTTCTTTTAGTTTATTTTATTTTCTATTTTTATTTAGTTTTATTTTTTATTTTTTCTAGTGTAGTTTAATTAGTTTAGGTTTATTTATTTTATTTTAGTTTTTCTCGGTTTAGGTTTATGTTTTGGTTTATTTTTAAGTTAAATTTTTTTTAATAGGTTTCAACTTTATTTTTTATTTTTAGGTTTAGGTTTAGGTGTTTATTTTATTTTTATAGGTTTAGGTTTTAGGTTTTTATTTTAGGTTTATTTTAATATTTTATTTTTCAATTTAGGTTTAGGTTTATTTTAGTTTATTTTATTTTATTTAGTTTAAGTTTAGGATTAGATTTAGGTTTAGTTTATTTTAGGTTAGGTTTAATTTTATTTATATTAGTTTAGGTTTAGGTTTATTTTATTTTATTTTTATTTTAGGTTTATTTATTTTTTAGTTTAGGGTTTAGGTTTTATTTTTTATTAGGTTTATTTTCCAGGTTTAGGTTTTTATTTAATTTTTATTTTATTTTATTTATGTTTTTTATTATTAAGTTTATTTTATTTTTAGTATAGTTTAGGATTTTATTTATTTAATTATTTTATTTTTTTTTATTTTTTATTTTTAAATAGGTTTATTTTTTGTTTAGGTTTTTATTTTATTTTATTTTATTTATTTTATTTAGGTTTATGTTTTATTTATTTATTTTACTTTTAAGTTTTATTTAGTTTAGGTTTATGTTTTTAGGCTTTTAGGGTTTTAGGTTTAGGGTTTAGGATTTAAGTTTAGGGTTTAGGGTTTATGGTTTAGGGTTTAGGGTTTAGTGTTTAGGCTTTAGGGTTTAGGGTTTTTAGGGTTTAGGGTTTAGGGTTTAGGGTTTAGAGTTTATGGTTTTGGGTTTGGGGTTTAGGGTTTTAGGGTTTAGGTTTTAAGGTTATAGGTTTAGGGTTTAGTTTAGGGTTTGAGGTTAGGCTTTTTTTATTTTTTTTTTTAGGGTTTACAGTTTAGGATTTAGGGTTTAGGATTTAGGTTTAGGGTTCAGGTTTTAGTTTAGGGTTTAAGGTTTTTAAATTTTTTTTAATAGAGAACAAATTAGGATTCAACATTTAATTTTTTTTTATTTCATCAACCAAGTAACATACCATGTTTTCTAAGACACAAGAGATGATAGATAAAAAATGAGCATGCATAGAAAATCAAAAACCATGATAACTAGATCTCTATTATAAAGACATAGTTCCATACATATCATTATCGTTTGATTTCTAAATTTCCCATCAAAACCACCTCGGTCTCTTGAGCAGTAGGATCCACCATCATATCCCTGATATCTCCTTTTGCCACCACCACAGATGTAACCACCAATGCTCCTCTCACCAACAAAACCACCACTACTCCGACCACCACCTCCATACTCTAAATCCACCACCTTCATAACACCACCTCGCCTCCTCCACCAGATCTAGACTAAGCTTGGTTGTGGTGATGTTCCTATCATCAAGGTTCTGCCCATTCTTAGGGTTTAGGTTTAGGTTTAGGTTTATTAGGTTTTAGGGTTTAAGTTTATTTTTTAATTTATTTAGTTACTTTAAGTTTAGGTTTAGGGTTTAGTGTTTATGGTCACCTTTTAGGGTTTAGGGTTTAGGGTTTAGAGTTTTTTTTTTAATTTTTTTAACTCAAATGATTCCATAATAAAGAAGAAATTACCAAATCAAACAAGACATTATCCTCTAATAACTAATAAAATAGGATAAAATAAAATGCAATTCAAAAATTCACAAAAATAGTTTTTCACAAAATGATTTAACTCCTAGAGACAATAAAATTTTATTTTATGGAAGGCCAACAAAGCTTAGTCGAACAAGCTAAAACCCATATCATCATCAAATTCCTCAATAGGCTCTTCAACTATAGCAGCCAGAGTAGTAGCAGTAGCTTGAAGAAAGAAGTCTGTGAAGGATCCAGACTAGTGTTGCTTGGAGGAACCATAACATCAATAGGTGACAAGACCAACATGGGCAGGAGCACCAACTTTGTATTTCACAACATCTTCGCTGACTTCTTGAAGATCACCTTTCATAAAAATTAGCTCAACCGGGGTTTATGGTTTATGGTTTTGGGTTTTAGGGTTTAGGGTTTAGGGTTAGGGTTTAGAGTTTAGGGTTTAGGGTTTAAGGTTGTAGGTTTAGTGTTGTAGGTCTAGGGTTTAGGATTTCGGGTTTAGGTTTTTTATTTTTAAAAACAAAATAAGTAAACCAGTAGGTTTAGGTTTATTTAGTTTATTTTTATTTAATTTAGTTTATAATATTTTTAATTTTATTTAGGTTTATTTTTTTATTTAGTTTAGTTTATTTATTTTAGGTTTATTTATTTTAGTTTAGGGTTTTTATTTTAGTTTTAATTTTTAAGTTTAGGTTTATTTTTAGTTGAGTTTTATTTTTATTTTATTTTTTGGGTTTAGGTTTAATTTTTTATTTTTAGGTTTAGGTTTAGGTTTTTATTTTATTTTTTTAGGTTTAGGTTTTAGGTTTTTATTTTAGGTTTATTTTTTGGTTTTATTTTTTAGTTTAGGCTTAGGTTTATTTTTAATTTTTTTATTTCATTTAGTTTTGGTTTAGGTTTAGCTTTAGTTTTTTTTAGGTTTAGGTTTTATTTATTTATTTTAGTCTAGGTGTAGGTTTATTTTATTTTTGATTTAGTTTTTTTTAGTTTAGTGTTTATGTTTTATTTTTTATTTATTTTTAGTTTTTTATTTAGTTTTTATTTAATTTTATTTTTAGTTATAGGTTTAGTTTTAGTTTAGGTTTTTATTTCATTTTAATTTTATTTTGTTTATGTTTAGGTATTCTTATTTATTTTATTTTTAGGTTTTATTTAGTTTAGGTTTAGGTTTTTAGGTTTTTAGGTTTTTACGGTTTAGGGTTTAGGGTTTAGGGTTTCAGGGTTTAAGGTTTAGGGTTAGGGTTTAAGGTTTAGGGTTTAAGTATTTAAGCTTTAGGGTTTAAGGTTTTTAGGGTTTAGAGTTTAGGGTTTTGGGTTTAGGGTTTAGGGTTTAGGGTTTTTTTTAACTAAAAGGAAATAATTGCTCAAAAAAATAGGTACAAGAAGAGCATATTAGAGATTAAACTAACAAAAAAACTAGTTCTCAAATGAGCTACAGGAGATTCCTAGTCCCAAAACTAATACATCGAAGAGCAATAAAGAAAAAAAAAAGCAAAGACAACAAAAAAACCAAGCAAAAGACAGAAAAGGTGAAGAATCCATGGAGCTCCAAAAGAACCTACAAAGAGACGAAGATCCATAAGAAAAGGAAACACACCAGCACAACTAAAGACAACTCCGACCATCTAAGAAAAAAAGACCATCAAGAAACTCTAGCTCCCTCAAGAAGAAGAAGAGACCAACTAAAAGAGAACCTACAACCCAGAAATCTCAACAGGAAGGAGATCGAAAACATAAAGAGATAAAAACTCAGGCTCAGATATGATGAAAGAAAGATAATCACAATAATGTGGGGCATCAAATCCTAAGTGCATCCAGCTTCAAAGAAGGGCTACTAATAGGAAAAGTCACTAGCCAGAAAAATAACAAGGATAAAATCCATCATATCATCATAGCCATCCTAGCCAAAGAAAAACACAAACTTAACATAAGGCAATCACAACAAAATGAAATATGAACACCTCTTAAAAAAGGGAGAAAAGAAGCTCACAACCCAAAAAAAAGATCCCTCAAAGGCAAAGCAAATAGAGCCCAAGATAACACTAATCAAAAGCCACCAAGGGAACCAGGCCCACAACACCAATTCAAAGCCAAGGCACCATAAGGAAAACAACCAATGAGAGCCAAACAATAGAGCACCCAAGAATAGCCAGGAAGAGCAAGAGAACCAAACCAAACCAACCAACAAAAAAAGAAGAAGGCTAGAAAAGAAAAAAAAAAATAGCTAGAAATAATAACCAATCAATGGGCAAACCACACAAGCCCAACCTACCACCAAGAGAGAAAAAGCACCAACCAAAAAAAGGCAAGCCAATAAGAACAAAGACACCAGCACAAATCCAACGACTTAAAGGGCACCCAAAAAAAAACCCCCCAGCAAACAAGAAGCCAAAAACACCAAGCCAGAAGGAGGAAAATTAGCCAAGAAGCCAATACTCTAATTAGCAAGAAAACAAATAGTAAAATCTCAACCAACAGAGAAAAAACAAAACAAAAGCAAAAACCTCCCATGGATAGGAGAGATTATTTCAAAGAAGCTTTTGAATGAGTATCCCTCAGCAAGTGAGGAGGGGCATAATTGTCACAAGTATCTAAATCTTATTTTTTAAAAGAAGGATCACCAACATTAACAAGATTGTCAGGACTAGAAGTTAAAATATCAGAAATAAGAACATTCTTTTCACCACCATTCTCAATCAACAAAGGTAAAGAAATAGTCTCTTTCCCATTATCTAAAGTAGACATACGAGAAAGACAAACAACATCTAATTGATTGGAAGAAATGGTGTTAGCATCAATAATATTCGAACCATCATCATGAAAGGACTTATGACAACATTCAAACCATTAGAATCATTAACCACAACCTCTAAAGTCTTCCCTTTAGAAGAATCACCAAAAGAAACACTTAAAGAGTGATTATTAGTTAAAACATTTTAAAAACATCAAAATTACCTTCTACATTAGACAAATCATTAATAGGTAAAACATTTTCAAAAGATTCAGAAATCTAATTTTGCAAAACATCAAAATTTTGAAAAGCAAGTTTTTCTTTTATCCAACTTGAGAGGATCATCAATTTTTTCAACAATTGAATTCTTACTGGTGATTTTCTTCCTAAGAGTAGGATGTGCAAAAAAGCATTCAGAAATTTCATGCCCATGAATCTTACAACAACAACAAGAACAAGCCTTTATCCCACTAAGTGGGGTCAGCTACATGAATCCTTTATCTCCATTGTGTCCTATTATGTGTCAAATTCTCATTTAATTCAAGTATATTAAGGTCATATTTTACACATCTTAACCAAGTCTTTTTAGGTCTACCTCTACCTTTCTTAACATAAGGCAAATCTAATGCATCTACTCTCCTAACGGGTCATGGGACGACACTTTATGTGGACAAACCATAAACTCTCTCTAATCTTATCTGCCATTGGAGCTACTCCAACTTTTTCCCGAACATACTCATTTCACATTTTATCTCTAAAAGTAAAGCCACTCATCCATGAATCTTATAATGATTATAAAAAAATGGGAAAGTTCTCAAAAATAACTTTCTAAAAATAATTGCATTTTTTTTAACCCAACCAAATTCTTTCAGGTATTTTTTAGTAATATCAATCTCTATAAGAATTCTGGCAACATACGATCTAGAAGAAGCAGCTGTTGCTTCATCAACTTGCAAAGGCTGACCAAAAATCATACAATGCCAAAAAGAATTTGATGATTAAATAGATGAATCCACAAGTTAGGTATAGATATCCAAATGGGAAAAATAGGAGACTCTTCATTAACATCAAACATAGGCATCCACTTTAGAATACGCATTTGACAAAGAAAAACATAGTAAGAACACCTAGAAAAAATCTTTTGTAATAAAGGTCATTAGAAAGTTTAATAAGAACATGCCTTGGATCAATTAGCCCAATAGAAAAAGAACCAGATAAATTTAAGCTAAGAAAAAAAATGAATGAATATCTTCTTTCTTTGGCCATTTAAATGAAAACTTTATAATCAAAGAAAAAGCAAAAACCACTAATATTTCAATATCCTCAACTGAAATCATAATTGTCGGAGTACTTTTAAAAGTCATATGAAGAAAATTCAAAGGAGTCTCGGTGGAGGAAGTCTTACCAGCTAAAGCCTTTTTGAAAGATTTAGTAACAGTAGGTAATTTAGAGGTAGGATTACCCAAAAAATTGGATGCCTAGGGATCCATAGAACATGGATTTACCCCATGAGTCATGTATGGGATAAGAACAGGTTGAGATCGGCCTTAGGCTGACAATCTATAGGGAATCCAAGAGATAAAGCACTCGAAAACCCACCAAGGATGCGAGGAATCCCGAAATCACCCAATAATAAGGTTTAGTTTAGTTTTAGGGTTTAGGTTTTAGGTTTAGTGTTTATTAGTTATTATTAGGTTTTATTAATTTTAGATTATTATTAGTTTATTATTAGTTTAATGTTTTGTTCAGTTAGTTTAGTTATAGTTTGGTTATTAGTTTAGTTTTGTAGTTTTAGTTTTAGTTATTATTATTTTAGGTTAGTTTATGGGGTTTAGGTTTAGTTTATTAGTTAATTTAGTTAGTTTTTTTATTGGGTTTTAGTTTGTTTTAGTTTATTTATTATTAATTAGTTTAGTTATTAGTTAGTTTTATTTATTGATTTAGTTTACTTTTGTTAGTTTATTTATTAGTTTATTAGTTTAGTTTATTAGTTTTATTAGTTTAGTTATGGGTTTAGGTTTATTAGTTTATTATTATTAGTTTTTTAGTTTAGTTTATGGTTTAGTTTTTTATTAGTTATTATTAGTTATTATTAGTTATTTATTATTTATTATTATTATTAGTAGTTAGTTGGTTTATTATTAGTTTCATTTTAGTTTATTTTTTTATGGTTTATTATTATTATTAGTTTATTTTTATTATTTAGTTTATTTATTTAGTTAGGGTTTAGGGTTTAATTATTTAGTTATTTGTTAGTTAGTTTATTATTTATTTTATTATTATTAGTTTATTAGTTTAGTTAGTTATTGTATTATTATTATTATTAGTTTTATTAGTTTAGTTATTATTAGTTAGTTTTATTATTATTATTATTAGTTTATTTGTTAGCTTTATTAGTTTAGTTATTTAGTTCATTTTATTTTATCTAGTTATTAGTTTATTATTAGTTAGTTATTATTAATTTTTTTAGTTAGTTATTTTATTATTAGTTTATTATAAGTTATTAGTTAGTTTATTAGGTTTACTTAATATTATGTTTATTTATTAGTTAGTTTCTATGGTTTATTAGTTTAGGTTTAGGGTTTAGTTTTAGTTAGTTATTTAATTATTTATTATTAGTTATTATTATTAATTTATTAGTTTAGTTTTAATGTTTATTATTTATTAGGGTTTAGGTTTATTTATTAATTAGTTTAGTTTTATTAGTTAGTTTTTTTAGTTAGTTTGTTTATTAGTTTATTAGTTATTAGTTTTAGATTATTAGTTATTTATTATTATTTGTATTTAGTTTATTATTAGTTTTAGTTTTTTAATATTTATCATTAGGTTTTTAGTTTATTATTGATTGGTTTATTAGGTTTTATTAATTTATTATTCGTTAGTTTTAGTTTAGTTTTATTATTAGTTTATTAATTTTTTAGTTTTTATTTAGTTATTATTATTAGTTGAATTAGTTTACTTATTAGTTATTTTACTTTAGTTTAGTTTATTATTATTAATTTTATTATTATTAGTTTTATTAATTTAGGTTTAGGGGTTTAGTGTTTAGTTTATATAGTTATTACTAATAATAATAATAATAATAATTATTATTATTATTATTATTATTATTATTATCATTATTATAATAATAATTATTATTAGTTTTAGTTAATATTATTATAAGTTTATTAGTTTTAGTTAGTTTAATTATTAATTATATATTTAGTTAGTTTAGTTATTATTAGTTACTAATTATTAGTTTTATTAGTTAGTTTTTATTTAGTTTATTATTATTTATTAGTTTAGTTAGTTTGGTTTAGTTTAGTTTTAGTTATTTATTATTTAGTTTATTATTATTATTATTAGTTGGTTAGTTTTATGTTATTAAGTTTTATTATTATTTTTGTCTTTTTAATTATTATTAGATTAGGTTTAGTTTATTTTATTATTATTAGTTATTAGTTTTTTTAATTTAGTTAGTCTTTTAGTTTATTATTATTAATTAGTAAGTTTATTAGGTTTATTTATTATTAGGTTAAATTTATTTATTTATGTTTTATTTATTATTTAATTTATTATTAGTTTTGTTTTTTTATTATTAGTTTAGTTATTAGTTTTATTTAGTATAGTTTATTAATAGTTTATTAGTTTAGTGTTAGTTATTATTAATTATTTAGTTTTAGTTTATTAATTTTTTTAAATTTTATTATTAGTTTTAATTATTATTATTCAGTTAGTTTATTATTAGGTTTAGTTAGTTTATTAGTTTAGTTTAGTTATTAGTTAGTTATTATTATTAGTTATTTATTAGTTATTTAGTTAGTTTATTAGTTTTAGTTTATTAGTTTATTTAGTTTACTTAGTTTAGTTATTATTAGTTTAGTTATTGGGTTTAGTTTTATTATTAGTTATTTTATTAGTTCATTATGTTTAGGGGGTTTATTAGCTAGTTATTTATTAGTTATTTATTATGGTTTAATTTAGTTAGTTTATTAGTTTATTTAGTTTAGCTTAGTTTAGTTTTATTAGTTTTATTAATTTATTTTATTTTAAATTAGTTTATTAGTGGGTTTTTTTATATGTTTAATGTTGTTATTAGTTTGTTTATTAGTTTTTTTAGTTTTTGTTATTATTAGTTTTTTAGTTTTTTTATTATTATTTTGTTAATTTAGTTTAGTTAGTTTTATTAGTTTTTATTTTAGTTTATTATTAGTTTAGTAATTTTAGTTTATTATTTATTAGTTTCAATTTTAGTTAATTAATTTTCATACTAGTTTTATTAGGGATTAGGGTTTTTTAGGTTTAGGGGGGGTTTTAGGGTTTATAGGGTTTAGGGTTTATGGTTGGGGTTGTATGTATGTTTAGGGTTTAATGTTTTGGGTTTAGTTAGTTGGGTTTAGCATTTAGGGTTAGGGTTTTTTTTATTTTTTAATTTTTTTTAATTTTTAGGGTTTAGGGTTTAGGGTTCAGGTTTTTTAGGTTTAGGGTTTAGTGTTAATGGTTTGGTTTTGGTTTTAATAAAGAATAAATATTCAACATTTTATTTTTTTTATTTCATCAACCAAGTAACACACCAAGTTCTCAAAGACACAAGATAACATAGATAAAAATGAGCAAAATCAAAAAAAACCCTAGATAACTAGAAACATCACTATTATAAAGATACAGTTCCATAAGCAGTAGATCGAATCAACCCTTCTTCAGTTTCTCTAGTTCCCATCAAAACCATCGTGGCCTCTCGAGTAGCGGGATCCACCATCATATCCCTCCGCCACCACCATGGCTATAACCTCCGTCGCTCCTCCTACATCCATAACCACCACTGCTCTGACCACCACCTCCATATCTACCAGCACCTCCAGATCCCCCACCACCACCAGCAATGCCGCCTCTCCCGCTTTGCCTCCACCACCGAGATCACGGTTAATGGTGATGTTACTGTTGTCAAGGTGCCCCTTCTTAGGGTTTAGGTTCAGGTTTTAGTTTATTAGGTTTTAGGGTTTAGGTTTATTTTTTAATTTATTAAGTTACTTTAGGTTTAGTATTATGGTTTTGGGTTTAGGGTTTAGGGTTTGAGGTTTAGGGTTCAGGGTTTAGGATTTAGGGTTTAGAGTTTATTGTTTAGGGTTTAGGGTTTAGGGTTAAGGTTTTAGGGTCTATTCTTTTTGATTTATGATTTAGGGTTAGGTTTAGAGTTTAGGGTTTGGGTTTAGGGTTTAGGGTTTAGGGTTGTAGGTTTAGTGTTGTTGGTCTAGGATTAGTTTTTTTGTTTAGGGTTTAGGGTTTTTTTAAAATAAAGTAAACTAATAAATTAAGGTTTATTTAGTTTTTTAGTTTATTTTATTATTTTTCTTTAGTTTAGTTTATTTATTTTTAAGTTTATTTATTTTAGTTTAGCATTTTTATTTTAGTTTATTTTTTTAGTATACATTAAAGGTTATTTTTATATTATTTTTATTTATGTTTTGTGGTTTCTTTTTTTATTTTAGGTTTATGTTTAGGTTTTTTTGTGTTTTTAGGTTTTGATTTTAGGATTTAATTTTAGGTTTTATTTTCTAGTTTAGGTTTAGGTTTATTTTTAATTTATTTTTTATGTTTAGTATTTATTTTTATCTTTAGGTTTACATTTAGGTTTTCATTTTATTTTTCTAGGTTTAAGTTTTAGGTTTTTTTTAGGTTTTATTTTTTAGTTTAGGTTTAGATTTATTTTTAGTTTATTTTATTTTTTATTTAGAGGTTTAGGTTTTATTTATCTTAGTTTATTTTATTATTATTATATTTTTATAATATGGTTTATTTATTTATTTATTTTAGGTTTCATTTTAATTTATTTTATTTAATTTTATTCAAGTTTTTTTTATGTTAAGTTTTATTTTATTTAGGTTTTTAGTTTATTTCATTTTTAGTTTAGTTAATGTTTTATTTATTTTATTTTAGTTTAATTTTAATTATTTATTTTAATTTTTAAGTTTATGTTATTTTAGTTTTTATTTTATTTTATTTTTATTTTATTTAGGTTTAAGTTTATTTATTTATTTTCTAGGTTTATTTAGAGTTTAAGTTTTAGGTGGAGGGGGTTTAGGGTTTTAGTGGTTTAGGGTTGGTTTGTTTAGGGTTTAGGGTTTAGGGTTAGGTTAGGGTTTGGTAATGAGTCAGGTTTAGGGGTTAGCTAGTGTAGGTAGTTTAAGGTTTAGGGTTTAGGCAATATAGAGGGCCCAGGGTTTAGGTTTTTTTTTAGGTTTTAGGAGGTTTAGGAGTTAGGGTTTAGTAGTAAGGTAAGGTTTAGGGTTTATGGTTTAGGGTAGGTGGTTAGGGTTAGTGTGGATTAGGGAAGGGATTAGGGTGGATTTAGGGATTTATATGGTTTTAAATTAAACCATTAGTTTAGGATTTAAATATTTAGTTTTATTTTAGTTTATTTTAATTTTAATTTTATTTAGGTTTTTTTATTTTGTTTAATTTTATTTATTTTAGGTTTATTGATTTAGTTTATGTTTATTTATTAGGTTTAGGTTTGGTTGTTTTTTTTTAGTTTTGCTTTATTTCTTTATTTTTTTAGGTTTATGTTTTATTTTTTATTTTTAGGATTATGTTTAGGTTTTTAGTTTATTTTAGGTTTTATTTTTATGTTTAGTTTTAGGTTTATTTTTAAATTATTTTATTTTATTTATTTTAGGGTTTAGGTTCATTTTATTTTAGGTTTAGGTTTAGGTTTTATTTAATTTAGTTTAGGTTTATGTTTATTTTATTTTTTTTATCTGAGGTTTAGGTTTTTTTATTTAGTTTAGTGTTTAGGTCTAATTTTTTATTTATTTTTTAGTTTTATTTTTATGTTTATTTTTTTAGGTTTAGGCTTTTATTTAGTTTTTATTTTATTTTATTTTATTTATTTTATTTTTATTTATTTTTTAGTTTTTATTTATTTAGGTTTTTTTAGTTTTTATTTTATTTATTTTTTAGTTTAGTTTAGGTTTTCAGTTATTTTATTTTAATTTTTTATTTTATTTTAGTTTATAGTTAAGTTTATTTATTTTTAGGTTTTATTTATTTAGTATTTGGGTTAGTTTTGTGGTTTAAGGTGGGAGGGTTTTAGTGGGCCTGGTTTGGGGTAAGATCCAGGTTTAAGTGGGGTTTAGGCCCAGGGTTAGGGTTAGGGAGTTTTAGTGGCCAGTTTTAGTTTTAAGATGCTAGGATCAGTTTACAGGACCAGTCAGTGGCCCAGGATTAGTTAGGAAAGAGAGTGAGATCCAGTGGATCTGAGAGTTTAGTGCCCAGTGGTCAACTCAGGGAGTAGTTAGGTTTAGGTTTAGTTTTGTTTGTAGGGCCTTTTTTTTTTTTTTTTTTAGGTTTAGGTTTTTAAGGCTAGGGTTTAGGTTTGGTGGTTTAGTATTAGGCTTTTGGGGTTTAGTTTTTTGTGAGTTTAAGGTTAGAGGATTTAGATTATGAGTGGTGGGAGTTTAGGTATGGCCTAGGGTTTAGGGTATGGTTTAGGGTTTAGGGGGGTGGTTGAATAGGTTTTAAATTAGGTTTAGCTTAGCCAGTTTATTTTATTTTTATTTAGTTTATCAGGTTTAGGTGTTTATTTTTTAGTTTTTATTTTATTTTTATTTATTTTTTAGTTTATTTTTAGTTTACTTTTGGCATAAGTATATTAAGGTTTATCATTTTATTTATTTATTATATTTTTAGTTTATGTTTAGGTTTTATTTCTTATTATAGTTTATTTTCTATTTTTATTTAGTTTAGGTTTTATTTTAGTTTAGTTAGGTTTATTTAGGTTTAAGTTTTTAGGTTTAAGTTTATTTTAGGTTTAGGGTTTAGGTTTTATTTAGGTTGAGGTTTAGGTTTTATTTTATTTATTTATTTTTTATTTAATTTTATTTAGTTTATTTAGTTTAGTTTATTTCGTTTAGGTTTTATTTTTATTTACGTTTAAGTTTAGCTTTAGGTGTTATTTAGTTTATTTTATTTATTTTTTATTTTAGGTTTAGGTTTAGTTTAGGTTTATTTTATTTTTATTTAAGTTTAGGTTTTTTTATTTTATAGTTTATTAGGTTTAGTTTTTTATTTAAGTTTAGGTTTTTTTATTTTAAGTTTTGGTTTATTTATTTTATTTTAGTTTTATTTTATTTTATTAGTTCGTTTATTTAGTTTTATTTATGTGTTTATTTAGGTTTTTTTTAGGTTTAGTTTTGGTTTATTTTGTAGTTTTATTTCATTTAATTTAATTTAGTTTTTTTTATGTTTAACTTTATTTACTTTTAAGTTTTATTTAGTTTAGGTTTAGGTTTATTTTTATTTATTTATTTAGGTTTTAATTTATTTAGTTTAGTTTAGGTTTAGGTTTAGGATTATTTATTTAGGTTTAGGTTTAAGTTTATTTATTTCTTTATTTATTTATTTAGGTTTAAGTTTAGGTTTTATTTAGTTTAGCTTATTTAGTTTTATTTTATTTTGGGTTTAGGGTCTAAGTTTAAGTTTAGTTTAGGTTTATTTTTATTTATTTATTTAGTATATTTTTTGTTTAGTTTATTTATTTATGTTTATTTTTGTTTAGTTTATTTTTATTTAAAGCCAGAGCATGGAATTTACAGGAATGAAGTTATTCAAAATCATCCAAGCTAAAATAGAATTAGAAATGGAAATGATATTGTTCCATGTTTAATGAAAACATTAGAGGTGTTTTGTTTATTTCTAAAATTCCAAACCTCTAAGAACGAAATCATTGTAAGAGAGCTTGAAAAGAATTTGATCAGTTTATTAGAAAGATAAAGTTGCAAAACTTGTCAAAAATAGAAATAGAATGTAGTTCTCAAGTTTGTTTTCATTCCAATTGTTATTAAGCCAAAAAGAGTTAACTTTGATAGTAAGAGAGTGAGATAAAAGGAGTCAATAGAGTCATTTCTAATCCAATTGTCTTGCTAAAAGAAAGAAGAACTCGAATGAATACCCCAAGATATTAAGGATTCAACAACCCATTTAATGGAGCAAAGCCTTTTCCAAACCGGAGAGTCACTAACTTTATAAGAACATATAAGAGGGTGTTTTCATTGGTAATATTTTTCCATCATAAAATTACCCCAAAGGCTATTATTCTTTCTAAAATTTCACCACAGCATATGAGAGAAGATAGTCATAACTTCACGAATAAGTTTGCAACCAAGACCACCTTGACCCAAAGGACCACAACATTTATGCTAGGATGTCCAATGCATTCTTTTAATAGAATTATTGGATCCCCAAAAAAATTTGTTAAACAAACAATCAATTCTGATATGAGTAGAATTTGTGGGAACACTAGTTTGAATAATAAAGAGGCATAGAATTGAGAGTGCTTTTAAGAACAGTGAGCCTGCAACCAAAGGAAAGTAAATGGAATTCCCAAAAAAAAAATTTATTTAACATTTTTTAAATTATTTTATAAAAATAATGGGATAATTTTGGACCTTTAAATAGATGAGAACCCAAGTACCTAAGAGGTAAATGTTGATGTTTAAAATTAGTGATTTGTCATATTTGATTGATTTTATTGTTATAGATACTAGAAGAATTATAAAAATAGCTTTTGTTATCATTGATAGAAAGACCACTTTCTCTACCAAATTTATTTAAAAATATCTTGAGGTTCTTGATTTGTTGAATTGAAGCATTGCAAAAAATAATGAAATCATCAACAAAGCTTAAGTGGGAAATAGGAAGATCACCAAGAGTTCTGTAGTACATACTAGGATTGTTTAAAAATAACTCATTGATGCTCCTAGATAAGTACTCAACAACAATAATAAATTAAACATGAGATAAAAGATCCCCTTTTCTTAAGCATGGGAAGAAGGAAAGAAGCCCACACCTTCCCCCATTAAACAAAATAGAAAACCATGCATTATTAATACCATTTTTTAATAAGAAAAGTAAATTTATCAAAAAAAATAAATAAATTTAGAATATGGAAAAGGAAATCCCAAAAGATATTATCAAAAGCTTTGGTAATATCTAATTTGAAAAGAATGTTTCCACCTCTAGTCTTAGCATCTAAGTCATTAATTAATTCTTGGGCTAGTAAAATGTTATCAAAAATAGATCTACCTTTAACAAAACTTGTTTGGTTGAGAGAGATGATCTTATGAAATAAATGACTAAGCCGGTTGGCAAGAATTCTAGAAATTAGCTTATTGAAGAAGGTGCAAAGACTAATAGATCTAAAATCCCTCCAATAGCCTAGATTTTCTTTATTAGGTATAAGAATAATAAAAGTGCTAGAAAAATATCTAGGAAAAAGATTACCATTAAAAAAATCTACCATAGCCTTAATCAAACTATTTTTAATAATAAACCAACAAATTTAAAAAAATTGAATAGTGAAACCCTCTAGACCAGCAATTGAGTCTATGTTCATGTTATTAAGAACTTTAAAAATTTCATCTTCATTAGGCATAATAGTAAACAAATCATTGTATTCATTGGTAATAATAGAAGGAATCAAGTGTGATATAGAAATAACTTCATAAGAGCAACACTTATTAAACATATTTCTAAAGTAATTAATAACTGAATCCTTAATATCATTATTCTTCATAATCCATTCTCTATTATCATCTTTAATTTTATGAATATTATTTAACACTCTCTTTTTATTAACTAAAGCATGGAAATACCTAGTATTCCTGTCACCATCCACAATATATTTAATAATAGCTTTTTGATGCCAATAATTCTCTTCCATCTTTTGAAAATTAACAAGATTATCTTTTGCCTCAGTCAAGACCTTAATCTTCGAAGGATCAAACATAATAGAGATCTCAAGATCACAAATCATTTTTTTCATATCTTTGTTATTAGCAAAAAGGTTTTTAAAATAATGCTTGTTCTACCAACCAAGATTCTGCTTAAGTCTTTTAAGCTTAAACCAAAGTATACTCATCCCCATAATCGAATTATCAGGATGTAAAGGAGCTTTCCAATTGTTAGCCACAACATTAAAAAAATTAATATGTTGAATCCACATGTTCTGAAATTTAAAAGGAGAGAAATTATTTAATCTATTAGAATTATTTTTAGTAGAAACTAAAAGAGGAGCATGATCAGACAAGGTTCAGCTTAAATGATTAACATAAGTAATATGCCATTGAGTAATCTAATGAGTATTAAAAAGAATCTATTCCAACCTTTGTCAAAGTCTATAGTTTTTCTAAGTATAATTAGAACCTTTAAAACCAATATCAATTAAATTATAATCAAGGATCATATTAGAAAATTCTTTCATGTAATGAATATTAGGAGAGCAACCACCACTTCATTCAGAAGTGAATAAAATAGTGTTGAAATCATAACCAAAAAACCAAGGTTTATTGATAGAGATAGCAAAATTCCTCAAATTATCCCAAAGAAAATTTCTACTGGATCTAAGCCCAAAATACAATAATCACCATAAGAGATTTGAGAATTGACAACTTGATTAGAATCATCAAGAATAGAAACCTCTGCAAAGTTATTCCAAAAATACCAAATCTTATTACTAACATTAGAGAAAAATTTATTGAAACTGATCATTCTAGCAACATGGTTAATTTTGTTATCATGAATAAGAGCTCTAGAAAAAATAAATAAAGAAATATTATGTATAAGATAAAGATTTCTAATATGGTTATGAATATACAGGGTATCGATCCCTCTAACATTCCAAACAATAAAATTAAACATAAAGAAATAAAAAGGGGTTAAGAAAAGGTTAATTAATAGAGGTGAGGGAGGTCGTAGCCGATCTAGTGTTTCTTGGCAATTTGGTAGGGAAATTTTTAACATTTTCCCTCTTTATAGCATGATAAGTTTGGAAACCATTTTATTTTCCCATATAATCATCATCTGAGAAAAATTTAGCAACATTAATCATAGATTTAGGAGAAATCTCATGATTTGAAATGAGTTCTCCTTCTTCAAATACATTAGAATTTATTAAAGCCAAATGAACATCGAGAAAAGCAAGAGAGGGAGCAGAAACAGATTTATTAAGAGGAAAGTGTGAACACCAAGCCCTTCTTTTTCATGACCCAATTTATTAGACAAAGCCAAATCATTATGAGAATTTAAATCATCATGAATCTGAAAAATAGAATCAATTTTTTCAACTTTATTATCATGTGGTATTAAAGCCATATTCTCCAATGAATTTGAATGTTGCATAACATTAATATCCTCATTTATATTCTCAATCAAAGCTTCATTTTCATCAATCAAAGTTGGAAAGGAAGTAGGGATTGAATCGGAGGACACATTATCATCATCCAAAACTTTAGAAAAACTATTATTATTTAGATTATAAGCCTTCCATTGCACAGAAGAAGCAAGATGTAAAATAGCCTTATTAGAAACATTTAAAAATTCCTTTTTTTTTGAAGTTGCTTTTTGATATTTAACAGTGACTGTCCTAGGGTTAGGAATAAATGTTTCTTTAACAGGGATTTTCTTTTTTAGGTGAGGATGAAGAATGAAACAATCAGAATTATCATGCCCATGGATTTTAAATTGAACACAAAAGATGGGGAATTTTGCAAATTTAATTCTTTCAATAACTGTAATTTTTAGATCCCAGCCAGATTTCTTTGCGGTGTTTCTTGGTAATGTCCAATTCAACAAGGATTCTAGTCCCTGAAGGATGAGATTTCATAACAGTTTCCTGATAAATTTGCAACAGTTGACCAAACAAAGCACCCATAACAAAAAGGATTTAATGGTTAACAAAATGAATTTGCATATTGAGGAAACAAATCCAAATTGGAATGTCTTTCAATGATATCAATGCAGTCAAAGCCAAGTCAGTTGATGCCCTAGCAGGATCCATAGGATCCTTCAGTTTTTTGCAAGGAATCATTAGGGAATATGCCAAGCCACAGAGTCAGCCTAATGAAAACTTAAAATAGGCCAACAGCCTTTTATTCAAGAAGAAATCCAGTGAGAATCACAGAAAATAGCCAGAAAGCAGCAGTTAGAATGCTGAAAATGAGAGAGGGAAAGGGAAATTTCTAGAGCATGAGGATTAGGTCTCAGATTTTGGGTTATTTTAGGGTTTGTTTAGTTTAGTTGGGGTCAGTAGTTTAGGTCAGTTAAGTTTAGTTTAGGTTTAGGGTTTAGGTTTAGGTTTAAGTTTAGGGTTTAGGTAAGTTTAGAATTTAGGTTTATTTAGGTTTAGGTTTAGGGCCCAGGGTCACGGAAAGATTTAGGTTTATGTTTGTTTAGGTCATTTGAAGCCCAGGTTTTGTAAGATTTAGTGTTTTAGGGTTTAAGTTTTAGGGTTTAGGGTTTAGGGTTGTAGGTTTAGCATTTAGGGTTTAGGGTTTAGGGTTTTATGTTAGGGTTTATGGTTTAAGGTTTAGGGTTTAGGGTTTAGGGTTTAGAAATTAGAGTTTAGGGTTTTTAGGGTTTATAGTTTAAGGTTTAGGGTTTGGTATTTAGAGTAGTAGGTTTTTGGGTTTATGGTGTAGGGTGTAGTGTTTTAGGGTTTAGGGTTTAGGGTTTAAGGTTTAGGGTTTATTATTTTATGGTTTAAGGTTTAGCGTTTAGTGTTTAGGGTTTATGATTTTTAGGGTTTAAGTTTAATGTTTAGGATTTAGATTTTAGTTTAGGGTTTAGGGTTTGAGGGTTTTTTAATTGAGAACAAATTTATATTCAACATTTCTTCTTTTTATTTTCACCAACTAAGTAGTGCATCAAGTTTTCTAAGATACAAGTGATGACATGTGATCAAAAACGAAGTTATTTATCCAGATAACCAGATTTCATTTTAAACAACACGTAACCGAACCACAGCAGTTCCATAAGAACTAGATCAGATCGATCATTCTTCAGTTTTTCTAATTCCCATCAGAATGACCACCACATCTCGATAACCTCTACCTCCATATCCACCAGCACCTCCAGATCCCCCACCACCACTACGATAACCGTCGTCTCCACCTTCGCCTCCAACACCAGATCTCAATAGAGTCTAGTTGACGCTGATGTTCCTACCATCAAGATTCTACCCATTATTAGGGTTTAGGTTTATGTTTAGGTTTAGGTTTGTTAGGTTTTAGGGTTTTGGTTTATCTTTTTATTTGTTTAGTTTCTTTAGGTTTAGGTTTAGGGTTTAGCGTTTAGTGTTTAGGGTTTAGGGTTAGGGTTTAAGGTTTAGGGTTTGGGGTTTAGGGTTTACCATTTTAGGGTTTAGGGTTTAGGATTAGTGTTTAGGGTTTAGGGATTAGGGTTTAGATTTTAGGCTTTAAGGTTTTTAGGGTTTAGGGTTAGCTTAGGGTTTAGGGTTAGTTGACGGTTTAGGGTTTAAGGTTTGGGGTTTTAGGGTTTAAGGTTTAGGGTTTAGGGCTTAGGGTTAAAACCTTTGGGTTTTGGGTTTATGGTTTAGGGTTTAGGTTTAAGATTTATGGCTTAGGGTTTAGGGTTTACCGTTTATGGTTATTTTTTAAAGTGAAGTAAATCTGTAGGTGTAGTTTTATTTAGCTTATTTAGTTATTTTTTATTTATTTTAGTTCATTTTTTAATTTTTATTTAGGTACAATTTTTTTTGTTTATTTTAGTTTTTTTATTTTAGGTTTATTTATTTTAGTTTAGGTTATTTGTTTAATTTACTTTTTATGTTTAGGTTTAGGTTTTAGTTTAGTTTTTTTATTTTATTTTTTAGGTTTAGGTTTTTATTTTAGGTTTATTTTAGGTTTAGTTTTATTTTTAGTTTATTTTATTTTATTTAGTGTAGGTTTAGGTTTTGTTTTAGTTTATTTTAGGTTTAGGTTTTATTTATTTTAGTTTAGTTTATTTTAATTTAGGTTTAAATTTATTTTATTTTTATTTTTGGATTATGTTTTTTTTTCATTTAGGGTTTTGGTTTTATGTTTAAAATTTTAAAGTTTATTTTTTAGGTTTTGGTTTTTATTTGGTTTTTATTTTATTTTAGGTTTATTTTACATTTATTTAAGGTATTAATTTTATTTTACTTAGGTTTTTATTTTTATTTTTTTTAGTTTAGTTCAGGTTTTTATTTATTATATTTTAGTTTTAGTTTTATTTTTATTTTATTTTCTTTTTAAGTTTAGGTTTTAGTTTAGGTTTTTAATTTATTTTATTTTTTATTTTATTTTGGTTTAAGTTTTCTTATTTATTTTATTTTTAGATTTTATTTAGTAAATATTTAGATTTTTTGGTTTTTAGGGTTTAGGGTTTAGGGTTTAGGGTTTAGGGTTTAAGGTTTAGCATTTTGGGTTTTTAGGGTTTAGGGTTTTGAATTTAGTCTTTAGGTTTTAGGTTTAGGGTTCAGGTTTTAGTTTAGGATTTAGGGTTTTTGGTTTTCCTTTTTTTTCAAAAAAATGAGAACATATTCAGATTCAACATTTCTTCTTTTTGATTTCAGTAATCAAGTAACACATGAAGTTTTCTAAGACATAAGCGACAACATAGATAAAAATTAGCATGCATAGAGCATATTCAAAACCCTAGATAACTAGAACCGTCTCTTCTATAAAAACATGGTTTGATATGCAATACATGGGATCGGCCGTTCTTTAGTTTCTTTAGTTTCCATCAGAACCACCCCGACTTCTTGAGTAGCGGGATCCACCATCATATCCTCGATCTCTCGCTCATCCATCACCATGGCTGTAACCTTCGTCGCTCCTCCTACCTCAATAACCCCCATTGGTCCGACCACCACCTCCATATCCACCAGCATCTCTAGATCCCCCACCACCACTTGGATAATTGCTGCCTATGCCTTCACCTCCACCGCAGATCTAGATTGATCCTAGTTGATAGTGATATTCCTACCATCAAGGTTTTGCCTATTCATAGGGTTTAGGTTTATTAGGTTTTAGGGTCTACATTTCTTTTTAATATATTTAGTTACTTTATGATTAAGTTTAGGTTTTGGGGTTTAGGGTTTAGGATTTAGGGTTTAGGGTTAGGGTTTAGTGTTTTGGGTTTAGGGTTTTAGGGTTTTTGCTTATAAAGTTTAGGGTTTAGGGTTAGTTTAGGTTTATGTTTTAGGGATTATGGTTTTTAGGGTTTAGAATTTAGGGTTTAGTGTTTATGGTTTAGGGTTTGGATTTAGGGTTTAAGGTTTAGGGTTTAGGGTTTTAAGGTTTATGGTTTAGGGTTTAGGGTTTGTTTAAGGTTTAGGGTTTACGGTTTAGGATTTTAGGGTTTATGGTTTAAGTTTTAGGCTTTTAAGGTTTAGGGTTTAGGGTTTAGGGTTTATGGTTTATGGTTTAAGGTTTAGGGTTTAAGGTTGTAGGTTTAGGGTTTAGGGTTTATGGTTTAGCATTGTAGGTTTAAGGTTTAGGGTTTAGAGTATAAGGTTTAGTTTTTTAAAAAAAAATTAAGTAAAGTAGTAGGTTTAAGTTTATTGAGTTTTTTTAGTTTATTTTTTATTTATTTGACTTTATTAAATTTTTATTTTAATTTAGGTTTATTTTATTTTTATTTAGTTTAGTTTATTTATATTAGATTTACTTACTTTTTGTATAAGTTTTTTTTAGTTTATTTTTTAGGTTTAGGAATAGGTTTGGGTTTATTTTATAGCTTAGTTTTATTTTTATTCTTTATTATTAGGTTTAGGTTTAGCTTTATATTTTATTTTTTTTAGTTTTAGGTTGTTATTTTAGGTTTTATTTTTCAGTTTAGTCTTAGGTTTATTTTTAGTTTATTTTATTTTATTTAGTTTAGGTTTAGGTTTCTTTTATTTTTATTTTAGGTTTTGGTTTTTTTTAAAATTTATGGTTTAGTTGTTATTTTTTATTTATTCTTAGGTTTTATTTTTAGGGTTATTTTTTAGGTTTAGGTTTTAATGTAGTTTTTATTTATTTTATCTTAGGTTTATTTTATTTTTAATTTATGTTTAGTTTTTATTTTATTTAGGTTTTATATTTTAAGGTTTATTTTATTTCTTTATTTAATTTAAGTTTTTATTTATTTTATTTTAGTTTAGTTTTTATTTTCTATTTTATTTTAATTTTAGGTTTAGGTTTAGGTTTTAGTTTAGGTTTTTAGCTTATTTCATTTTTTCTATTTAGATTTAGATTTTAGGGTTTAAGGATTAGGGTTTATGGTTTTGGGTTTTAGAGTTTAGGGTTTATCATTTTAGGTTTTCGGGATTAGGGTTTAGGGTTTAGGGTTAGGGTTTAGGGTTTAGGTTTTAGGTTTAGGGTTAAAGTTTTAGGGTTTAAGTTCAAGGGTTTAAGGTTTTTTCTTAATAGAGTTTAGGGTTTTAGGGTTTAGGGTTTAGGGTTTAGGGTTGTAGGTTTAGGGTTAGGCTTAGTGTTTCTTTATTTATTTATTTATTTTTTATTTTTATTAAATTAACTAAACTAGTAGGTTTAAGTTTATTTAGTTTATTATTTTATTAATTTTAGTTTATTTTATTTTTTATTTTTAATTCAGTTTATTTTTCTTTATATTTATTTTAATTTAGGTTTTTTATTTTAGTATATTTTTTAGAATTAGGTTTAGGTTTAGCTTTATGTTTTAGTCTAGTTTTATTTTTATTTTATTTTTTAGGTTTAAGTTTTATGTTTAATTTTTAGGTTTAGGTTTAGGTTTTTATTTTATTTTTTTAGGTTTAGGTTTTAGGTTTTTATTTTAGGTTTATTTTGAGGTTTTATTTTATAGCTTAGGGTTTAGAGTTTTTTAAAAAAAATTAAGTAAATTAGTAGTTTTAGGTTTATTTAGTTTATTTTATTTTTATTCTTATTTAGATATATTTTTTTTATTTAGTTTAGTTTATTTATATTTGGTTTATTTATTTTAGTTTATTGACTTTTTCATTTTAGTTTATTTTTTAGTTTTAGGTTTCGATTTAGGTTTATTTTTTAGTTTAGTTTATTTTTAAGCTTAAGTTATATTATTTATTATTAGGTTTACGTTTAGGTTTTTATTTTTATTTTTTAAGTTTAAGTTTTAGGTATATTTTTAGGTTTTATTTTTTAGTTTATGCTTTCATTTATTTTTAGTTAATTTTATTTTATTGAGTTTAGGTTTAGGTTTAGGTTTAGTTTATTTTAAGTTTAGGTTTAGGTTTTATTTATTGTAGTTTAGTTTATTTTAGTTTAGGTTTAAGTTTATTTTATTTTTATTTTAGGTTTAGTTTTTTTTTAGCTTAGGATTTAGTAGTTGTTTTTTCAGGTTTACTTTTTATGTTTAGGTTTTTATTTAGTTTTTATTTTATTTTGTCTTAGGCTTTTTTTATTATAGGTTTAATTTTTATTTTACTTATATTTTTCTTATTTTTAGGTTTATATAATTTTTTTGATTAGTTTAGGTTTACATTTATTTTATTTTATTTTAGTTTTTTATTTTCTATTTTATTTTATTTTTAGGTTTAGGTTTAGGTTTAGGTTTTAGTTTAAGTTTTATTTTTTTATTTTATTTTTTATTTAGGTTTAGGTTTTAGCATTTAGGGTTTATGGTTTGGGGCTTTAGGGTTTAGGGTTAAGGGTTTAGGGTTTAGTATTTAGGGTTTAGGGTTTTTAGTGTTTAAGGTTTAGGGTTTAGGTTTTAGGTTTACGGTTTAGGTTATAGTTTAGGGCTTAGGGTTTAGGGTTTAAGGTCTAGTGCTTAACATTTTTATTTTTAATTGAGTTTATGGTTTAGGGTTTATGTTTTTAGGGTTTAGGGTTTAGGGTTAGTTTTAGGGTTTAAGGTTTTGGTTTAGGGTTTTTTTTATTTTATTTATTATTTTATTTATATTTATTTATTTTTAAATTAAGTAAACAAGTAGGTTTAGGTTTATTTAGTTTATTTTATTTCTTATTTTTATTTAGATTTATTTCTATTTTTATTTAGTTTAGTTTATTTATTTTAGTTTATTTTTTTGGTTTATGTATAGGTTTAGATTTAATTTTTAGTTTAGTTTTATTTTTATAATATTTTTTAGGTTTATGTTTATTTTGTATTTTTATGCTTAGGTTTAGGTTTTTATATTATTTTTTTAGGTTTAAATTTTATGTTCTTATTTTTGCTTTATTTTTGGGTTTTATTTTTTAGTTTATGGTTTAGGATTCTTTTTAAAAAAAATTAAATAAACTGATAGGTTTAGGTTTGTTTGGTTTATATAGTTTATTTTTATTTTTTATTTTATTTTTTATTTTTATTTAAGATTATTTTTATTTTTTTTAGTTTAGTTTATTTATATTAGGTTTATTTATTTGAGTTTATGTTTTTTTTTATTTTAGTTTATTTATTAAGTTTAAATTTATGTTTAGGTTTATTTTTTAAGTTTAGTTTTATTTTTATTTTATTTTTTAGGTTTCGGTTTTATTTTTTATTAATAAGTTTTATTTTTTATTAATAGGTTTAGGTTTAGGTTTTTATTTATTTTTTTAGGTTTAGGTTTTAGGTTGTTATTTTGGGCTTTTTAAGGTTTAATTTTTAGTTTAGGTTTAGGTTTTTTTAGTTTATTTTAATTTATTGAGTTTAGGTTTAGGTTTAGCTTTACTTTTTTTTAGGTTTAAGTTTAGGTTTTATTTATTTTGGTTTAGTTTATTTTAGTTTAAGTTTAGCTTTATTTTATTTTGTTTATTTTATTTTTATTTTAGGTTTAGCTTTTTTTTATTTCAGGGTTTAGGTGTTATTTTTTATTTATTTTAAGGTTTATTTTTTAGGTTTAGGTTTTTATTGAGTTTTTATTATATTTTATCTTAGGTTTATTTTATATTTTTTATTTAGTTTAGGTTTTAATTTATTTTATTTTATCTTAGGTTTATTTTATATTTTTTATATTTTATATTTTCTATTTTATTTATTTATAGTTTTAGGTTTTGGTTTTGGTTTGTTGTTGTTGTTGTTGTTGTTATTTAGGTTTTGGTTTTAGTTTAGATTTTTATTTTATTTTATTTTATTTTCTTATTTAGGTTTAGGTTTTAGTGTTTAGGGTTTAGGGTTTAGGGTTTAGGGATTAGTGTTTTAGGGTTTTGGGTTTTGGGTTTTGGGTTTTGGGTTTTAGGTTTAGTGTAGAGTTTTTAGGGTCAAGAGTTTAGAGTTTAGGTTTTAGGTTTAAGGTTTAGGTTTTAGTTTAGGGTTTAGAGTTTATTATTTTTTTAGCAGAGTTTAGGGTTTAAGATTTAGTGTTTAGGGTTTAGGGTTTCAGGGTTTTGGTTTTAGGGTTTTGGGTTTAGGGTTATAGGTTTTGGGTTGTACGTTTAGCATTTAGGGCTAGGGTTTTTTTAATAATGTTTATTTTTTTATTTTTTTAATTAATAAAAATGATAGGTTTAGGTATATTTTTCATTTTATTTTATTTTTTAGGTTTAAAATTTATTATTATTTTTTAGGTTTAAGTTTAGGTTTAGGTTTTATTTATTTTCATTTAGTTTAGTTTATTTTAGGTTTAGTTTTTTTTAGTTTGGGATTTAGGTTTTAATTTTTATTTATTTTTATGTTTTATTTTTAGGTTTATTTTTTAAATTTTGGTTTTTATTTAGTTTTTTTTATTTTTATTTATTTTATTTTTATTTTTGGTTTAGTTTTTATTTTATATAAGTTTTTTATTTTTTTAGATTTATTTAGGTTTTTATTTATTTTATTTTTGTTTATGTTTTTTTATTATAGTTTATTTTATTTTATTTTTATGTTTAGGTTTTGGTTTAGGTTTTAGTTTATTTTTTATATTATTTATTTATTTATTTTATTTTGGTTTAGGTTTTTTTTATTTTATTTTTATGTTTTATTTAGTTTATGTTTAAGTTTTTAGCTCTTTAGGTTTTGAGTTTTGGGTTAGTTTAGGATTTAGGGTTAGTTTAGGATTTAGGGTTTGGTGTTTAGGGTTTAGGGTTTAGGATTTTTTTATTTTGGGTTTAGGGTTTAGGTTTTAGGGTATACGATTTAGGGTTTTAGGGTTTAGGGTTTTGGGTTTTAGGTTTAGGGTCTAGTATTTTTTGGGTTTGGGGTTTAGGGTTTAGGATTTAGGTTTTAGGGTTTAGGTTTTAGGTTTAGGGTTCATGTTTTAATTTAGGGTTTAGGCTTTTTGGTTATTTGTTTTAACAAGAACAAACTCATATTCAACATTTCCTCTTTTTGAATTCATCAACAAAGTAACACACCAAGTTTTCTAAGACGCAAGCAACACCAAAGATAAAAAATGGGCATGCATAGAGAAAATCAAAAACCCTAAATAACTAGAACCATCTATATTGTAAAGACATAGCTCCATAAGCAGGAGATCGGATCGACAGATTTTCAATTTCTCCAGTTTCGATCAAAACCACCCCGGCCTCTCAAGTAGCAGGATCCACCATCATATCCCCGATCTCTCCATCCGCCACCACCACAACTATAACCTCTATTGCTTCTCTAACCTCCATAACCACCACTACTCTGACCACCACCTCCATATCCACCAGCACCTCTAGAACCCCCGCCACCACTGCGATAACCACCACATCCACCTTTGCCTCCACCGCCAGATCAAGACTGAGCCTGGTTGATGGTGATGCTCCTGCCTTCAAGGTTCTTCCCATTCTTTGGGGTTTTTTTTTTAAAAAAAATTTAAATGTGGGAGAATTTTATTGCCAAAAAGAAAGGGATGTAAGGTCCTTAGAGGGGATAGATTTGTAAACTACTATTCAAAGAGCTACAATTAGCCTAAAGAGATAAATCCCCTATCTATTATAAGATAACCAAAGCAAAAGAAAAAAAAAACTAAGAAAGAAATAGCACAAAATTCCAAGAAGGGCAGCCAATCCCATCTATATCCTGAAATCTTCTAAGAGATGGACAAACCACCTATAGCCCCAAAACCAGCCACAAACCTACAAAGAACTTAAGATAGAGATAAGTTTCTATAAATATAGACAAGTTAAGTACACAAAAGGAACAAAATGATAAAAATCTTAAATAAAGCTCGTTCGCCACATTCATCTCTCAAGGCAACATGATATGTGAGCATCCAAACTTCAGAATAAGGGTTTCAATCACATATGATGCTACAAGCCAAAAGGATAATAGGGAAAACAACCTAGTCATCATAGCCAACTTACCTCGATTAAACCAAATAGCCAACAGCCAAGAGCCAGCCAAGTTTCAGTATCTATTCTCAGGATTAAAAAGGCAACTAACTAGCAAAACATCCAACCAAACTAGGGCAAAGCAACCAACCTAACAAGACAGTAGCCAAGAAATAGCCACAATCAAAGCCACCCAAAATAAACAAAGACCAAAGGTAAAGAACCAAAAATTGTGTAGATCCACAAACCAATAGTACAACTGTAGCTAGCCATCTAGGTCACCCAGCCAATTATAGCAGCTAGAATCAGTAGAAATAGTAATAGAGCTAAGAACAGCCAAAACCACATGTAGGTTCATCCCACATTAGAAAGAAAGGGCAAACCAATGGGCCATCCAGCCAACAGGAGAACACCACAAAAAATTTTTTAAAAAAGCCACCAGAAAAGAGGAACGAAAACTAGATGGCAAGTAACAACTCCAGAGAGAGTAACTCAGCCCAGAAAGGAACAAAGACCACAGCCAGGCTCAACCAATAATCACAATGCCAGATAGCCAAAACTGAAAGCAAAAGGCTGAAGAAAATTACAGCCATCAAGCAACCACCAACCAATAAACCCTCACAAGGAAAAAAGAGGCTAGGAAAAAAGCCAAACAAGCAAGCTCTAAATCTAGCCAATCACCAGGCCATTCTAAAACCAACACAGCAGGAGACTAACAAGAGGAGAGAGAGCCACCAAAACTAGAGGGCAACCAAAGCTCAGCAATACCAACCAAAAATAATCTCGACCTCCATCAGAAAGAGATACCATTCTTGGGGTTTAAGTTTAGGTTTACGTTTATTAGGTTTTAGGGATTAGGTTTATTTTATAATTTATTTAATTATTTTAGGTTTAGGTTTAGGTTTGGGTTTAGGGTTTAGGGGTTTAGGTTAGGGTTATGGGTTTTGGTTTTGGGTTTAGCTTCATGGGGTTTATGCTTTAGGGTTTGAGTTTAGGATTTAGGTTTTATGGTTTTATTAAATTAACTAAACTAGTAGGAGTGTTTATTTAGTTTATTTTTTATTTATTTTAGTTTATTTTATTCTTTATTTTTATTTAAGTTATTTATTTTTTTATTTAGTTAATTGTATTTATTTTAGTTTGTGTTTTTTTTTTTAAGTTTAGGTTTAGGTTCAAGTTTATTTTTTAGTTAAGTTTTATTTTTATTTTATTTTTTAGGTTTATGTTTTTTTTTTTTTTTACTTTTAGGTTTAGGTTTACATTTTTATTTTACTTTTTTTAGGTTTAGGTTTTAGGTTTTCATTTTAAGTTTACTTTTATGTTTTCTTTTTCAATTTTGGTTTAGGTTTATTTTTAGTTTTTTATTTTATTTAGTTTAGGTTTAAGATAAGGTTTTATTTATTTTAGTTTAGTTTATTTTAGTTTAGGTTTAGGTTTATTTTATTTTATTTATTTATTATTTTTTATTTATTTTAGGTTTCTTTTTGGAGTTTAGGTTTTATTTTATTTATTTTTTATTTTTATTTTATTTTATTTTATTTTAGTTTTTTTATTATATTTAGGTTTTATTCTTAGGTTTATTTTATTTTTAGTTTAGTTTATTTTATATTTATTTTATTTTAGTTTATTTTATTAGTTTATTTTATTTTATAAGTTTAGGTTTTATTTTATTTTATTTTTTTTTATTATTTTATTTGGGTTTTATTTACTTTATATTTAGGTTTTATTTAGTTTATGTTTAGGTTTTAGTTTAGGTTTAGGGTGGGTTTAGGGTTTAGGATTTAGGTTTATTTGTGGGGTTTGGGGTTTAGCATTTAGGGTTATAAGTTTTAGGGTTTAGGGATTAGAGTTTAGGGTTTAGAATTTTAGGATTTAGAGTTTAGGGTTTAGGGTTTAGGGTTTACGGTTGTAGGTTTAGGGCTTAGGGTTTAGGGTTAAGGCTTTAGTTTAGGGTTTAAGGTTTTTGTTTTGTTTTTTTCAATAGAGAATAAATTTAGATTCAACATTTCTTCATTTCGATTTCATTAACCAAGTAATACACCAAGTTTTCTAGGACTCAAGCGATGACATAGATAAAAAATAAGCACACATAGAGCAAATCAAAAATCTTAGATAACTAGAACCATCTCTACTGTAAAGCCATAGTTCCATAAGAAACAGATCAGATTTGTTATTCTTTAGTTTCTCTAGTTGCCATCAGAACCACCCCTGCCTCTCGAGTAACAAGAACCACCATCATCTCCTAGATCTCTCCCTCCGCCACCACCACGGCTATAACCTATGTCGCTTCACCTGCCTCCATAACAACCCCTGCTCTAACCACCACCTCCATATCCACTAGCACGTTCAGATCCCCCACTATCACTGTGATAACCGCTGCCTTCGCCTTCGCCTCCACTACCAGATCTTGATTAAGCCTAGTTGATGGTGATGTTCCTACTATCAAGGTTCGACCCACTCTTAGGGTTTAGGTTTATTATGTTATAGGGTTTAGGTTAATTTTTTAATTTATTTAATTACTTTAAGTTTAGGTTTAGGGTTTGGGGTTTAGGGTTTAGGGTTTAGCTATAGGGTTTAGGGTTTAGGTTTTAGGGTTTAGTGTTTAGGATTTTAGGTTTTATGCTTTTAGGGTATAGGTTTAGGGTTAAAGTTTAGGGTTTTGGTTTTAGTGTTTAGACTTTAGGTTTTAAGGTTAGTTTAGGATTTATGGTTTAGGGTTTAGAGTTTAGTATTTAGGGTTTAGAGTTTGGGTTTAGGGTTTAGGGCTTAGGGTTAGGGTTTTAGGGTTTAGGGTTGTTTAGGGTTTCGCGATTAGGGTTTAGGGTTTTTTTTGGGTAAAGTTAGAATTTTATTACCATAAAAGGAAAAGATACAATGTCCTTAAAAGTGGTAAAGCTCTAAAATTATACTCTTAGAGCTACATAAAACCTAGAGAGCTAAACCCCCATCTAAGTGCATTAGAAAGAGAAAAGAAAACTAAAGAGCAAATACAACACCTAAAAAGCATAAGAGAAAAAGTCACAGAGTAAAGCTAAAATAAATCTTGAAAATAGTAAAAAGATGAGTTAGCGGCTATTCATGATTCTTTTGAGAAAGCAAGATAAGCATGATCCACAGCAACAACACTTTGGTTGACCGAGCAAAAACCATTCCCTCTATAAAGTTCCAACCTATAAAAGAAATATGAAAAACACTACAAAGGTAAAAGCCATACCTAAAAAGGATAAGAATAAAGAGAGGAAAAGGAGAGAGCTGAGAAAGAGAAGGCTCAAGCTCAGTTAGGATCATCTCAAAGGGCAAAAATACATATGATCATCCAAAATTTATAAAGAAGGGTTACATTCATATGTAATACTACCAACCAGAGAGAAGAGGTTAGTAACATCAAAGCCATCATAGCCAACTTTAAGAACACATCCAAGGCCAGCAATCCATAGAGTTTTAGATCTAACACCATTAAATAAAGAGCAACTGGACTAGCTAGCAGCCAAACCACCATTGAAAAATAATAACAGACTAATCAGAATAACCTAGAGAGAGGCTATTACAAAGTTAGAACACCAACAACAGCCATTAACCAAATACCTTTGCAAGCTCCAAACTAGAGAAAACCAGAACCAGCCATCAGCAAGCACCAGACCAATGCCAAATTAATAGAGAAACAACCAACAAAACCAAGATAGGAGCCCTAAAGCTAAAGTCCCAAAAATAAGCAGTCACCAAGCTAAACTAGGGTGAGCTAAATGAATAAACAGCTCAAAAATGAAACCATTAACTAAAGGAAACAAAAGCTACAGCTAGTGCAAATCATAAGAAGGCAAAATAACCACACAAAAGGGGGCCAAAGGCAGGAACCAACCACCAGAAATCAAAAAGTCCAATCTAAATGGATCAATAAAGGTTCAGCTAGCACAGTAAAAGGCTCTATCAAATTGTCGGGTTTAGGTTTTAGGTTTCGGGTTTAGGTTTTAGTTTAGGTTTAAGGGTTTTTATTTTTTATTTTTTTTAACAGAGAACATATTAAAATTCAACATTTCTTATTTTAAAAATTTTCAACTAAGTAACATACCATGTTTTCTAAGACGTAAGTGGCGACATAGTTAAAAAATGAGCACGGATAGAGCAAATCAAAAACCTTAGATAATTAGAACCATCTCTACTATAAATACATAGTTGCATAAGCAGTAGATCAGATCAACCGTTCTTCAGTTTCTCTAGTTCCCATTAGAACCACCTTGGCCTCTTGAGTAGTGGGATCTACTATTATATCCCCGATCTCTCCCTCTGCCACCACCATGGTTGTAACCTCCATCGCTCCTCCGGTGTCCATAACCACCACTGCTCTGACCACCACCACCATATCCACCAGCACCTCCAGATCCCACACCACCACTGCGATAACTGCCGCCTCCACCGTCTCCTCCATCGCCAGATCTAGATTGAGCTTGGTTGACAGTGATGTTCTTGCCATGAAAGTTCTACCTAGTCTTAGGGTTTAGGTTTAGGTTTAGCTTTATTAGGTTTTAGGGTTCAATTTTATTTTTTAATTTATTTAGTTACTTTAGGTTTAGGTTTAGGGATTGCAGTTTAGGGTTTAGGGTTTAAGGTTTAGGGTTTTAGGGCTTAGGGTTTAGGTTTAGGATTTAGGGTTTAGTGTTTAGGATTTAGGGTTTAAGGTTTTTTTTTAAATTAAGTAACCTGGTAGGTTTAAGTTTATTTAATATATTTGGTTTATTTATTATTTATTTTAGTTTACATTATTTTTTATTTTTATTTTGGGTTACATATTTTTTTAATTTAGTTTTTTATTTTTGTTTAGTTTTTTTTTATTTTAGCTTATTTTTAGGTTTAGGTTTAGGTTTTTTTTAGTTGAGTTTTACTTTTACTTTATTTTTTAGGTTTAGGTTTAGGATTTTATTTGATTTTTTTACGTTTACATTTTAGGATTTTATTTTAGCTTTATTTTTTGTTTTTTATTTTTTAGTTTAGGTTTAGGTTTCAATTTAGTTTATTTTAGGTTTAGGTTTAGGTTTTATTTATTTTGGTTTAGTTTATTATAGTGTAGGTTTATGTTTATTTTATTTTATTTATTTTATTTTTATTTTAGGTTTAGGTTTTGTTTTAGTTTAGGGTTTAGGTTTTATTTTTTATTTATTTTTAGGATTTATTTTTTAGGTTTAAGTTTTCATTTAGTTTTTATTTTATTTTATTTTATTTTTATTTTATGTTTAGTTTTTATTTTATTTAGGTTTATTATTCTTAGGTTTATTTTATTTTTAGTTTAGTTTAGGATTTTATTTATTTTATGTTTGTTTATTTTTTTATTTTTAATTTAGTTTAGGTTTTACTTTAGGTTTTATTTTATTTTATTTTCTTACTTTATTTTTATTTTATTTAGGTTTACATTTATTTATTTATTTTATTTTTTAGGTTTTATTTAGTTTAGGTTTAGGCTCCCAAGTTATTTTTATTTGGCTCAGGGCCTGGGGTGGCCTGGGTAGCCCAGGTGGTTTAATGGTCTTTGGGGTTTAGGTTTAGGGCCCAGTTAGGGTTAGGTTTAGTGAGGGTTTAACGATCAGCCTTTGTTCAGTAGGGTTTTGGGTCAGGGTTGGGAGGGCTCAGGGTTAGGTTATATTTTGGTTTATGGAGGGTCACTTAGTGGGTCAAGTTTAGGAGTTTAGGGAGGTGTCAGTTTAGGGGCAAAGGAGTTTGTTTAGTTTAGGTTTGGGAGGTTTCAATGGGTTTAGCCCAGGGCCTGTTTATGGTTTAAGGTTTAGGGTTTAAGTTTTAGGATTAAGGTTTAGGTTTAGGTTTTAGGGTAGGTTTAGTTTAGGATTTATGGTTAGTTTTGAGTTTAGGGTTTAGGATTTAGTGCTTAGTTAGCATTTATGATTTTAATCAAGCAAACCCAGGTTTAGCTTATTTTGTTCATTTAATTTATTTTATTTTTATTTAGGTTTATTTTATTTAGTTTACTTTATTTATTTTATGTTTATTTATTTTAGTTTAGGTTTTATTTTGTTTATTTTTTTTTTTGGTTTACATGTTTATTTTTAGTTTAGTTTTATTTTTTTTATATTTTGTTTAGGTTTCTTTTATCTTTAAGTTTAGGTTTAGGTTTTAGATTTTATTTTAGGTATATTTTATGTTTTATTTTTATTTTAAGTTTAGGTTTATTTTTAGTTTATTTTATTTTATTTACTTTGGGGTTTAGGATTTGTTTATTTAAGGTTTAAGTTTAGGTTTTATTTATTTTAGTTTAGTATATAGTAGTTTAGGTTGAGGTTTATTTTATTTTGCTTATTTTGTTTATTTTAGGTTTAGCTTTTTTTTTAGTTTAGAGTTTAAGTTTTCTTTTTTATTTTTTATAGATTTTATTTCTAGGTTTATTTTTTAGGTTTATATTTTTATTTTATTTTATTTTTGGTTTATTAGGATTTTATTTTATATTTAGATTTTATTTTATTTTATTTTTTTATTTATTTTATTTTAATTTATTTTTATTAATTGACTTTTATTTAAGTTTTTTTATAAATTTTATTTTTAATTTTTTTAAAGTTTAGGGTTTAGGGTTTATGGTTTTAGGGGTAATGTTTTTAGGGGTTAGGGTATAGGGTTTAGGGTTTAGTATTTAGGCTTTAGGGTTTAGAGTTTTTAGGGTTTAGAGTTTAGGGTTAGCTTAGTGTATAGGGCTTTTTTCTAATTAAGTAAACTGGTAGGGTTAAGGGTTTCATTTCTTATTTAATTTATTTTAGGTTATTTTATTTTATTTTTTATTTATGTTTATTTTAATTTTTATTTAGTTTAGTTTATTAATTTTCATTTAGGTTTCTTATTTTAGTTTATTTTTTAGGTTTAGGTTTATGTTTAGGTTTATTTTCTAATTTAGTTTTATTTTTATTTTATTTTCTAGGTTTAGGTTTTATTTTTTTTATTTTTAGGTTTTGCTTTAGGTTTAGGTTTTTATTTTATTTTTTTATGTTTAGGTTTTAGGTTTTTATTTTAGGTTTATTTTTAGGTTTTATTTAGTTTAGATTTAGGTTTATTTTTTGTTTATTTTATGTTATTTAGTTTAAGTTTATGTTTAAGTTTAGGTTTATATTTTTTTTATTTTCATTTAGTTTAATTTAATTTATGTTTTGGTTTATTTTGTTTTATTTATTTCAATTTTATTTTAGGTTTTGGCTTTCTTTCACTTCAGGGTTTAGGTTTGATTTTTTTTTGTATTTTTAGGTTTTATTTTTTAGGTTTAGGATTTTATTTAGTTTTTATTTTATTTTATTTTAGGTTTATTTTAGGTTTATTTTATTTGTATTGTGCATTTAGTAGATATTTTATTTAGGTTTTTTATTCTTATGTTTATTTTAGGTTATTTTATTTTAGTTTTGGTTTAAATTTACTTTATTTTGTTAATTTTAGGTTTAAGTTTTTATTATTTTAGGGTTTATGTTTTATTTTTTGTTTATTTTTTGTTTAGATTTTTATTTAGCTTTTATTTTATTTTATTTTAGGTTTATTTTATTTTTATTTTACATTTAGGTTCCATTTTATTTAGTTTTTTTTATTTGTAGGCTTATTTTATTTCTCTAATTTAGTTAAGGTTTTTATTTATTTTATTATTATTTAGTTAAGATTTTTATTTTATTTTATTTTATTTTATTTTTAGGTTTAGGCTTAGTTTAGGTTTTAGTTTAGGTATTTATTTTATTTTTTTTATTTTCTTTGGTTTTAGGTTTTATTTAGTTTAGGTTTAGGTCTTTTGGTTTGTATGGTTTAGGATTTAGGGTTTATGGTTTTTGGTTTAAGTTTTAGGGTTTAGGTTATCAGTTTTGAAGTTTAAGGTTTAGGGTTTATGGTTTAGGGTTTAGGGTTCTAGGGTTTAGGATTTAGGGTTTAGGGTTTTAGTGTTTAGGGATTAGGGTTTAGGGTTACGGGTTTATGGTTTAGGGTTAGTTTTAGGATTTATGGTTTAGGGTTTTGGGTTTGGGTTTTTTTAATATTTTTATTTTTTTATTTATTATTTTTTTAAAATTAGGTAGTAGGTTTATGTTAACTTAGTTTATTTATTTATTTATTTATTTTAGTTTAGTTTATTTTTATTTTTATTTAAGTTTATTATTATTTTTATTTAGTTTAGTTTATTTATTTTAGGTTCATTAATTTTTGTTTAGGTTTTTTATTTTGGTTTATTTTTTCAATTTAGGTTAAGGTTTAGGGTTTTTTTAATTTAGTTTTATTTTTATTTTATTTTTGGGTTTAGGTTTAGGTTTTTATTTAATTTTTCTTGTTTTAGGTTTTAGGTTTTTATTTTAGGTTTAATTTTAGGTTTACTTTTTTAGTTTAGGTTTAGGTTTATTTTTAGTTTATTTTATTTTATTTAGTTTAGGTTTAGGTTTAGGTTTAGTTTCTTTTATGTTTACATTTAGGTTTTATATATTTTAGTTTATTTTATTTTATTTTAAGTTTAGGTTTATTTTATTTTTATTTTAAGTTTAGATATTTTTTTTAGTTTAGGGTTTAGGATTTTTTTTTTTAGTTTTAGTTTTAGGTTTATTTTTTAGGTTTAGTTTTTTATTTAGTTTTTATTTTATTTTATTTCATGTTTATTTTATTTTTATTTTAGGTTTAGTTTTTATTGTATTTATGTTTTTTTTTATTTTTAGTTTAGTTTAGGTTTTTATTTATTTTATTTTACTTTAGTTTTAATTTTTTATTTTATTATATTTATTTATTATATTTTCATTTAGGTATATTTATTTATTTTATTTTTAGGTTTTATTTAGTTTAGGTTTAGGTTTTTATCTTTTTAGGGTTTAGGGTTTATTTATTTGTGTTTGGGGTTAGTTTAAGATTTAGGGTTTAGTGTTTAGTGTTATCGGTTTAAGGTTGTAGGTTTAGGGTTTAGCGTTTAGGGTTAGTTTTAGGGTTTAGGGTTTAGGGTTCAGGGTTTAAAGTTAGTTTTAGTGTTTAGGGTTAGGGTTAGGGTTAGGGTATTTTTTTCATTTTATTTTAAATTAACTAAACTAGTAGGTTTAGGTTTAACTATTTTATTTTTTATTTTTTTTATTTATTTTATTTTTTATTTTGATTTTGGTTTATTTTTATTTTTACTTTGTTTAATTTATTTAATTAAGGTTTATTTATTTTGTTTAGGTTATTTATTTTAGTTTATTTTTTAAGTTTAGGTTTAGGTTTATGTTTATTTTTTACTTTAGTTTTATTTTTATTTTATTTTTTAGGTGTAGTTTTTTATTTTTTATTTTTAGGTTTAGGTTTTAGCTTTTTATTTTAGGTTTATTTTTAAGTTTTATTTTTAGTTTAGGATTAGGTATATTTTTGGTTTATTTTATTTTATATAGTTTAGGTTTAGGCTTAGGTTTAGGTTTTATTTATTTTAGTTTAGTTTATTTTAGTTTAAGTTTAGGTTTCTTTTATTTCTATTTTTGGTTTAGGTTTTTTTTTAGTTTAAGGTTTAAATTTTATTAATAATCTATTTTTTGGTTTTTATTTTTTTTAGTTTTTATTTTACTTTATTTTAAGTTTATTTAATATTTATTTTAGGATTAGTTTTTATTTCATTTAGGTTTTTTATTTTTTATTTTAGTTTATGTTTTTATTTATTTTCGTTTAGTTTAGTTTTTATTTTTTATTTAATTTTTCTTTTGGTTTAGGTTTAGGTTTTGGCTGTAGTTTATGTTTTTTTATTTATTAATGTTTAGGTGAAGGTTTTTTTTTTAGGGGTTTAGGGAATAGGGTTTTGGGTTAAGGACTGTAGGTTTAGGGTTTAGGGTTTGGGTTTTTTAAAATTTTTTATTTTTGATAAATTAAGTAAACTAGTAGGTTTATGTTTATTTTGTATTTATTTTCATTTATTTTATTTTTATTTTTATTTAGTTTAGTATATTTATTTTAGGTTTATTTTTTGTTAAGGTTTTTTATTTTAGTTTATTTTTTAGGTTTAGGCTTAGGTTTAGGTTTATTTTTTAGTTTTGTTTTTTTTTTATTTTATTTTTTAGGTTCAGGTTTTACTTTTTATTTTTAGGTTGAGGTTTAGGTTTTTATTTTATTTTTTTCGGCTATGGTTTTAGGTTTATTTTTAGGTTTAACTTATTGGTTTAGGTTTTGGTTTATTTTTAGTTTATTTTATTTTATTTATTTTAGGGTTTTGATTTAGTTTATTTTAGGTTTAGTATTAGATTTTATTTTTTTTTAATTTAGGTTTATGTTTATTTTATTTTGTTTATTTTATTTTATTTTAGGTTTAAGTTTTTTTTAGTTTATGGTTTAGGTTTTATTTTTTATTTTTTAGGTTTTATTTTTAGGTTTAGGTTTTTATATAATTTTTATTTCATTTTATTTTATTTTTATTTTATGTTTAGTTTTTAATTTATTTTAATTTTATATTCTTAGGTTTATTTTATTTTATTTAGCTTATTTTACATTTTTATTTATTTTATTTTTATTTATTTTTATTTGTTTTTTTAATTTATTTTTAGGCTTAGGTTTTTTTTATTAATTTTATTTATAAGTTTTATTTAGTTTCGGTTTAGGTTTTTAGGTTTTTAGGGTTTAAGGTTTAGGTTTTAGAGTTTTAGGGTTTAGGGTTTTAGGGTTTAGGGCTTAGGGTTAAGGTTTAGGGTTTAGGGTTTAAGGTTTAGGGTTTAGTGTTTAGGCTTTTGGGTTTAGGGTTTTTAAGGTTTAAGGTTTAGGGTTTAGGGTTAGCTTAGGGTTTAAGGTTAGTTTAAGTTCTGGGGTTTAAGGTTTAGGGTTTAGGCTTCAGGATTTAGGGTTTTAGGGTTTAGGATTTATGGTTAGCTTAGAGTTTAGGGTTTAGGGTTTTAGAGTTTAGGGTTTAGGGTTTAGGGTGTAGGGTTTAGGGTTGTAGGTTTAGTGTTTAGATTTTAGGTTTTAGGGTTTAGGGTTTTTTTTAGTTTAAGGTTTAGGTTTAATTTTTTGTATCTATTTTTACTTTTTAATTTTCTAGTTTACGTTTTTATTTAGTTTTTATTTTACTTTATTTTAGGTTTATTTCATTTTTCTCTTAGGTTTAGTTTTTATTTTATTTAGGTTTTTTATTTTTAGTTTAGTTTAGGTTTTTATTTATTTTATTGTAGTTTAGTTTTTATTTTTTATTTTATCTTCTTTTTGGGTTTAGGTTTAGATTTAGGTTGTAGTTATGTTTTCTTTTAGGTTTAGGTTTTTTTTTAGGGTTTAGGGTAAAGGGTTTAGGGTTTAGGGCCTTAAGTTTAGGGTTTAGGGTTTAGGGTTAATTTTAGGGTTTAGGGTTTGTGTTTTTTTAATATTTTACTTTTGTTAAATTAAGTAAACTAGTAGGTTTATGTTTATTTAGTTTACTTTTTATTTATTTTAGTTTATTTTATCTTTATTTTTATTTTTATTTATTTTAGTTTATTTATTTTACATTTTTTTATTTTTTTAGGTTTTTTATTTTGGTTTATTTTTTAGGTTTAGGGTTAGGTTTAGGTTTATTTTTTTGTTTGGTTATATTTTTATTTTATTTTTTATGTTTAGGTTTTACTTTTTATTTTTAGGTCTAGGTTTAGGCTTTTATTTTATTTTTTAGGTTAAGGTTTTAGGTTTTTATTTTAGGTTATGTTTAGGTTTTATTATTTATTTTAAGTTTAGGTTTATTTTTAGTTTATTTTATTTTATTTAGTTTAGGGTTTAGGTTTAGTTTATTTTAGGTTTAGGTTTAGGTTTAATTTATTTTATTTTAGTCTATTTTAGTTTAGTTTTAGGTTTATTTTATTTTGTTTATTTTATTTTATTTTATTTTACATTTAGGTTTAGGTTTAATTTAATTTATTTTATTTTAGTCTATTTTAGTTTAGGCTTAGGTTTATTTTATTTTGTTTATTTTATTTTATTTTAGGTTTAGGTTATTTTTTTTAGTTTAGGGTTTAGATTTTATTTTTAGATTTATGTTTTTAGTTAGTTTTTATTTTATTTTATATTTATTTTATGTTTATTTTATTTTTATTTTTTATTTAGTTTTTATTTTATTTAGATTTTTTGTTCTTTAGTTTATTTAAAATTTTTTTTATTTAGTTTAGGTTTTTATTTATTTTATTTTAATTTATTTTTATTATTTTATTTTATTTTATTTTTAGGTTTTTGGTTTCTTTTATTAATTTTATTTATAGGTTTTATTTAGTTTAGGTTTAGGTTTTTAGCTTTTTAGGGTTTAGGGTTTACGATTTAGTGTTTAGGATTTATGTTTTAGGGTTTTAGGGTTTAGAAGTTTAGGGTTTATGGTTTCGGGGTAGGGTTTAGGGTTTAGGGTTTAGTGTTTAGGGTTTAGGATTTAGTTTTTTTTTAGGGAACCCCATATAGGGAAATTTTATTGCCACAAAGGAGGGTTACAAGGTCCTTAAGAGGGGATAAAGTCAAGATCTACTGCTCAAAGAACTACAATTAGCTTAGAGAGTGAATCCCCTATCTAAGTACAACCAAAGAGAAAGAAAAGTTAAAGAAAAGGAAAAATAGTAAGAGAAATAAAAATAGCCAAAAGGAGAAGCTAGACAGCCTTCAGCAAAAAGTTCTGAGGATTAGAGAAGCATATGCCACCTCCAGAGAAGGAATCTACAAGGAAATAAAACAAAACATGCAAAGAGCTAGGAAAAGGAATTAGCACAAGTAGAGAGTTGCAAGCAAATTTAACTGAAAAAATAAAGGAGAGTGAGAGAAAATATAGAAAAAAGTGAGAGAAGGCTCAGGCTCAGTCACACAAGAGAGGGGTAGCTGCAAACATGAGCATCCAAACTTCAAAGGTAGGGTTACATCACAAATGCTACTACCAGCCAAATTATGGGTGAAATCATCCCAGCCATCATAGCCTACACACCTGGGAGAAGGCAACGACAACTAGATGAAAATCATTTGATCTTTAATTCTTTCAAGACTAATAGTGGAAAAATATACAATAGAAGGAATGGAAGCACCATGCAACCAGGCAAAGGGATGCCACAAAACCCTTGGAGTAACAGCACCACCTAAGTATTCCAACATAACATGTGAAAGAATAGCCAACAAAAAAATCCTACCAAGATTACTCATCAAGGAAAAGAAAACACCCCCATAGTGAATAGGAACAACATCCTAGATGTTAACATGCACCTATTAAAGGCAAGATCACAAGAGTAATTATAAAGGTCTAATAGAGATAAGAGTAGCCTCAGCCAACAGATAAAACCATACAACAAAAGCACAAGTAATGATGCTAATGAATGATAATCATCATAACAAAAGGGCAGACAAATCTAACAGAAAGATACATCCTGCTATGCACTATAGCTCGATAACCCATTCAGTCGATAGCCAATACAGCAAGCCCAATAGTGTAACCAACATAGGAAAAAATAGGCAATATCATTACAGAATAGGGCCATGATAGGAATCCAAAAATATATAGCCTAAGAATCCATGATATGTAGGGAAAATATCCCAACTGCTAAGTAAATAGCAGTAGAAATATCAAAAAGGAAAAGAGACAAAAAGAAAGCCCGACCGAGCAGGGATGTAGTAGAAAATACAAAACAAAGAGAAGAAAGAGAGATAGAAAACAAAAACAACATAAACAATAAAATAACTAATTGATCCATGAATGATGAGAAAAGGAGCAACAGAGCCCAGCAGATCCATTATAACAGGCGACAGACCCATGAAAGAGGGCTATCAGCAAATAAAAACTAGAACCCAGCATGTTAAGAAATAAATAACAGGTAAGCAATAGATGAGGCAAAAGAGCCAAATACTACCAGTATAGGATAACCATTAAAATGCAGAGTGAAAATTAAGAAGGATATGATCAAGGAAATAGAAAGAGGAAATACAGACAAAATAAACTGTTAAAAGAGCAACAAAGATAATGAATATTAGTTTCGAGGTATACGAGTTATCCAAATTAACCAAACCACGCAATTATTTAGGTAGATTAGAATGATCAAAATAGTTGAGCACATCTATTCTAGCACCTAGATTAGTTTGATAGTCAGCACAAGCATTTCCCCACACCAAATGTGTGTGATTTTAAAACAGACTTGAGAGAGGAGAGATCTAGTATGATTAAGGAGATAGTATAAATTTGTGTTTCCCACCTTGGTGGAAGTCAACATATCAATGAGCAAAAGAGCATCCACTTCAATTATATTGAGCCAACTTTTGCAAACAAAAGCTTTAAAGATAACAACAAGTGTAAAAGCACAAGTGACAATACCATTAAAATTTCTAACCATACCACCACAGCCAAAAGCATTTTGAGAGACAAAGCCATCAGTATTAATTTTGATAGTATTGTTTTGAGGCTTTCTCCAATAGATAAGCTTATCTTCTTTAAAGTTGGGGATCTCAGGCAAGCTAAGACCCAGCTTGTTGGCCACAAATTGGCACCCTTTGAAGTGGTTGTTAGTAATTAAGCTAGCATTAAATAAAACACATATTTTTTCTTTAGTTCTAACAATAATCCTCTTGTGATTCATAGGGATACCATGATGTTTGGCATCACTTCTGTCCATCCATATGAACCATATAAGAGTGATGGCAGTAATAACTTCAATGTGCCCTTTCACAATTTTATGAAAATAAACATCAAGAAGTTGATATAAGGATAAAGAACCATGAAAATGATTAATATTGAAAAGTTCATCATACCAAACCCAAAATTTGGAGGCATTAGCTCCATTCACAAAGACATGGTTAACATTCTCAATGTGAAAATAGCAATAGCATTTGGAAAGAAAATGCAAACCTTTACCCCACATCAAGGAGTCAACAGGAATAAATTTTTTCAGAATTCTCCAAATAAGGATAGAGTAGGAAATAGGGATAATGTTATTCTAAATTTTAAAGAACACATTAGAGAAGCCATGGGCTTCTCTAATATGATTCCACACCTCTTTAAGGATAAAATCACCATTATGAGATTAAAAGAATTTGATCGCTTGTTAGAAATGATAGGAATGTTAATGAATTTATCTAAAAGAGAATTGAATATAATTAGTGAGTTTACTATTATTCCAATTATTATTAATCCAAAAAGAGTTAACTTTAATAGTAGCAGTAGAATGTGTAGATAATAAATCATCAATAGAACCACTGCCAATCCAGTTGTCTTGCCAAAAGAAAGAAGATCCAGAGTTAACTCCCTAAGATATAAAGGATTCAGCTTCCCATTAGATGGAATAAAGTCTTTTCCAGATAGAGGAGTCACCTACTTTATAAGGAAAAATAAAAGGATGCTTACCCTAGAAGTATTTCACAGTCATGAAGTTTGCCCAAAGACTATTATTACTCCTAAAATTCCACCAAAGTTTATGAGAGAAAGTAGTAATAGCTTCACAAATAGACTTACATCCAAGCCCACCCTCAGTAAGGGTGCCACAACTTTTATACCAAGAAGTCCAATGCATCCTTTTAATAGAATTGTTAGAGCCCCAAAAAAATTTATTAAGGAGACATTCTATTCTATTTAAGGTAGAGTTAGTAGGGATGATGGTTTGAATAAGATAAAGAGGCATGGAATTAATGGTACTCTTGAGCAAAGTAAGCTTGGCACTAAAGAAAAGTAAGTGAAATTCCCAAACAAAAATTTATTATCAATTTTCTCGATTAGATCATGAAAGAGATGTGATCTTTTTTGACCCTTGTACAGAGGGGCACCAAGATATTTAATAGGGAGTTGTTGTTGTTTAAAATTAGTGATTCTCAGGATTTGATTGATTTTGTTACTGGAGATTTTAAAAGAGTTAATGAAATAACTTTTGCCTTCATTGATAGAAAGACCACTTTCTTTACCAAAATTATTTAAGGAATTATTGATGCATTTAATGTGATGGATGGAGGCATTATAAAAAATAATGAAATCATTAGTAAAACTAACATGGGAGACAAGTAAACCACCAAGAGCTCTAAAACACATGCTAGGATTATTATTGAAAAGATTGTTTAAGCTCCTAGAAAAATATTCCACAGCAATAATAGAAAGAGAAGGAGATAAGGTGTCACCTTGCCTCAAACCATAGGAAGAAAGAAAAAAAAACCTAAGGCCTCACCATTAAGAATAACAAAAAACCAAGCATTGCTAATACAATTTTTAATTAGCTAGATGAAATTTTTGGAAAAACTAAACAAATGAACGATGTATAATAGAAAATCCCAAGAGATGTTATCAAATGCTTTAGAGATATCTAATTTAAATAAGATGTTACAACCACTAATAGAAGCATCCAAGTCATGAATCATCTCTTGAGCAAGAAGAATGTTATTAAATATGGCTCTACCTCTAACAAAACCAGTTTGGTTGAGGGAGATAATTTTTTGAAGAAGAGGACTAAGTCTATTAGCAAGCATTTTAGCAATTAATTTATGAAAGAAAGTGCAAAGACTAATAGGTCTGAAATCACTCTGGGATTTAGGATTCTCAATTTTAGATATAAGGATAATGGAAGTACTAGAAAAATATCTAGGGAGGAGATTACCAGTAAAGAAATCAGTAACAGCATCAACTAAATCATTTTTAATAATAGGCCAATAATACTACAAAAATTGGGTTGTACAACCTTCAGGACCAGCAACAGAATCAATATTCATGTTATTAAGAATTTTACCAATCTCCTCTTCCATAGGCAACCTAGTAAGCAAATGATTTTCATCACTGGTAATGGTTGAGGGGATCAAATGGGAGCTAGAAATAGCATCTAAAGTGTGATTCTTATTAAGAATATTTCTAAAATGATTAACAATAGAGGCTTTAATCTCATTAGTGTTAGTGATCCAATCTCCAGTATCACTTTTAATTTTCTAGATGGAGTTTAAAGCTCCCTTTTTATTGAATAAAGCATGAAAGTACCTTGTATTTTTGTCCCCATCAGCAATATGCTCAATAGCAACCTTTTACCACCAATAAGTTTCTTCCATATTCTGATAGTTAACAAAATTATCTTTGGCTTCATTTAAATCCTTCTACTTAGAAGAGTCAGTCAAAATTGCATTTTCAAGACTACAAACCAAAAGCTCCATATTTTGATAATAGCAAAGAGATTTTTAAAGCAATGCTTGTTCCACCAAACTAGGTTTTGTTTAAGCCGTTTAAGTTTAAACTAGAATCTAATCATACCTCTAACCAAATTATCAGGGTGTAAAGGGGTAACCCAATTGGTGGAAACAACTTTTAAAAAATTGAAGTGTTGAATCCACATATTTTGAAATCTAAAAGAGGAGGAGGAGGATAATCTTTTAGAGCTATATTTAATAGAAATTAAAAGAGGAGCATGATCTGACAAAGTTCTACTCAAATGTTCCACAGAGGTAAGAGGCCATTGATTAATCCAATGAGTGTTAAAAAGAATTCTATCAAGCCGTTGCCAGAGTTTAGAGTTATGCCAAGTGTAATTAGAACCAGAATAACCAATGTCAATAAGATTGCAATCAAGAATCATATTAGAGAATTCTTCCATAGAATGAATATTAGGAGAGCAACCTCCCCTTCTTTCAAAAGAAGAGAGGATAGTATTGAAATCACTCCCCACCAACCAAGGTTTATTAACAGTTAAAGCAAATCTTCTTAAATTGTCCCAAAGGATGGTCCTACCTGTTGTATTATAGGAAGCATAAACAAAAGAGCCTAAAGGAAAAAAATCACCACATGAAATATGAACATTAACAACTTGTTGTAGATCATCTAAAATAGAAAAATTAAGTAAATTATTCCAAAAATACCAAATTTTATTATTGATATTAGAAAAGAAGTTATTAAAATTGAGCATTCTAGTAACATGATTGATCTTAGAAGCATTTATGAGAGGTTCAATGACCACAAGTAAAGATATATTGTTAATACAATAAAGACTTCTAACATGATTATGGATAGTGAGGGTTCCAATCCCTCGAACATTCTAAATAAAAGAGTTAAACATAAAAGAAAATGTTAAATAAGCTAAAGGAAAATAAGCAAGTAAAAACATTAGAAAGGGAGCAACCACTCTAGTGCCAACAGGTGATTATTTATGAGATGAAGAACTAAATTTAGTAGATCTGGTTGAGTTATGAGGAAACATTTTAGCTTTAAAAGATTTCTTTTTTATTATAGTTTGAAAAGCTCTATTTTTATCCAATGTATCACCATCAGAAAGAAACTAATTAGAGTTGTTAAGAATAGGATCAGAATCAACCAAAACATTTCTAATCATAACTTCCCTTCTTCAATCTCAGGATTAAGCAGAAAGGTGGGATTAGAATGAATGCCAATCATGGGATTTGGTGAAGGAGAGGTAGAAATACCATTAAGAGCACAAATACCAGTATAAGATTCAGAGTTTTATTCCTGTTTTTTAGCATCTCCAAAATTTCCTACAAATTGTCATTAAATTTCACATGCTCATTCTCATGCACAGCATTTATGAAAGGTAAAGAAACCTAAATAGAATCATTAAGAAAGAAGTTTCATATTTGTCAAACTCATGAATAATAGAGTTATCATGGGAAAGTATGTTATCATGAAGGGAAGGATTAATTAACAAACCATCATAATCAACATTAGTTCTATCTTTGACCACTTTAGATTGAATATTGGGAGTATCAATATTGAGCACATTAGTGAATTTGAATGAAGCAGTAATAGTATTTCCATTTAGGTTAGCTTTAGGTACATAAATAGGTTTATGAACTTAATCATTTGAATTGGTAGAAATAGAATCATTTGAGTTTTTCTTTTTATGTTGTGGGTGAACCATGAAGCACTCAGAGTTATCATGCCAATGAATTTTACAGTGCGAACAAAAAGTAAAAAAGTTTTTAAATTCAACTTTTTTAAAATAACAAAGCTTTTTACAACCAATCCAAACTTCCTTAGAATTTTTTTAGAAAAATCAAGTTCAACCAGTATACAAGCTACAGATGGACAGGATCTCACAGCAGTGGCCTGATCAATTTGAAGAGGCCACCAAAAGAGCTAAAGAATAGAACCTGATGAGTGACATAGTGAATCCTCATATTCAAAAAAGCCAACCAAACAGGAACGATTGGTGATTCCTCTTTTATATTGAAAAGAAGAAACCACTTTAAAAGATGCATTTGCCAATTGTAAACAAAGTATGAATGACGTGAAAAAACCCTTGAGTAGTCAAGATCATTTGTAAGCTGAATCAAAACATGTTTAGGATCGATCAAACCCAGAGAGAAAGCACCAAAGAGTTTAAGAAAAAAAAGAATAAATATTATCCAAATTTGATGACGAATGCAAATTTCCAACCAAAGTAAACTCATACGCTTTTCTCAACATCAAGATCCGAGCACATGATCACAGGGATGCCACGAAATGAAGTCGATATCAAATTCACTGAATCAGTAGGGGAAAGGCTCTTACCAAAGAGAGCATCCTTAAAGGATTTAACAGTAGGCATAATAGTAGGAGCTTTTGAATCCACCAATCCCATTAAATTTGATGACCTAGCTGCCGCCTCTATGAAGGAAATGCTCGGTTGCACGGCCAAAGGATCCACCACCAGTAAAATGAACTATAAGAACATCAAGTGTGCAGCCAAAGCTAAGAAAAACAAACAAAATCTAATCAATAATGGTGATCACCAAAACCATAAGGAGAAGAAGAACCAAAAAAGGGGAAATCGCAATTGCCAGAGAGTGCCGCAGGGGGGAGGAAGATTTTTTGACATTTTTCAGTTTGTTGTATTGTGAGTTTAGTTTTGTTTAGTTTTAGTTTAGAGTTTAGTTTAGTTTAGTTTTTAGTTTATTTAGTTTATTTTAGGTTTTAGTTTATTTTAGGTTTAGTTTAGTTTACTTTTAGTTTAGTTTAGTTTAGTTTTAGTTTAGGTTTATTTAGTTTATTTTTAGGTTTAAGTTTATTTTTAGGTTTACTTTAGTTTAGTTTAATTTAGTTTATTAAGACTTTAGGTTTATTTTTATTTTAGTTTATTTTAGTTTATTTTTAGTTTTTAGTTTAGTATATTTAGTTTATTTAGTTGATTTTTAATTTAAGTTTATTTATTTAGTTTATTTTATTTTAGTTTAGGTTTAGTTTAGTTTAGTTTATTTTTAATATTTATTTTAGTTTAGTTTATTTATTTTTAGTTTAGTTTATTTTTTATTTTGGTTTAGTTTAGGGTTTAGGTTTTTTATTTTATTATTTAGTTTATCTTAGTTTAGTTTAGGTTTAGTTTAGTTTATTTTATTTAGTAGTTTTATTTTGGATTTTATAGTTTAGTGTTGGCCTTTATTTGGTATTTATTGTTTAGGCTCAGGGCTCAGTGGTTAGGGTTCAGTGGCTCAGTGGTTGGGAGTGGTCAGTCTTTATGGCTATGTTGTGGAGGGTTTCAGGGCTCAGGGCTCAGGATTTAGTATAGTGCTAGGGTAGTGGTTTAGGTAGTTTGGGTTTGGTCAGGTTGTGGTCAGTTAGGTATGGTTAGGTTTAGGGCCTGTGGCTATTCAAGTTTTGGGTTTAGAGTTTAGGTTTTATAGTTGGTTTTGTGTGGTTTTATTTTATTTTATTATTTTTTATTATTTATTTTATTTTATTTTATTTTTATTGAGGTTTATTTATTTACTTTGTTTAGTTTGTTTATTTTAAGTTTATTTATTTTATTTTAAGTTTTCATTTTAGTTTATTTTTAGTTTAATTTTTTTTTATTTTATTTTTGGTTTAGTTTTATTTTATTTTTTTAGTTTGTTTAGTTTTGTTTTATTTTGTTTTTTTTAGTTTAGGTTTTAGGTTTTTATTTTTGGTTTATTTTTATTTTATTTTATCTTTTAGTTTATTTTTTTTTTATTTTTTATTTTATTTATTTAGTTTATTTTATTTAGTTTATTTATTTTATTTATTTTATTTTTATTTTATTTTTTTTATTAGTTATTTGTTTTATTTTTATTTTATTTTATTTTATTTATTTATTTTTTTTTTTTATTTTGTTAAGTTATTTTATTTTAGTTTATTTTAGTTATTTTATTATTATTTCTTTTTTATTTATTTTGTTTTATTTATTTAGGTTTATTTATTTTAGTTTTCATTTATTTAGTGTTTTAGTTTTGGGGTTGGTTTAGGGTTTTGTGGTTTGGTAGTGTTTAGAGCTTGTTTGGTTAGGTTTAGCTTATGGTTTAAGGATCTGTTTTTTAAAGTTTTATTTTATTAAGTTTATTTATTTTTATTTTTTTATTTTTATTTATGTTTATTTTTATTTATTTAGTTTAGTTACTTATTTAGTTTATATTTAAAATTTTTTTTGGTTTAGGTTTAGGTTTGTTTAGGTTTTAGAGTTTATTTTATTTTATTTAACAGTTTAGGTTGTATTTTATTTTTATTTTAGTTTATGTTTTTATTTTCTTTTTTTAGGTTTAGGTTTTAGGTTTTTATTTTAGGCTTATTTTTAGGCTCTATTTTTAATTTTGATTTAGGTTTATTTTTAATTTAATTTATTTTATTTAGTTTAGGTTTAGTTTATTTGAGGTTTAGGTTTAGGGTTTAGGGTTAGTTTAGGCTTTTGGGTTTAGGGTATAGGGTTTAGGATTTAGGGTTTAGGGTTTAGTATTTTAGGGTTTTGGGTTTGGGGTTTAGGGTTTATGGTTTTTAGGGTTTAGGGTTTAGGGTTTAGGTTTTAGGTTTTATGTTTAGGGTTTAGGTTTTAGTTTATTATTTATGGTTTTTGGTTTTTATTTAATGGAGAATAAATTCAAATTCAGCATTTGTTCTTTTCGATTTCATCAACCACACACCAAGTTTTCTAAGACACAAGTGACGACATAGATAAAAAATTAGCACGCATAGAGCAAATCAAAAACCCTAAATAACGAGAGCCATCTCAACTGTAAAGACATAGTTCCGTAAGCAGCAGATCAGAATGACCATTCTTCGGTTTCTTCGGTTCCTATCAGAACAACCCCGGCCTCTCCAATACCAGGATGCACCATCGTATCCCTGATCTCTCCTTCTTCCATCACCATGGCTGTAACCTTCGTCACTCCTCTTGCCTCCATAACCACCACTACTCTGACCACCACTTCTATATCCACCAGCACCTCAAAATCTCCCACCACCACTACGATAACTGCCACCTCTGCCACCACCACTAGATCTAGACTGAGCCTAGTCGATGGTGATGTTATTGCTATCAAGGTTCTGCCCATTCTTAGAGTTAAGGTTTAGGCTTATTAGGTTTTAGGGTTTAGGTTTTATTTTTAATTTATTTAGTTACTTTAGGTTCATATTTAGGGTTTGAGATTTAAGATTTAGGGTTTAAGGTTTTGAGTTTAGGGTTTAGGGTTTAGTTCTTAGGCTTTATGCTTTTAGGGTTTAGGGTTTAGGGTTTAGGATTTAGGGGTTTAGGGTTTAGGTTTTATGTTAAGGGTTCAGCTTTTAGTTTAGGATTTTTTGTTTTTTTTTAACAGAGAATAAATTCATATTCAACATTTCTTCTTTTTGATTTTATCAACATAGTAACCAACTTTCATAAGACAGAAGTAATGACATATATAAAAAATTAGCATGCATAGAGCAAATCAAAAAGCCTTGATAATTAGAACCATCTAAACTATAAAGACACAGTTCCATTAGCAGCAGATCAGATAGGTCGTTCTTCAGTTTCTCTAATTCCCATCAGTACCACCCCGGCCTCCCCAATAGTGGGATCCACCATCATATCCTAGATCTCTCCCTCCGCCATCGCCACGGCTGTAACCTCCATCGCTCCTCCCACCTCCAAAACCACTACTACTCTGACCACCACCTCCATATCCACCAACACCTCCAAATTGCCCACCACCACTGCGATAACCACAACATCTTCCTCCATTGCTAGATTTAGATTGAGCCTTGTTGATGGTGATGTTCATGTCGACAAGGCTCTTCCCATTCTGTTAAGGGTTTATTGTTTAGTGTTTATTTATTTTTTATTTTATTTAGTTATGCTAGTTTAGATTTATGGTTCGGGGCTTTAGGATCTTTTTTAGTTCAGGCTTTTTTTTCAGGGCTCAGCCCATGGTTTAGAGTTTAGGGTTTAGAATTTGTATTCTGAGGATTTCATGAATCTAGGGTTTTGCTTCAGTCAGTTTTACTTATTTTAAAATTTTTGAGTTTAGGTTTGGGTTTCTTTGGCTTTGTGGCTTTATCTGGATTTAGTGGGTGTGCCTAGTTTGTAGTTAATTCTGTTTTTGTTTGGGTTTTAGTTTTTAGGTCTTTGGGTTTAAAGGTTTAGGGTTTAGGTTTAAGGTTTGTATTTTTAGGATTTAGGGTTTAGTGTTTAGGGTTTAGGATTTTTTTTTAAATTACATAAACTGATAGGTTAAAATTTATTTAGTTTATTTTTTTTATCTATTTTAGTTTATTTTATTTTATTTTTATTTTTATTTAGTTTAGTTTATTTATTTTAGTTTAGTTTTTTTTAATTTTAGTTTATTTTTTAAGTTTAGGTTTTAATTTATGTTTCTTTATTAATTTAGTTATATATTTATTTTATTTTTTAGGATTAGGTTTTATTTTATTTTTTTAGGTTTAGGTTTAGGTTTTCCTTTTATTTTATTAGGTTTAAGTTTTAGGTTTTTATTTTAAGTTTATTTTTTAGGGTTTTTTTAGGTTTAGGTTTATTTTACTTTATTTTATTTTATTTAGTTTATGGTTTAAGTTTAGTTTATTTTATGTTTAGGTTTAGTTTATTTTAGGTTTTATTTATTTTTAGGTTTACTTTTTAAGTTTAGGTTTTTATTTAATTTTTATTTTATTTTATTTTTGGTTTATTTTATTTTTATTTTACATTAAGTTTTTATTTTATTTAGGTTTTTTATTTTTAGGTTTATTTTATTTTTTAGTTTAGTTTAGGTTTTTATTTATTTTATTTTAATTTATTTTTTATTTTTTATTTTATTTTATTTTTAGGTTTAGGTTTAGGTTTTGGTTTAGGTTTTAGTTTTGGTTTTTAATATATATATTTTTATTTTATTTAGGTTTCAATTTATTTATTTATTTTATTTTTAGGTTTTATTTAATTTAAGTTTAGGTTTTTAGTGTTTAGGGTTTAGGGTTTAGGGTTTTTAAGGTTTAGGGTTTAAGTTTTAGGTTTAGGGTTCAAGTTTTAGTTTAGGCTTTAGGGCATTTGGTCAATTTCTTTTTTAAAAGAGAACAAATTCAACATTTCTTCTTTTACATTTTATCAACCAAGTAGCAAACCAGGGAAGTGGGGTAATCAAATGACCTCCTTGGGGCTAGCTAAAGTCTCGTGTTCCTGAGATGTCTAAATTATATACTCATTAGCATTCAATCTTATATAAATCAACACATGGATAGAGGAAAGAGAACTCAACATTCATACACATAAGCTATAAGCACATGCATTTCTTATGTATTTATAACCATCATCATAATACATATTATTATTCATTTGTAAGCTTTTAAAAATTACATTTGAATTTTATAGTGAAAATAGCCTCACATATATTAAATTAAATCAACACAGGCAAGCTTAAATAAAGGAAATCCAATTTATTTTACTTGGTTTTGAAAAGATAGATGCATGAATTCAAATGACATACCAAATTTAACTTGATTGGAAAGAGGACAATCCAATATAAGCATGTGATTGACTCAATCAAAATAGTTCATAAGGATAATCAAATCAAATAAGATTATTTAAAGCAATCCAAAGCGTCTTTATTAATTAAGTTTTAGATTTGATTTAATTTTAAGAGAAAAGAAATCATCACTTGTTGTTTTAAACCCATTCCCACATTAGTGATTTCATTTAATTTAATGAAATGTAATTAAGTTGATTTTATGGGTTAATTAAGTTGAACACTTAATTAGAAGAATTAATTACCCTTACCTATGTCACTTTAAAGTAATTAGCTAAATAATTATGAGCCAACATGATATGCATGGAAAATAAACTTGCAATGAACCTAGGAAATAAAAGTGGCCTAATGCAATTGGCTCATGATTAATAGTTAATTTGATTAAGGTACCTAATTAATTACTCTTATGGTTTTCCCACACATGTGGACTAACCATAATTTCATTAAAATCCTTTAGGTTATTAAACACCTAAAGATCTACCCCAAGATTTAATTAATTAAGGTTTGATGTGACTATGATTTCAATTTGATTAAGTGATCTAATTAATTAGTTAAATCTAAATTAATTTCATTTTAAAAAAGGGTGAAATGAACTTAGTGAAAGGGGTTCCAACCTTATTCCTTAGTTCACTTACTATTGAACAATGATTAGTAAACTTAATTAACCAATTTATTACTATTAATGGGATTAATTAATCATGAATTAACATAAAAGAGTAATTAAGGTTCAATTAGTCAATTTTCTTAATTAAGTGAGCAATAAATCCCAAGAAAATCATGGGAGGCAGAGGTCAACCCACTAAAGTAACCCATAAAAGTTGGGATTAATTGCTCAAGTAATTAAGCTAATTAATTTTGCAATTAAACCTTAATTACTGTTCAAAATTAGTTAAGATCATTTTTAATTAATTCTCCTCTGAAATACCTTTAATATGAATATTTATTTACATTTTTTTATTTCTCTATGACTTTTTATGATTTTTAGAACTTTCAACCATTAAAAATAATTAATTAAGCCTAATTAAAGCCTAATCACGTATTGGCGATGCGGCGCTTTCCACTTGTCCTTTGCAAGATTGGCTACTTAAAGCGACTTCGAGCCTATATGGTGGCAGAGGATGCACTTTCTCGTCCATTATTCGATCTAAGATCAAACGACTATGATTAAGCTCCCATAGCTTAATAGGATTAAATTAGATTGATCTAGTGGATCTAATCACGGTCGTTCATTCCAATCATGCGAAACATATGGTGTGTGATATAACTTCACGTGAGTGAGGGAGAATGGAGTCTGTCCACCATTACTCACTTGATACGACTTTCGGATCAACTCCAAAAGATCCCACCCTTCGACATTGATTAGAGGGGATCAAATGGTCAAGATCACACGTGATGCAAGGTTTCTTCAAAAAGCTCCAACCCATTTTTTCTTAAGGTTCATTTTTGGAAGCATACCTCGTCGGAGCTCTAGATTGGCAGCTCAAACAATTAAAGAAGCTTCATCTAGTGGAGATGAAGTTCTGTTGAGTAGAAATTAGATCAATTCCTCAACATTTGCTTGGAAGGCCATGAGCTGATGATTTGGAGCTCAACTTTGATCGAAGTCCCACCTCTAGTGCTCCGAAAGCTTGGGAGATGATTCGTTCTTGCTCGATGAGGCCTAGGGAAGGTGTGTACAAAGTTAATTTGAGTTTGATGGAGAAATGGGGAAGTTAGGTCAGAAATGGAAGTGTCCTATTTCAGGATGGACAGGAAAGGCATTTTCTAATCAAGGAACAAGCTTGGGATCTTAGGGAATGGATCTAGTTGCTCATCATAGGTAGCTAGGGCTCTGAGGAATGATTTTGTGTGTGTTTGAGTGGAAATGAGAGGGTGTATAACCCCCTTCATCATGATCGAATGGTGGGATCTAGTTTGGCTTCTAGTGACCGTCTGACCATCTCAGGGAGTCATGGGTGGCAGGGAGGAGGTGAGTTGGCTCAGCTTGGTTGGTTAAAGGTGTGGGGGTGGCCGCCAAGGAGGAATCATGGGTGTACTATGTGTTTCAAATGCTCCAATGTGGACGGTGATGTGATTTCACCACCCATGGGTCATGGCCGACCCAACCACCCCAGGTTAGGCATTGTCTTAGAATGGGTGGACCATTGAGAGTACCAGTGGCCAAAATGGAAATGACCACTTACATGGGTGATTTGTCTCATGTGATGCCCTTAAGTAGAATGATTCATTTGGCATTAGATTTGATTTTGCATGATTTAAAAGTGGGTTAGCCTAAATTTCAAGTAGAGTTGATTTGGTTGGGTTTGGCTCAATTTGACACATTTAGGCAAATTAGGTTAGAAGTTGACAAATTGGTCTAATTGGGTCAAACCAAGGGTTGGGTCAAGTTCATTTGATCATTTGGGATGTCTTGGTTCAATTGGTTTTATTTAGTTTGGCTTAGATTTGATTTTGGCTCGTTTGAATTCATTTGAGTCAAATGGGTTAAGTTGACCAATTTGACCAAATTGGCCAAATTAGCTTGGGTTGGGTGTTGGTTTTGGTTTAGTTGACCAATTGAAGATAATTATAGGATTTGGTTTTGATTTTGTCCAACTTGAACCTTTAGGTCACTTTGGACTAAGTAGGTCAATTGGGACCAATCATGGCTTTGGTCAAGTTCAATAATCAATTTGGAATGAACTTAAGTTATTAGTCGCAATCAATTTGATTTCTATTTTAATTTTACCCAATTTGGTCTTTTAGGTCAATTTGGGTCCACTTAGGTCAAGAGGGCCAATTGGGTTTGGTTTGACTCAATTGAAGGTTAAGTCATATTCAAATATTGATTTTGATTTGGTATGAATCATTGGTTTCAAGGAATTTATCTTAGGTTGTAATTTGGCTCGTTTAGGTTTATATGGGTTAAGGGGTTGACTTGGTAAAATGACCAAGTTGACTTAGTATGACCTAATTTGTGACAACTGATCAACCTAGGGTGCTCAACAATCATGATGGGAGGTTTTGATGGGCTTGCTACAATTTAATTTGGGTAGGATTAGAACTTGGTTTGGGATTGATATATAAATTCAATTGCAATTGGCTTGGTTTTGATGGGAGGTTGAGTTTGATTTAATTAAGTTTATATATGGATTTGGGATTGATATATAAATTCAATTGCAATTTCAAATGGGTTTTGGTTCATTTGAACATTTCAAGTCAAAAGGGTTTAGTTGGGTTTGACTTGGGTTGATTTAGGTTTCACTAGATGATTGTAGATTTCATTTATATTTGTGAATATGATTTAAGGTATGATTGATTCATGAGAAAATCAATTGAATTTGGATTATGGAATGAAGGAATTTGGCCAAGTCCATGGAGTTGGGTCAAGTAGCTTTTTGGATTTTGATTTTTTGATTTAGTTTTGTTAGATTTAAATGTATATTTTACATAAATTTGTGATGATCATTGAAAATATGATTGATTTGTAGGAAAATCAATTGAGTTTGACTTGATTTGGAATTAGAATTGGCTAAGTCCATGGGATAGGTCATATGGCTTAGGAAGGGTTTTGATTTAATTTGATTTAGTTTGATTTAGGTTTGATCATTTGAATGTAGATTTGATTTATATTTAATAATATGATTCAAGATATAAATTGATTATGAGAAAATCAATTGATTTTGGATTGATTTGGATTAAGATTTGGCTAAGTCCATGAGATAGGTCATATGGCTTAGGAAGGGTTTCAAGTTTGGATTTGATTATGGGCTTCAATCATTTGGTTTTGGAATTTGGGTTTGGATTTTGGATTTGAATTTGATGTTTGAATTGAACTTGAGGTTTGGTTTGAGAAGGTGAACATGGATTGGATATGGGTTGTAGGGTAGGTGGATTATCCTAATCCCTAAAGCATAACCTAATCTATGGTTAACTTCTAAGTCTTTAGGTTAAGTGTTTACCTAATTATTAGAAGTGTTTTATGACTAGGGAAGTCTTAGTATCTAGAAAACTCCTAAGTCTAAGATGGGAACATTGAATTCACACTCCAAAAGTGTAGTTAACAGGCTTTCGACTCGATATTGTTTCCCTTGGAGATAGATGATTGAAAAACTGAAGCCAAGTTTCACATTATAGACTCAGATACATCTTTCAATGCTTTGCTTTGGGGACCATGGATACATGAGAATAACATAGTTTCATCCTCTCTACATCACATGGTGTTATGATGGGATCATCTACTATGTCAATGGATATCTCAAGCAATTTATAGTTCATGAGGTCAGCATATATGAGGATGCGGCATACTACCTTCTTCAAAATCAACAAGTCTATTTTGCAAACTTGGCCAATGTTTAAAAATAAAAGAAAAGTAAAAAGAAAAAGAAGGAGAAAAGGAAAAGAAAAAAAAAAGAGAAGATGAAAAACAAAATAAAAGAGAGGAAATAGGCTTGGAGGAGGAAGTGGAGCCTCACATTAGATTCCACCCATAGTTCGTTACTCCATTCGAACATATGGGCAAGATATCTTAACCTCCACAAGGTAGAGGAAGAGGTAAGTTTAGAGGTAGTCCCAGGGGTGGAACACCTCCTTATTGGCAACCTAATAGAAGATATGTCCTAATTACCAGGAGTGCACTTACTATCCATAAAGACTTAGAATCTAGTGCATAGGATGAGTCTTATATAGTTAGCACACTAGCCAAAACTTCTCAGTAGTAGATTCCCTTAGAGGTGATTTTTGAGCCAAATAGTGATAAAGATCAGGCTCCGAAGTAAAGCATAAGTGTATCCAAGTGTATATGTGAAACAATTAGGCAACAGTTAGGAACCTTAGCTTTAACCCCATTATCCTCTAAAAAAGCCAAGGGTTTAGTAGTTAAGGAAGCCCCTAAGCCCCTAAGACTTAGAGCACAGGTTAGACTACTTTGAAAGAATATGGAAGAACAAATGCAGAAGCTCTCAATCAAGATCAGGACTAGGATTAGGTATGGTATAGTGGGTTGATGATGATGATTAAGTCATCACCATTTGGAATCGATAGGTTCTTTTCGGATAATATTAACTCATATGAAGAGTGAGAAAATTTAGATGATTTTAAAGTCAAAGATGTACTGCCAAAGTTCAAAGATGAGATCAAATCAACCATCGACAAGCTCAAGTAAATCAACTTAGGAGCTGAAGAACATCCACACCCGACATACATCAGTTCTTTGTTGAATGAAATTGAAATCAATGACTTAGTTAAGCTATTAACTAAGTTTAAGGACTGCTTTGCCTAAAATAAAGTAAACTATGCATATGGAGTTATTTAGATTTAGGTTGTGTTTGAGGTCATACTAAAGCTCCATAGATTTAAGATCCAAGTTAGCTATTTCCATCAGGCTACAAGCATAAATCCTCACCTCTTAGGGGTTCACACAACCTTGTGTAGGTGCATTATAAGCACTAGTAATCTAATTAAATTTCAACTCAAAACATATAAATCTCCTCAACTTCAAAATTATAAAGGCCAACCTTAGGATAGATTAGAATGCTCACTAGGCTTCCTAGTATCTTGAGAATTTCCTACTTGTTTCATTTGGTTTCCAAAAATAAGTCTTCTCTTTAAACTTTCCTAATTGATTTTCCAAATACAACCAATCCTTTGATAGTCTAACCTTGAAATCTTTGGAGATGATAATTGTTTAGTGTAATCAAGAGTATTCTTAGGAAATTTCATTTCCTAAGAGGTAATTAATTTTGGAGACTTGCCTCCATAGGGAGCATAAGAACTTGGTTTAATATAAACCCTTCTTTATTCATCCATGTAAAGTAGGGTAAAAATCTATGGTACATTAATAGACCCATCATGCCATAGGAGTCTTTATTACATGATTAGGTCCATTATACGTTGATGTCTCTATCTTTCGAGATAGTACATCATACCTCAATGTTGTACACCCCCCCCCATACATACAAAAATAAACACCACAAGTCCCTCTCGCCTTGTTCATTGAATCCTATCAATATCATCCTTTCCATTTAGAGTTTGGAGATGTCGATCCTCAAGTAGGCAAGGGTTCTTAGATTAATAATGTTGATATGATCAGACTCTAGATAGCCTATATGTCACTATAATATAAAGAGGCGTTGTGCTGGTCCCTAGGGGTAAGTCTTCATCACTGAATGTAACTCCGAAGATGTCCTTCAAGTGACATGCCTCCCCTTTATTAGTGGTCAGCTGAGCTAACCATATCTTTAGATCAAGTAAGGCCTTGATTAGAGATTCCCTCATCTCTTTGGATAAGATAAGGGCATCGTATATGCTTACCTTAGCTGGACACTTTCTAAGGTGAGCTAGGACATTATAATCAACTATGGCTTGGTCCTCCACAAACATATCCATGGGTGGAGCATCCCATGGAGGGGCTATCTAATCACTAAAATAAATGACTTGCTTATCCCTGGTTCTACCTGGGAGGTAGAACTTTACCACCGACTTGGTGACTTCTTGGAATGATGAGCTTGTGGAAAGTTCTACCTTCTAATCGCATACCTACAACTTCTCTATTAGATCCTCGCGTGGTTGTCTCCAAGCCAATCTCAAGAGGTGATCCTAATTATTTTAGAGAAGGATAGTCTAACTCTAAATCAGAAAGGAAAGGATCAAAACTATTAGAGCTATTATTATTATTTAGACTTAGAGAGCTTTCAATAAAATCAAGAGCAAATTAAATATATAAGTAGAATCAATTTTCTACATTAATTTCTTTTTGGGTGGAGGTACATGATAGAAATCAAATAAAGTTAGCTGAGTAAGGAATTTAGTTCCCTTATCTGTAGATACATCACTTTTGCTAGTAGAAGAGGAGCAAGCAGAAGAGGTGGTAGCTGCAACAGTGGAGGGAGTACTAGACTCAGATGGTGGCTGCACTATTGGACTATCCATGGCAAGTATGGTGAGCTATTGCTAATGCTGGGATGTCACCTTCCCTGAGTTATCCTTTGCAACTAACAAACCTTCCTTCGTGTTGGAGGTTTGAGGTACTTCAAGCTCCTTAAAGGATAGCTTCTTGATCTTAAAAATGATCTTCTTAGAGGATCGGGATAGGGAGATATACTAACCTTCTTTGGTCTTAAGAGGATCGCAAGTATCCCTAAGGATTACTCTAACAGAATTGGATGGTTGTTCTAATAAATATTCCTTAGGGATAACTATGGCTCTCAAATTGTAGTTGCACTCAAGCTAGTCCTTAAAAGTGATACATTCCTCTAAGACATGGCCAAGCATGTGGTGGTAGGGGCAATAGCTAGGATCATCACTCTTGCCCACTTCCCCCGACCTCTTAGGCTCTGGTAACTGAAAGTCAGGTTTCTTTAAGAGATTCTTAAAGATTTTCTTAACTACCTCCCTCTTGAATGAATATGGCTTATTCAATCTATCGACAAGAGTAGGTGGAAAGTAGTTACCTGGTGATGGATATGAATACCGTATTGGGAAGGCTACCGGGTGGTGGAAATGGTCATTATTGGGATCGTGGCTGGTATGATGATCAGGTGGTGGAAGAGGAGGAGGCAAGGAGGCTGTCTCTCACTAAACTAGCTAGTTCCTTCTCTCGTCCACTTACACCTGCTTCTGCTTCCCCAGGATTGGTAGGAAATGGCAACTATTTGACTTCCTCTTATAAATCGCCTTGTTGATTAATTTCTCAAATGTTTTGATGGGCATGAAGACAGCCATGGATATTCTTGAGAAGAATCTCAATGTTGTTTCATATCATGGCTCATTTAATACCTAAGAATTTAATCAACAAGGAACTCATTGAGTTTCTATTTTTCTATAATGAGGTCACCTACAGTCACCATCTACTGTGAACAAACCTCTTGATGAAGAGGTGCTCCAACTCAACAAAAGTCTTCACCAAACCGTTGGGCAGTTCGGCGTACCAATCAAATGCCACATATTGCTAACCAAAAGGCAGAAGAGGAGTGTGTTGATATTTCTGGGGTTGCAAAAGCTGGTTCTACAGTGTGCAATATGTTATCGTGGGCTCCCACTGCCATCAATGATCTTAAAGGATGGTGGCACAAAACCTTAAATAAAATAAAAACAAAAACCTAAAAAGTAAACCTAAAAGTAAAACCTAAAATAAAAAAACATAAAACATATACCCTAAAAACTAAACCAAAAAATAAATAAAATAAACATAAACCTAATCTAAAATAAACTAAACTAAAATAAAACCTAAACCTAAACATAAAATAAACTAAACCTAAACCCAAACTAAAAAAAAACCTAAAAACCTAAAAAATAAAAAATAAAAATAAAATACAATAAAACCTATACTTATCATAAAAAATAAAAAATAAAACCTAAACCAAAAAAATAAATAAACTAAAACTAAACCTAAACTAAACCTAAACCTAAAAATAAACTAAAATAAAAAACCTAAATTGATAAATACAAATAAATATAACATAAATAAAAAATAATAAATAAAATAAATAAAATAAAATAAATAAACATATCCTACAAGTTGACTTTAAAGAAAACCCTAAACTCCTAAACCTAAAACAAACTCTAGCCACCTAAACTCTAGGCCTAATAAACTCTGCTAACCCTAACTAAACTATACTAAACCTAAACCACCTAAACCACTGACCTAAAACTAAACCCTAAACCCTAAACTAAACCTAAAGGCCTAAACCCTAAACCTAAACCTATAAACCTAGACTAAAGCTAAAAGCCTAACATAAACCTAAACTAAATAAAAATAAATAAAACTAAACAAATAAAATAAAAGATAAAAATAAATCTACTAAACCTAAAATAATAAAAAATATAATAATAATAATAAAAATAATAATATAAACTAAATAAAATAATCCTAATAAAACTAAATAAAAAATAAAAATAAAATAAAATAAACTAAATAAAACCTAAACTTAAAAATAAATAAAAAATAAATATAAACTAAATAAAACTAAATAATAAATAAACCCCACTTAAAACCTAAAATAAATAACCCCTAAACTAAAATAAATAAACCTATAATAATAAAAATAAACTAAAATAACCTAAACCTAAACTAAATAAACTACAATAAATAAAAATAAAACCCCTAAAACTAAATAAAAACCTAATAAAATACTTAAAATAAAATAAACTAAATAAAACCTAAAACCAATGGAAAAAATAAAATAAATAAAACATAAAATATAAATAAACTTAAATATAAAAGAAAATAAAAAAAAAAACCTAAACTAAATAAAATAAATAAATAAACTAAAAAAAATCAAAATAAAATAAAAAACCTAAAATAAAAATAAAATAAACCTAAAACCAAATAAATAAAAAAACCTAAAAAAAAAATAAACCTAAAAATAAAAATAAATAAAAGCATAAAACCTAAACCAAAATAAAAAAATAAATAAACTAATTAAAACTAAAATAAAACAAAATAAACCTAAAATAAACTAAATAAAACCAAAATAAATAAATAAAATAAAATAATCTAAAATAAACATAAACCTAAACTAATAATACCTCAATAAAAACCTAAAATAAAAACTTGAAACCTAAAAATAAAATAAAAATAAACCTAAACCTCAAAAAATATAAAACCTAAACCTAAAAATAAAATAAAAATAAAATCTAAAAATAAATAAAATAAAAAAAATAAATTAAATAAACTAAACTAAAATAAATAATAAATTTAAAATAAACCTAAATAAAATATAAATAATAAAAATAAAAATAAACTAAATAAACTAAATAAATACTAAACTAAACTTAATTTTAAAAAATTAAAATAAAATAAATAAACCATAAACCTCCAAATAAACTACTAAACCACACTAAACCATAATCACTAAACCCTAAACCCTAAACCCTAAACCCCAAACCCTAAACTCATCACCCCTAAACCTAAACCACAAAACTTAAAACTAAACTAAATAAAATAAAACCAAAATAAAATAAAAAAATAAAATAAAGCTAAAAATAAAATAAAATAAATTAAAACCTAAATAAACTAATAATAAGAAACCTAAAAATAAATAAAATAAAATAAACTAAATATAAACAAATAAAATAAATAAACTAAACCTAAACCTAAAAATAAATCTAAATAAATAAAAATAAAACTAAACCCTAAACTAAAAAACCTAATCTAAAATAAATAAAATAAAATAAACAAACTAAACTAAAATAAAACCTAAACCTAAATAAAATAAACTAAACCTAAATCCTAAACTAATTAAAATAAAATAAAATAAAATAAACCTAAACTAAACTAAAAAAAAAAGTAAACAAGGTCATGCATGCCGGTTTATCCTAGGGTGGTGAACTACCCCAATTAACTTATGTACTAGAGGAAAAAAAAAAGTGACATTGAAATAAACTAATTGAAGTTAGCTTTATACAAGAGGAACAATACCACTGTTGGGTAAAGTTGAAGAATGGTCAAATACACATCTGTTGACTTTAGAGACTAAAAAGGCTTGTCCCAAAGATGAGTTCCCATTGCCTGCTGAACTCATGTTGAGCCTCCTCATGAGATCTTTTCATTTATGGATGGATTATTTGGTTATAATCAATTTAAGATGTCCCCAGATGAAAAGCATATCGCTTTAGAGGAATTTTCTATTACACGGTCATGCCATTTGGTCTATGCCTCAAAATGACTGACTAGATATTAGATGGATTCATAATCAAGTTGAATGTTATATCGATGATTTAGTCTGTAAAAGAAAAAAAATAAGAACATTTTTATGATTTACAAGTCATTTTTCAACGATTGCACCACTAAAACTTAAAGATGAATCCTTTGAAGTGTGTGGGTGACTTGAAATTCTTAGGGTTCTTAGTGCGGCATCGCGATAGAAATTGATCGAAAGATAAAAGCTATTATAAAATGCCACCACCTAGAAGTCTTACATAGCTAATCATTCCATGGAAGGCTTGCATAAAGGAAATTCATATTTATCGAGAATGTGACCAACCTTTGACATTATTCCAAATTTATCTAGGATGAATAATGCCAAGGTGCCTTTAAAAACATAAAGCAATATTTAATGAATCCTCTTGTTTTGGCTTTCCCAATTCCAGGAAACCCAATAATTCTCTATACTGTGGCTATGGATGAATCTCTTGGGGCTTTATTAGCTCAAACAAATGAAGAAGGGAAGGAAAAATCCCTTTATTATCTAAGTGACAAGCTTATCCCAATGGAAAAGAATTATCCTTATATTGAGAAACATTGCTTAGCCTTCATTTTTGCCACTTAGAAACTGAGGCATTATATGCTTTCTCATAAGGTCAACCTAATTTCAAGGCTGAATCCTTTGCAATATCTCATGACTAGTCCAATGTTGTCTGGGAGTTTAGCACGATGGTCAATGATTTTATTACAATTTATGATCACTTACATTCCTCATCATGTTGTAAAAGGATAAATAGTGGCAGATTTCCTAGCAGCACACTTTATGCTTGAAGGGTCTCCTTTAAATGATGATCTCCTAAATGAATAGATCATAGCATTGGATGGTGAACCTAGTGACACCTAGGAATTATACTTTGATGGTGCATCATCATCAAGAAGACATAAAGAATCAAACTAATCTATCCAAGGGAAGGCAAGAATTAGGTTAATCTTTATAACCCCATAAAAAGGAATGATGAGATATTCATATCATTTGGTTGAGCCTTGTACAAATAATGAAGCTGAGTATGAAGCTCTTATTACTAGTTTAGAGTTTACAATCCTTATGTAAATTAAAAATATAAATTTTTTTGGAGATTCTCAACTGGTTATAAACCAATTAAGCATAATCTATAAGATTTTACATCCAAATCTCTTCAATTATCATCAATATACAATGAAATTACTTGAAAAGATTCCATATGTAATGCTATGTAGAATATCTCACCAAGAGAATTCAATAGCAGATGCTTTAGCTAAACTAGCTAAAGAAATCACATGCTTAAAAAATGAATCAGTTTCTATAGAAGTTCAAAATCTACAGGTTTTGTTTCCTATAGATTTGGACTATATTTATAGGCATGAAGAAATGCAAAGAATAGCCACTCTTACTAAAGATCAAATAGAATGTGATTGAAGGCAACTATTTATTGACAAATTAAGTAAGGGGAGGCTTCTTGAAAATAAATCATTAGCAAATTAAATAAAGAAACGTGCTTTATCTTATGCATTAATTAATAATGCTTTGTATTGTTGGTCATTAGACCAAATGTGGCTCCATTGTTTAGACAAATCAGAAGCCCATAAGATTGTGACTGAGATACACTCTGGATTGTGTGGAGCACACCAATCTAAGATACTTTGGTATTATTATTATTGGCCATCGATACTAATTATGATGTTGTTGTCTGTGTACATTTATATTGCATCCTGTATTACACCCTGATTTTGCCCGGGTTGGTGCCGACATCATAGGCCTCTTGATCCACTTTCTTCAAAAGGGCATCATTTTATTTTGGATGTAATAGATTATTTTCTCAAATGGGCTGAAGTAGTACCACTGAAAGAGGTTAAAGCATATCATGTTTTGAAATTCTTTTAGGAAAATATCGTATATCAATTTAGATTTCCTAGCCGAATCATATCCGACAATGGTCTATCCTTTAGGTCCACAAAAATAAAACACTTTGTGGCTAGACATAAAATTGATTGGAGATACTCGACCATCTATTACCCTAGGGAAAATGGATTGGCTAAGGCATTTAATAAAACTTTGGTAATAATTCTAAAAAAGATACTTGATGAAAACAAGCCATGAAAAGTTGGTTGAAGCCTTATGGGCTTATGGACCACATATAGGACTTCGGTCTTCACCATATGCTTTAGTTTTGGGTTGAAGTAGTTCTTCCATTAGAAACCCTTCATTAAGAATAGCTATTAATAATAATGTTATGACGGATCAAAATCATAAGATTGCTTGGAAGAACTTGATAATCTTGAAGAAAAATGATTGAAAGCTCAAGACACAGACCTTGAACTGTACCACATATGGTTCGGGCCCATGATAGATTGGTTCATCCTAAAACTTTCCAAGTAGACTTGGTCTTGGTTCTTAGACGACCAATCCTAGCTCATCGAGAATCAACAAACTTAAAACTACATTTGTAGTGGAAAAAGCCTATGAAGGAGGTTCTTACCAACTCACTACCTGTGATGGTGAACGTCCAATACCACCTATCAATGGACATTTCTAAAAGAAATATAATGTGTAACTTGTAACTTGTTGCCAAATAAAGATCAATAAAATAAAAGCTTATTTCTCTTTATTGCTTTTGCTTCAACTTGTATCATTTTTCTAGAATGTTGTAAACTCATTTTGCAAATGTACTTGAAAATGGTGGAGACTCTTGCTTATTAGTCCAAACTTTTAAGGATTAGGAATAAGTCACTTTGACCCCTTTTCCTCATCCATATCACCTATAGGCTGGGACCAAGCCCTTTGTGGCACCTTTCATATACATGACTTGAGATGAGAGCAAGCCCTCTGTGGCACCTTTCTCATGCCCTTCTAGGTAGAGAGTAAGACTTCGTGGCACCATTCCTACCTTTGTGTACATGATTAGATTAAGCCATCAAGGCCCCTTTCATGTTACACAGGTAAGTTAGATTGGATCAAGTCTTTATGACCCCTTTCTAATAGCTAGAAAGATATAAGTCCCCAGTCGGTATTCTTTCTAATCATCTATGATTAAGTCTACAATCGACATCCTACCTTTGTGTACATGATTGGATTATGCCATCAAGGCCCCTTTCATGTTACACAAGAGAGTTATATTGGATCAAGTCTTTATGACCCCTTTCTAATAGCCAAAAGGATATAAGTCCCCAGTTGGCATTCTTTCTAATCATCTATGAGTAAGTCCCTAGTCGGCATCCTACTTTTGGGTACATGATTGGATCAAGCCATCAAGGTCCCTTTCATGTTACATAGGTAATTTGGGTGGAAGTCATTATGACTTATATCCAAAAGATGTAAGTCCCTTAATTCTTTCTAATCATATAGAGTAAGTTGGCATCCAATATAGGAGTAAGTCCCATAGTTGGCTTCCTTTTCAAAGAACTAAGAAATGGAATCAATCCATTGAAGGCCCCATTTCTTTGGACTACTTAAACAAGATTAAGTCCATGTGACTTTTTAGTAGTCAAAGTGTTTTCAAGCATTTCAAGCCTCTTCTCCCTAGCATAGCTTTAAGGATTGGATCATGTCTTTAAAGACCCCTCTCCTCTTTTCAGCTAACTAAGATGGATCATGCTTTTAACGGCCCCATCTTATTATCTAATCATATGGATTACCACCATTCTCAAGTAAGAGTAAGTCCCCTGAAGGCATCTTCCTTGAACATAGTGATTACATTAGGTTTAGTCCATTCTTTGGGTATACTCCTAATAGCATTACTCTTCATCCTAAAACTTAATGAAAGTTAAGATTCTAGGAATGAATCACATTTCCAAAAAAAAGATAGATAAACATATACTTTATCTTTTACAATCAAAATCGAAACAAAATTTTAAATCAAAAATCAAAATCATTATTTGGAACCTCAAGTTTATACTTGCATGATGATCAATCTGGTCAACACCAATATGCGCATTATATTTTGACTAATCCATTACACATATTGGGGTCCATTTGTTTACCTAATTTTTGGAAGAGGTCCTTGTAGCAACAAAATGATATCAAGTTCAAATAGAGATGTCCTAATTGTCTATTCAAGTAACTATGCTTAGTGACTTAGGAAATGCATTTTTCAGATAAATCCAACTTACATGGTTTAATGCAAAATCAAGTCAATTATCCAATATAAATTAAATCAAGTAGAATAATGAAAATAGAATAAAAATTCAAAGTCAAACCTAAAGTCAACTCTAGTCAACCTAGGACGGACTTAAGTGGGCCCACTTGGTCAAAAAGTCAACCCACTAAAATTTGACTAAATTAAATCGCCAAAATATTTTAAATGATCAAATGAATATGTGTGATCACAATGATAAAGACATTTGAGTCTATGGAGGCCTAGATTGGCTAAATTAAATTCCTTAAATCAAAATAACCTAAATATGCTACATTGAACACAAATCCAAGAAAAATCAAAAAATCTAAATCGATTTCCCTAAATCATATGGGGATGGTAATGGGACATAACCCAACTCCCCATTGCGTGTAGTTGGGTCAAATGGGTCATTTGATCCTTAAGAAATTAGGTTTAATTCACTTAACTTAAATTGGGTTAAGTGAGTTAAGCAAGACAAAAGAAATAAGGAAATATCAAACCACTTCCAACCAAATCACATGGGATGGGGGTGACACTTCTTGAAACCCTTCTAATGAAGTTTTACATCCATAATCAATCTTTTCTTGCATTATTGCATTATTGTATAAAATCCAAAATGAGGAAAACTAATGCATGCAAAGGAATTGGAGAAGTCAAATTCCTTCTCCCTTCTTCCCACCTCTTCACATAGGATAGCTGTGGGATGGAAAAGGAGAGCACTAGCTGGCTTCCAAGGTCCTCCATCACCATAAACCACCAAGGAATAGCTAGGGAGGAGCTTAAAGGCTCTTGACCATATAGAAAAACAAAGAGAGATTTCCCCAAGGGGAATTGAACACACACACACCTTCAAACATCAAAATCAAACCTAAATGAAATTTCCCCCTCCCCCCAAGAGTCCATAATCACTATAAACCATCAAAGCCAAAAAAGAGAACTCAAGGGATGGTCTAGGGAGCAATCCATAAGGAATTAACCTAATTCCTTTGAAAAGCAAGTTTGGTTCAAGAATTTGAAGCTCTAAGATCAATTTCAAGGCCAATCGTCCAACTAATTTAGGTATACCATTGTTGACCTTAAGCTTTTCCTTAAAGAATTCAGTTGTGTCAGTTTAATGGGAAATGCGATCTTCAATAAGATTGAACCATATCGAAACATATGATATTCATCCATGATCGTGTAGCAATTGAAATCACTCAATTTCATGCTCTGGATTGATCACAATTACCAAAATACTTTCAATGGTCCTCTGCTCTAGCAGAAATCGAAGGAGATGATCTCTTCGCCATCCGATCTATGTATCTGGATTAGATGGCCCAAATCTAGGCGGACCAGATCGATTTTCACCCTTTAGGGATCGATACGGCCATCCGACGGTCATGGTGGCGATCCCACATTTTGAACTAACGGATGGATGGCTCTATGACCAACCAGGTGTGCCATGCCATGTGCCATGTGGCTCGTGGATCCCACATGGGACCGCCACTTAAAAATCATTAAAATCTGTTAAATAACGGATTTAATTAATTTATAAAATGCAAAAAACTTCTGAAAATTATAGAAAATCAAATGTAAATCAGAAAATTACAAATAAAAGCTCTATGGATTCATCTTGATGAGAGGAGTTAAAATACCTATTTTTATTAGGTAATTTTCCCTTAATTTGGTTTAATTAAAAAAACATTAAACCTTAATTACTATTAAATTAATAATCCAATTTATTTTAAACTTTGGAAAATAAAATTAAGCAAAAAACACACCTTAGGTAAATTTTTGGGGATTTAATTCTCTGAATTCAAAGGAAATTAAAATTTCACATGCTAAATCCTTTTAATTAAATAAATTAATTAACCCTTAATGAAATAATTTAGAAATGTTAATCGAACATAATAAACATTAATGAACATCAGAACACTAATTAAACTTAATTAAACCTATCTAAACTTAATAAATCATTAATTAACTTAATTAGGCAATTAAATCAATTAAATAATTCATTTGAACAACTTGAACTTGATTAAATTATAGTAAATCAACTAGTTAACCAAAAATTATGAATAAACCCTCATTGGAAAGGTATTTCAGTGAAGAAAAAGTGAAAAATAAAACTCTTAACTGAATCTCAATAAGTTAGGCCTAATTTAGGTTTTAATGAAATATTTAAAACATTAATTACACCCTACTTACATCTCTAATCAAACTAAAACTTTAGGGATATAAAATTGGCATGTAACCCTACTTGGTAAAAATATTTCAAGTCTAATTAATCTCTAGATTAAGAATTTTTAAATTTCTAAGTCCTTAGGTCAATGTTAATAAAATATTAGGTTAATTAACATATTAAATAAAATGGTAATTCAAACCAATCTTAGTCAAATATTAAAAAACTATTCATAAACTTATCGAAATATCCTAGGTCAATTGAAGTGGTCAAATTCAGTCTTAGGTTAATTAAGTAAAACCTTAGGTTAATAAAACTATTAATTAACTTTAACTTTAACCTTCGAATCATTGAAATTTAATAAAAGCACTCTTCCCAAATGAATTTAAGAATGAATCTAATCATCAGATCAATTAAGTTAGATCAAATATAATTAAATAATTAACCTAAGTATTTTGGGTTAAACCTAATCCATGAATAAACCTAAGTCAAAGGTACTAATTCATATTATACTAATAAACTTAAATTTAAAAATTTACAAATCCATAATTTTAACAATTTAAGTTAAATGAAGTCAAACTCTTTAAATTAACTTGAACCAAATCAAATGAAACCTATATTACTTAATGAAACTAATTAAACTTATTAAAAGGATTAATTAAGATACTTAAGGATCTTAGTTAGATTTTTTAGAAACTTCATTAGGATTTATGATGTGGAATAAAGTGAGATTCACATTAAAAAAATGAAATTGATTCTATTTCTCATTCTTGAAAACATAAATATTCCTTTAACTCAAAAAAAAAAAATGAACATAAAATGGGAATTAAATCATTAAGTCATTTGAATTGAAACCAACTAATGGTAAAAATTAAACCAATTGAAACTTCAAACTTAAACTTGAACTTAAAGGTATATCAAAGACTTACCACACAAGCCCAACTTGTACACACACTAGTTTACTTTGATCATGAACTCTAGATCTAAGTTAGATCATTCTATGATTTTTTTTTAATCTCATGTGATATGTTGTGTTGTGATTCACATGGCTATATGGTGCTTTACTTTGGATTCTAGGCTTGTTTGCTCGTTTGGATGGTAGGGCATACTTTTTAGAATTAACACTATTTTCTATAGGGGATTGTGTTAAAGGGATTGCTAAAATAAATAAATCATAAAATTATTGTTTGCTTGTGGAAAATCCACTTAACATAGTCCATGGATGGCAAGCAACTAATGCTAAGCCCATATGTTTGAGGAATATAAATTGCTTTGTGTGATTTGTGTATTTCTTAACATCTATTTTGCAGTATTTAGGATTTCTTTTGAATTTTAAATGTAAAATTGAGCTTAGAATTAAGGATATGAGGTCTAGGATTAGCGGAGTTGAACGGAGAAGTGCGATGGTCTATGTGGAACAGATGGATGTCCACAGAAGGAGACTTTCACGGAAGAAGACCCATAGATCTAAACTTGTAGTTCTAGGCGGGTTGTAGAGGCGAACTCAGCACATTTTCTTTCTTTCAGTGATGCGCATTGGCCTTTTTCTTATATAATTTAATTTGGCTTGATTTATTTTGTGTGTGTAATAGAAACATCATGCTTTTTCTAGGTTTCTTTCTTTGTTGTGTTTGTGCTGTGATGAATGCCTCGATGTAGGCTCATAGGATAAACTAGATTTTCTACCTAACTAAATCAATTGAAATATAAAAATAAATACAACTCATAATCTTCATAGAGATAAAATATAGCAGCACCGGATGTTTAACATCATGCATAAATCATATTGTTTCACTCTTGATTAATGAAAGACTTCCATCCAAAACTTATGCCTAAAAAATAAACTAAAATAAAAACCTAAAATAAAATAAATAAATCTAAAATAAATAAACTAAACTAAATAAAAATAAAAAATAAACCTAAATAAAAATAAAAATAAAATAAACTAAAATAAATAAAAAATAAACTAAATATACCTTAACCTACCAATTTACTTAATTTATAAAAAAACTACTAAACCTTAAATCCTAAACCATAAACCCTAAACCTTAGACCCTAAAACTAACATTAAACCTACACCCTACCACAAATATAAAATAAAAAAACCCTAAACCCTAAACTCTAAAGCATAAACCCTAAAACCTAAACCCTAAAACCCTACACCCTAAACCTAAACTCTAAACTCTAACCCTAAACCTTAAACACCAAACCCCTAAACCTAAAGTAACTAAATAAATTTAAAAGTAAACTTAAACCCTAAAACCTAATAAAGTTAAACTAACCTAAACTCTAAGAATGGGCTTGATCGAGGAACATCCGTCAACTGGCTGATCTAGATGCGGTGGAGGCGAAGCGATTATCACAGTGGTGGTGGGAGATCCAGAGCTGTTAGTGGATATGGAGGTGTTGGTCAGAGCAATGGTGGTTATAGAGGTGGGAGGAGCGATGGAGGTTACAACCATGGTGCTGGCGGAGGGAGAGACCAGGCATATGATGGTGGATCCCGCTACTCGAGAGGCTGGGGTGGTTCTGGTGGGAACTAGAGAAATTGAAGAATGGTCGATCTGATCTATTGCTTATGGAACTGTGTCTTTATAGTAGAGACAGTTTTAGTTATGTAAGGTTTTTGATTTGATATTTGTGTGGTCATTTTTGATCTATGTCATCGCTTGAGTCTTACAAAACTTGGTGTGTTACTTGGTTGATGACATTGTAAAGAAGAAATGCTAGATCTAAATTTGTTCTCTATTAAAAAAAATAAAAAACTCTAGGCCCTAAACTAAAATTGGAACATTATACCTAATAACTAAACCCTAAACCCTAAACCCTAAACCATAAAAGCATAAACCCTATAACTCTAAACTCTAAACCCTACACCCTAAACCTTAAACCCTAAACCCTAAAAGCTAACCCTAAACCTAAACATAAACCTAAAGTAACTAAATAAATTAAAAAAATAAATCTAAACTGTAAAGCCTAATAAACCTAAACCTAAACCCTCAGAATGGGCAGAACCTTGATAGCAAGAACGTCACTATCAACCTAGATCAATCTAGATCTAGTGATGGAGGCGATGGAAGAGGCGGCGATCATTGTAGTGGTGGTGGGGGATCTTGAGGTGTTGGTGGATATGAAGGTGGTGGTTGGAGTAGTCGTTGTTAAGGAGGTGGGAGGAGCGTTGGAGGTTATAGCTATGGTGCTGGTGAATGGAGAGATCGAGGCTATCATGGTGGATCTCGCTACTCAAAAGGTCAAGGTTGTTTTGATGGGTACTGGAGAAACTGAAGAATGATCGATCCGATCTGCTACTTATGGAACTTTGTCTTTAGTCTTTATAGTAAAGATAGTTCTAATTATCTATGGTTTTTGATTTGCTCTATACATGCTCATTTTTTATCTATGTCATCTCTTGTGTCTTAAAAAACTTGGTGTGTTACTTGGTTGACGAAATTGAAAAGAAGAAATGTTGAATCTAAATTTACTCTTGATTAAAAAAAACCCTATACCTTAAACTAAAACCTGCACCCTAGACCAAAAACCAAAACCATAAACCTTAAACCGTAAACCCTAAAAACCTTAAACCCTAAACCCTAAACCCTAAAACCCTCAACCTTAAACCCTAAGCCTTAAACCTAAATCCTAAACCTTAAACCCTAAGTCCTAAACCCTAAACCCCAAACTTTAAACTCTAAACCCTAAACCCTAACCCTAAACCCTAAAAAGCTAAAAACCTAAACCTAAACTAAATAAAACCTAAAAAAACCTAAATAAAAATAAAATAAAATAATAAAATAAAAGAAAAACCTAAATCTAAAGCTAAACCCTAAATAAAATAAAATAAACTGAAAATAAACCTAAACCTAAACTAAAAAATAAAGCTTAAAAATAAACCAAAAATTAAAACCTTAAACCTAAACCTAAAAATATAAAATAAAAACCCTATCCTAAACCTAAAATAAAAATTAAACCTAAAAAAATTAAAATTAAAATAAAACTAAACTATAAAATAAGCATAAACCTAAACCTAACAAATAAACTAAAACAAAACCTAAACTAAATAAATAAAGATATTAATAAATTAAATAAAAATAAAAATTAAACCTAAATAAAAATCAAAAAATAAAATAAACTAAAATAAACAAAAAATAAACTAAATAAACTAAATAAATCTAAACCTACTAGTTTACTTAATTCAAAAAAAATCCTAAACTATAAACCCTAAATTCTAAACCCTAAACCCTAAATCCTAAAACTAACCTTAAACTCTAAACCCTAAACCTACAATCCTAAACCCTAAACCCTAAACCCTAAAAAACCCAATACAATAAACCAAAAACCTTAAACTAAGCATAAACCCTAAACACTAATCCCTAAACCCTCAAAACCCTAAACACTAAAGGGTAAACACTAAACCCAAAACCCTAAAGCCTAAAACCCTAAACCCTAAACCCTAATAGAATAAACCCTAAACCCTAAACCCTAAACCATAAACCCTAACCCTAAACCCCAAACCCTAAACCTAAACCTAAACCTAAAGTAACTAAATAAATTAAAAAATAAACCTAAACATTAAAATCTAATAAATCTAAACCCTAATATTGGGCAGAACATTGATGGCAGGAACATCACCGTCAACTAGGCTCAGTCTAGATCTGGTGTTGGAGGTGAAGACATAGGCGCCGGTTATCATAGTGGTGGTGGTGGATCTATAGGTGCTGGTTGATATGGAGGAGCTGGTCGAAGCTATGTGGTTATCGAGGCGGGAGGAGGGATGGAGGTTACAGCCGTGGTGGTGGTGGAGGGAGAGATCGATGATATGATGGTGGATCACACTACTCAAGAGATCGTGGTGGTTCTGATGGGAACTAGATAAAATGAAGAACGACTAATACGATCTGCTCCTTATGGAAATGTGTCTTTATAATAGAGACGATTCTAGTTATCCACAATTTTTTTTTTCTCTATGTGTTCTCATTTTTTATCAATGTCATCACTTGTGTCATAGAAAACTTGGTTTGTTATTTGGTTGATGAACTCGAAAAGAAGAAATGTTGAATCTTATTTTGTTCTGAGTTAGAAAAAAAAAGCAAAAACCCTAAACCCTAAACTAAAACATGAACCCTAGACCTAAAACCAAAACACTAAACCCTAAATCCTAAACCCTAATAACCTTAAACCTAAAATCCTAAACCCTAAAACCCCAAACCCTAAAACATAAACCCTAAACCTTAAACCCTCTTACCCAAACCCTAAACCCTAAACCTTAAACCCTGAACCCAAAACCCTAAACACTGAAAAGCTAAAAACCTAAACCTAAACTAAATAAAACCCAAAAATAAAATAAATCAAAGATAAAAAAACCAAAATAAAATACAAAAATATAATAAAACATAAGCCTAAAGTAAAACCTAAACCTTAACATAAACCTAAACCTAAACCTAAACCTAAAAAAATTAAAAATTAAAAATTAAAAACTAAACTAAGATAAAATAAACAAAAACCTAAACTAAACTAAAAAATAAAAAACCTAAATAAAATAAAATCTAAACATGAAATAAAAATAAAATAAATCTAAAATAAGGTAAAATAAAAACTAAATAAAAATCTAAACCTAAAATATAAACCTAAAAATAAAACCTAAAAATAATTAAAAAAAAAACTTAAACCCTAAACAAAACAAAAAATTAAACCTAAAATAAAAATAAAATAAACATAAACTAAACTAAAATAAACTAAACTACAAAAAAATAAAACTTAAATGTAAACCAAAAATAAACTATACCTAACCCTAAACCTAAACCAAAAATAAATTAAAATAAACAAAAAAAACCTAAACCTAAACAAAAAAATAAAACCTAACAATAAACTTAAAATAATAACCTAAAACCTAAACCTAAGAAAAATTAAATAAAAACATAAAGATAAATCTAAAAATAAAAAATAAAACCAAAATAAAAAAAAATAAAATAAAAATGAAACTAAAATAAAAAAATAAACCTAAACCTAAACCTAAACCTGAAAAATAAACTAAATAAAAAATGTAAACTAAAATAAATAAATAAAATTAAATAAAAAAAAAACCTAAATAAAAATAAAAAATAAAAAAATCTAAAACAAAAAAAAAACAAAGTAAATAAATTTAAACCTACTAGTTCACTTAATTTAAAAATATATATAAAAAAACACTAACCCTAAACCCTAAACTCTAAACTTTAACACTAAACCCTAAACCTAAAACTTAAACCCTGAAAACCCTAAACCCTAAACCATAAACCCTAAAACCTACATCCATAACCCCAAACCCCAAACCCTAAACCCTAAACCCTAAACCATAAACCCTAAAAATCTAAAAACCTAAACTTAAACTAAATAATGCATAAAAATAAATTAAATAAAAAACCTAACCCTATCTAAAATAAAAATAAAAAAAATAAAAACCTAATCCAAAACCAAAACCTAAACTTAAACCGAAACCTAAACCTACACCTAAAAATATAATAAATTAAAAAATAAAAACTAAAATATAATAAAAAAAATATAATACCTAAACTAAACTAAATAATAAAATAAACATAAATATAAAATACCTAAATAAAATAAAACTAAATGTAAAATAAAAATAAAGTAAATGAAAAATAAAATAAAATAAAAAGTAAATAAAAACCTAAACCTAAAAAAAACCTAAAACCTAAACTAAAAAAATCCTAAACTTAAAATAAACAAAATAAAATAAAAATAAACCTAAACTAAAATAAATAAAACCTAAACCTAAACCTAAAATAAACGAAACCTAAACCCTAAATTGAATAAAATAAAATAAACTAAAAATAAACCTAAACCTAAACAAAAATAAAAAACTTAAAAAAAACCTATAATAAAAACCTAAAACCAAAACCTAAAAAATATAAAAAAAACCATAATCTTAAACTTAAGAATAACAAATAAAACCTAAACTTAAAAAAAAAAAACCTAAACTAAAAAATGAACATAAACTTGAAAAATAAACTAAAATAAAAAAATCTAAACTAAAATAAATAAACCTAAAATATATAAACAAAACTAAATAAAAATAAAATAAACCTAAATAAAGATAAAATAAATAAACTCAAATAAATAAAATAATCTAAATAAACTGAGTAAACCTAAAGTATTTACTTAACTTAAAAAAGCACTAAACCCAAACTAACCCTAAACTAAACCTGACGACCCTAAACACTAAACCTTAAACCATAAACCAGAAACCCTAAACCCTAAATACTAAATCCTGGGCTCTAAACCCTAAACCCTACCACAACCCTAAACCCAGGCCACTAACCTAACATAAACCACTTTTAAAACCCTAAAGCCTAAATCTTAAACCCTCCCTAAACTAACCTAAATACTAACTTGAGCCCTAAACCTAATCCTAAACCCTAACCCTCCCTAAACCTAAACACTCCCCACCAAACCCTAAATCCTAAACCCTAAACCACCCTAAACAATAAACCCCACACCCTAAGCCCTAAACCCTAAAAACTTAAACATAAACTAAATAAAACCTAAAAATAAAATAAATAAAAACATGTAAACCTAAATAAATTAGAAAATAAAATAAAGTAAAAAATCTAAACTAAAGCCTAAACCTAAACATAAAAAGAAAATAAAATGAACTAATAAAAAAAAACTTAAAGAAAATAAATAAAAGCCTAAACTAAACTAAAAAATAAAATAAACCTAAGAACAAAAGTCCTAAATATAATAAAAACTAAACGCAAATTAAAAATAAAATAAGCCTAAAATAAAATAAAATGAAAACTAAATAAAAATTGAATCCTAAAAAATAAACCTTAAAACAAAACCTAAAAATAAATAAAAAATAAAACCTAAATCCTAAACTAAAAACAAACCCTAAACCTATAATATAAAATAAAATAAACTAAACTAAACTAAACTAAAATAAGTAAAACCTACACATAAACTTAAACCTAAAGTAAAACTAAATAAAAAAATAAACTAAAAAAAACCTAAACCTAAACTAAAACATAAAACCTAAAAATAAACATAAAATAATTACCTAAAACATAAACCTAAAAAATAAAATAAAAACCTAAACCTAAACATAAAAAATAAAATAAAAATAAAACTCAATTAAAAAATAAACATAAACCTAAACCTAAAAAAAAACTAAAATTAAAAACCTAAACTAAAATAAATAAACTTAGAATAAATAAACTAAACTAAATAAAAATAAAAAGTAAACCTAAATAAAAAGAAAAAACTAAATAAACTAAATAATGTAAATAAACCTAAACCAACAGGTTTACTTAATAAAAAAAAACATAAACTCTAAATCCTAAACCCTAAACCCTAAAAGCATTAACCCTAATACCCTAAACCCTAAACCCTAAACCCTAACACTAAACCCCAAACCATAAATACCAAACCTTAAACCTAAAGCTAAAGTAACTAAATAAATTAAAAAATAAACCTAAACTCTAAACCTAATAAACCTAAACCTAAACCCTAAGAATTGGTAGAACCTTGATGGCAGGAACATCATAGTCAACAAGACTCAGTCTAGATTTGGCAGTGGAGGTGAAGGTGGAGGTGGCAGTTATCGCAGTGGTGGTGGGGGATCTGGAGATCTGGTGGATATGGAGGTGGTGGTTGGAGTAGTGATGGTTGTGGAGGCAGGAGGAGCGATAGAGGTTACAGCCATGGTGGATCATGCTACTTTAAAGGCCGATGTGGTTCTGATGGGAACTAGAGAAACTGAAGGATGACCCATTCGATCTACTGCTTATGGAACTATGTCTTCACATTATAGACAGTTCAAGTTATCTAGGGTTTTTGATTTGCTCTGTGCCTGCTCATTTTTTATCTATGTTGTCGCTTGTGTCTTAGAAAACTTGGTGTGTTACTTGGTTGATGAAATCAAGAAGAAGAAATTTTGAATCTGAATTTGCACTCTATTAAAAAAACCATAAACCATAAACCTTAAACTAAAATTTGAACCCTAAACCTAAAACCTAAACCCTAAACCCTAAACCATAAACCCTAATCCCTAAAACCCTAACCCCTAAAACACTAAACCCTAAAACCTAAACACTAAACCTCAAACCCTAAACCCTAAACCTAAAATAATAACCCAAAACCCTAAACTACAAACCCTATACCCTAAACCCTAAACACACCCTAAACACTAAATTATAAACCCCAAACCCTAAAATGCTACAAACCTAAACCTAAACTAAATAAAGTAAATAAATAAACCTAAATGAAAATAGAAAAATAAAATAAAAAGATAAACTAAAATCTAAACCTAAACCTAAACCTAAACTTAAAAAGAAAAAAAAACTAAACTAAAATCATAAAAATAAAAACCTAAACTAAATTAAAAATAAAATAAAAAACCTTAATAAAATATTAACTAAACCTAAAATAAAAATAAAATAAACCTAAATAAATAAAAATTTAAATTAAATAAAAACCAAAACTTAAACAATAAACCGAAAAATAAACCCTAAGAATAAATAAAAATAAACATAAACCCTAAACTAAAAAAAAACTAAAACCTAAAATAAAAATAAAATAAACCTAAACCTAAACTAAAATAAACTAAACTAAAATAAATAAAACCTAAGCCTAAACTAAATAAAATAAATTGAACTACAAAAGCCTAAACTTAAACTAAAAAATAAAACTTAAAAATAAACCAAAAATGAAAACTTAAAAATAAACCACAAATAAAAACCTTAAACCTAAACCTAAAAAAATAATATCAAAATTTAAACCTAAACCTAAAAATAAGTAAATAAAACCAAAACCTAAAAAATAAAAGAAAAATAAAACTAAACTAAAAAAATAAGCCTAAACCTAAACCAAAAAAAAAAAACAATCTAAAATAAAGAACATAAACAAAAATAAATAAACCTAAAATAAATAAACTAAACTAAATAAAGATAAAAATAAACCTAAATAAAATTTTTAAATAAAATAAACTAAAATAAATAAAAAAATGATTTAAATATTCCTAAACCTACCAATTTACATAATTTTTCAAAAATATGAAAATAAATAAAATAAATAAATAAAATCTCTAACTTATACCCTAAACCTTAAAACTAACATTAAACCCTAAACTCTAAGTTCTAAACCTACTACCCTAAACCCCCAACCCTAACCTAGGCCTCCAACCTAAACCACAAACCTAAACCCTAGGCCAAATGGTGACACTAAAACCCTATGGCAAACCCTAAACCCTAAATTATCCCAAACCCTACATGCCTTAAACCCAGTGACCTATCGTGGCTGACAGACCATAATTTTAAACCCTAACCATAAACCTTACCCTAAACCTGACCCAACTACCACTAACTAAACTAAACCTTAAACAACAGGCCACCTAAACCTAAAAAGACTAAAGACTAAATTATAAACTATGTGAACCCCAACCCAACTACCAACTGAACCAAATCCTAAACCCTAAATCTACCTAAACCCTAAATCCTAAATAACCACCCACTAACTTAAACCTAAACCATGAACACTAAAACCCTAAACACTAATCCCTCTATCTAAACCCAACCTAAACCATAAAACCTAAACCTAAACTTTAAACCCTGACACTGAAGTAACCCTAAACCACTGGGGACACTAAAATTAGGCCATAAACCTTAAATCTTAAGTGAGCCTCAAAACCTAAAACTGACTAAACTAACTTGGACTAAATTAAAGATAAAATAAGAATAAAACCCAAATAAAATAAAAACTAAACATAAAATATAAATAAAATGAACATAAAATAAACCAAAAATAAAATAAAATAAACCTAAAATAAAAAAACTAATAAACTAAATAAGTTAAACCTGTCGGGTTTGGTGGAACATTTCTTTCTAAAAGACACTACCCTAAACCCTAAATCCTACCAACCCTAAACTAACCCTAAACCTACCACCTAAAACTACCCTAGCCTACCACCCTAACCTAGCTAACCTAACCCTGCCCTACCACCTGTCCATCCACCTAACTAACCTCCAACCCCACCATGTAACCCTAACCCTAACCCTCAAAACCCAAAACCCTAAACTCTAATCAAAACCCTCCTAAAACCCCTCTCCCCTCTCGACCGTGATGCTCTCTGGCGATTGCATTTTCCCCTTTCATTTTCATTGTGGCTTGGTTGATTTTCGATCATTCTCGATCAATTTTTTTGATAATTTATCTCTGATTGGCCTCTAATGTGAGTATCCTTCGCTCTTTCAATGGTGGAGGAATCGCTCTCCGTGCAGCCGAGCTTATCCATCTTGGAGGCGTCGGCTAGGGCATTAGAGTTAGATGGAATTATGGATCCAAAATCAACCGCTACTCTGCCTACAGTTAAGTCCTTTAAGGATGCATTATTTGGTAAAAACCTTTCCCCTAATGCTTTGGTGAATTTGATCTCAACATTATTTTGTGGGATGCCTGCTATTATGTGCTCGGATCTAGACGTGAAAAAGTTGGCGAAACCTTTTGAATTCTCTTTAGTTGGTAAATTTTCCTTTACATTTAACTCTCGATAACATCCGATCATTTTTCAAAGCCTTAAACTTTCGGTGTTTTCACGATTGATTGATCCTAGGCATATTTTAATTCAGCTCTCTAATGACTTAGATTATTCAAGAGTTTTTGCCCGCTTTTACTTTGTGTTTAATTGTCAAATGTGACTTCTGAAATGGTCTCCTCTTTTTGATATAAAAGAAGAATCCCCAATTGTTCCTATATGGCTAGCTCTTCCTAATATGAGAATACATTATGTTACACATCAAGTTCTCTTTGCGGTTGGGGCTCTCTTTGGTCGGCCTCTTCAAATTGATCAGGCCACCGCTGCGAGATCATGACCTTCTGTTGCTTGTATTTTGGTTGAGATTGATATTACTAAAAAGCATCCTAAAGAAGTTTGGATTGGCTCTGACAAGTTCGGTTATAATCAAATAGTGGAATTTGAGAACTTTCTTATTTTTTGCACACATTGTAAGATTCATGGTCATGATCATTCTGAATGTTTTGTGTTGCATCCTCATCTAAAAAAGAATAAATTGCTAGATTATAATCTACTCTATCAAATGAAAAAATAAATTTGCTTATGTGCCTAAAGTCACTCAAAATGGGAATCATCCCCCTACCCGTACTCCTTTTCTATCCACTGATTTGCCTATTGGATAGCAATATGAGCATGTTAAAAATAATCCTTATGAGGTTTGTGAGGAGGCTAATGATAACTTAATTAACATTGCTTCTAATAGTAATAATTTGGCTCCTCAAGACAATACCTTGACTCAGTCTAACCTACCCTTTTTGGCTAGCAAACCCAAGGAGACTCATATGAACCCTACTAGTGATTTGAATGGAAACTTCAGGTTGGATCAAAATCTAAAAACAAATTTTGGAGTTGATCCTTTGATGAAAGAACAAAATCTAAAATTGCGATCCTTTGATGATGGAATAAAATCGTAATTATGGCGAGCATGAAATCTATGCTATTAATGGCTTCACAACCTCTCCTTCTCCTACCCTTCAGAGTGATATGAATGCTAACCACTTTCTTAGCTTAATTCTGACATTGAAGAAGGGAAAATTACCATTAAAAATGCTTTGATTGATACAGGTCCTATTCTGAATATCACGAATCAATCCCTCTCGGATGTGATACTTTGGACAATGATAGATCTTTTCAAACTATTTTTTTAAAAAAATCTCTTAAAGCTAGAATGTTCACTAATAGCTCCACTAGAACTACTAGATCTTCTCTAACTTCCCATAAATAACTATTTTTAGTTTTCTTTTCTTTTGCTTTTTTATTTCTTTAGCTATCTCTTTTCCTTATTTCTTAGTTTATTATGATCAATTTTCTAATTTGGAATGTTCAAGGTATTGGGACTCTCATTGTCTACAACCGTATTAGAAGTCTTTGTCGTATTCATAATATAGCCTTACTTATTGTTATTGAACCATTCATACACTCTTAAGATCAACCATGTTGCTAGAACACTTGGCTTTCAAAATTTCTTTTATAATTAGCTATAAAATTTGGTGTTTTTGGAATAATTTAGTCAACATCTCTATCATTGATGATCTTCAGCAATTGTTTAATGTCCACATCTCATTGGGTGAATTTTTTTGCTTTAGGTTCCTTTATTTATGCTTCTTGTAATAGAGTTGGTAGGAACATCCTTTGGGATAACTTAAGAACTTTTGCTTCCTCGGTCAACAAACCTTGGTTGGTTGGGGGTGATTTTAACACTAATCTCTCTTCCTCAGAAAGAAGGGGAGGTTACTCTCCTAACATTCATTCCATGGAAGATTTTTCTAATATGATTCTTAATTGCAATCTGATTGATATTGGCTTTTCGGGCTCCGACTGTATGTGGCATAACTTTAGACTCTAGCTTGATAGGACTCTTTTAAATTCTCTTTGGATCAATCAGTGGCCACTTACTTCAGTTGAACATTTGAGTAGAACTTTTTCTGATCATGCTCCGCTTTTGATTTATGTCCAAAATTCCTCCAATAGATTATCCTCCCTAACTTCTTTTAGATTTCAAAATATGTGGATCCAACACATTGATTTCATAAATGTTGTATCCATTAATTGGATGGCTCCTCTTCATCAGATAATTTGGTTAAGGGCATGATTCACCTCTTAAAGGCTTAAATAAAACCTAAATTGGTGGAACAAGCATCATTTTAAAAATATTTTGCCAATATCAAAATATGGAACAATTAGTTTGTTCTCTTAAAGATACATTTTAACTGATTCTACTAAACTTGAGGAGTTGAATGAAGCTAAAGATAACTTGGTTAACTATCAAAATATGAAAACCTAGCAAAGGCGCTAACAAAATATTCGATGGCTGAAATACGGTACTTCCATGCTCTTTTCAAAAAAAAGAAAGCTTAAACTATATTAAAAAATTAAAAATGATAATGGTAGCTAGATCACATATAATAACGATATTAAAGATTACGTCATCATTTCAAAACTTAAATATTCAACAATTTCTCTCCAACTCTAACCGATTCCTTCAACAATTACTAATGATGACAACCACTTACTTAATATGCATCCTATGGAAGTTGAGATTAGTAGTATTCTTAATAGTATGAACACTGATTCTATTGCTGGCTCGGATGGCTACAAGACTCATTTTTTTCAGCATTGTTGGCCTATTATTAATTCTAACCTTATCGATGTTGTCCTTGATTTCTTCGATGGTAATCCTTTACCTAGATATTTTTCTAGCACTTCCATTATTCTCATTCCAAAAATTAATAATCCTGAATCTTGGAAGATTTTAGACCTATCTTTGCACCTTCTTTCATAAACTCATTGCTAAATTAATTGCCAATATTAGTCCGCTTGCTAAAATTATTTTCCTCAACCAAACTGGTTTCATTAAAGGTAGAGCTATATCTGACAACATTCTTCTAGCCCAAGAGCTGATTCATGACCTTAATGCTTCTACCAGAGGTGGTAACATCCTTTTGAAATTGGACATCTCTAAAGCTTTTGATAACCTCTCTTGGAATTTTCTCTTCCAAATTCTTCAATTGTTTGGTTTTTCTGACTCTTTTATCCGTCTCATTAAAAATTGTATTACCAATATTTGGTTCTCCATTATCATGAATGGTGTGTCCCTAGGTTTTTTCCCTTCTATGCATGGCTTGAGACAAGGAAATCCCTTATCTCCTCTCTTTTATTATTATTATTGAATATCTTTTGAGAGTCTTAATGATCTTTTCAACAATAATCTAGCATATTTTTAAAACTCAAGGTGGTCTTCCGGTCTCTCATCTTAGCTTTGCTGATGACTTCATAATCTTTTACAATGCCTCTATTCATCACATTAAAACTATTAAGAATCTTTTAAATAAATTTGGTAATGAAAGTGGTCTCTTTCTTAATAAAGTTAAAAGTTGTTTCATTCCTTCCTCTAAAATATCTAGTAATATGATCAACCAAATCTTGAGAATTACTAATTTTCAGCAACAACAACTTCCTATTAAATATCTTGGTGCTCTACTTTTTGAAGGTCAGAAAAGATTACATCTCTTTGATGAGTTAATCGAAAAAATCTCTAATAAAATTTCTATTTGGGAATTTCATTTACTCTCATTTGGTGGATAGGCTCACTTTGATTAAGAGTGCCCTTAACTCCATGCCTTTATATCTCATTCAAACCATTGTGCCGACCAATTCTACCATTAATAGAATTGAACGCCTCCTCAACAAATTCTTCTAGGATTCTAACAATTCTACTAAAAGAATGCATTGGACCTCTTGGTATAAAAGCTGTGGCACTCTTGCTGAAGGTGGGTTTGGCTGTAAGCCAATCAGGGAAGCTATCACTGCTTTTTCCTATAAACTTTGGTCAAATTTTAGAAGCAACAATAGTCTTTGGGCTAATTTCATGACTGCCAAATACTACCAGGGTTAAGAACCCTCTCATTTGCCCTTATAAAGTGGGAGACTCTCCTGTTTGGAAAAGACTTTGTTCCATCAAATGGGTGGCAAAATCATTAATCTCATGGGGGATTAACTCTGGAACCTCCTTCTTTTGGCAAGATAACTAGACTGGAGGTGGGTCCATTGATGAATTACTTTCTACCCACTCCATTATTGCTATTAAAGTGAACTCTTTATGATAGAATAATAAGTGGAATAATAGTAAGCTTACTGACTATATTCCTTTCTCTCTTTTAGATAAGCTTACTATTATTCCTATCATTCCTAGCAATCAGGATTAGATCCTTTTTAATCTTTCCCAAAATGGTGATTTCAACATTAAAAATGCCTGGACTCATATCAAAGATGCTCATGATTTCTCCAATGTATTTTTTAAACTTTGGAATAACACTATTTCTATTTCTTATTCTATTCTAACTTGGCGTAGTTTGAAAAATTTCATCCCTGTTGACTCCTTGATGTGGGGTAAAGGTTTTTACTTACCTTCAAAATGCTACTGCTTTCACATTGAGTATGTGAATCATGTATTTGTTAGAGCCATTGCTTCCAAACTTTGGATTTGGTATGATGAACTTTTAATATTGTCAAATTCAATGGCCTTAACTCTATACCAACTTCTTGAATTCTATTTTGAAAACACTATTAAGGCCACATTAAAGTGATAACTGCTATCACTCTTATTTGGTTCATATGGATGGACAAAAATGATGCAAAATCATTGGGATTCCTATGAACCATATGAGGATAATTGCTAGAATTAAAAATAAAATCGTGCCTTGTTTAATGCCAATTTAATTAACTACAATCAATTCAAAGGTCAAATTTGTGGCCAATAAAGCGGGTTTTAATTTCGGATCAACCCAAACTAAAGATGACAAGATTGTTTATTGGATAAAACCTCATGCTAATACAATTAAAATTAACACTGATGGCACTGTTTCTCAAAATGCTTCTAGCTATGGTGGCATTTTCAGAAACTTTAATTGTAAAGTCTTATGTGCTTTTGCTTACCCCCTTAATACTTGCTCTATTCTTTTTGCTGAGCTAATGGCAGTTTACAAAGCTATTGAGATTTGCCTTCAAAAAGGTTGGCTCAATATTTGGATTGAGGTGGATGCCCTGTTCCTGATTGATCTTTTGACTTCCACCAAAGTGGGCAAAATTGTATTACCTTATATAGTAGACTAGAGCTCTCCTTTCTCAACTCTATTATAAAATCACTCATGTATGGCATGAAGGTAATGCATGTGTTGATTACCTTGCTAATCTGGGTGTTAGATTAGATGGCATAAAATTCTTTGATCAACTTACACTACCTAAACATTTATGGTTTGGTTAATTTGGACAATCTGGACTCCCTTACCTCAAAATTAATTCATCATATTATTTTGGCCGGTTGTATTACTGTTTAACTGCATGACCAACTTTTGTTTAGTGTTATTGTTTCTGTTTCTTTGATGCATCTTCCTGATACCCCTTTCTGGTTATTATGTGATCTCTGTGGCATTTGCTGCTGGAATAATTACCCTAACCTTATTTGGGGTCTTACTACTTCTGTTGTTTCCACTGTTAATGGTGCATTTCTCTTGTTCTCTTGCAGGTTTGCTCCCTAGTGTCATGCATTCTCTCATCCTGAAGAGCTTTGGCCCAAATCTATTCATTGGCATACTTATGTTAATCAATTTGTATCTTTTGCTTTCCTTTACTCTTTTATTTTGCTTTTGGTTGTACATAGATAGGGAATTTACTCTCTAGGCTGATTGTAGCCCTTTGAACAGTAGTTGTGGAGTCAATCCCCTGTTAAGGACTATGTAACCCTCTTTTTGTGGCAATAAAATTCCCCCTATATGGGGTTTCCTAAAAAAAACCCTAACCCTAACCCTAAACCCTAAAACTAAACTCTAAACCCTAAACCTCCCTAAACCCTCCACCTACCCTAAACTAAACCCTAAGCTGACTCCAACCCAGCCCTAAATCTTAAACTAAACCTACTACTAAACATTCTAAAACTATTGTAAACCACTAGCCAACTTAAACCTGATCCTAAATGCTAACCCAGATCCATAACCCCACTCTGGGCCACTGACCCTGACCTCCCAAAATTCTAAACCCTAAACCATAAACCATAAACCCTCTCTAAACTGAGCCTACACTCCACTGTCACTAAACCTCTAGGCCACAACTGTGCCTGGGCCCTGGGCCCTGGGCCACTGGGCCACCTCCACCATCCTAAATCCTAAACCCTCGTGACACTTTACTAACTAACTCTGTTCACTGGGCTAAAGCTAAAACATAAATTAAATAAACTTAAAATATAAATTAAACCTAGGACCAAAATAAAATAAAAACCTAAAAAAGATAAAATAAAGTAAAAAAACTAAACTAAAATAAAATAAATAAAATCTAAAATAAATTAAAAATAAAAAAAACTAAATAAATTAATAACTAAACCAAAATAAATTAAAATAAAGCTAAAATAAAATAAAATAAAACTAAATAAAAAACTAAACCTAAAAAATAAAAATAAAAATAAATAAATAATAAAACCTAAACCCTAAACTAAAAAATGACCTAAACTTAAAATTAAAATAAAATAAACCTAAACCTAAACTAAAATAATTAAAACTAAAATAAATAAAACCTAAACCTAAACTTAAAATAAACTAAACCTAAACATAAACTTAAACCCTAAAGAACATAAAATAAACTAAAAATAAAAATAAACCTAAACTAGAAAATAAAACCTAGAAATAAACCTATAAAAAAAACTTAAAACCTAAACTTAAAAAAAAATTAAAAGCTAAACCTAAACCAAAAAATAAAAAATAAAACCTACCTACAATAATAAACCCTAAAAAAACACCTAAACTCTAAACCCAAAACTAAAAAAAAAACCTAAAATAAATAAACCTAAAAATAAATCCAAAAAACTTACCTAAAATTAAAATGAACCTAAGTAAACTAAACTATAAACATTAAAATATATTAAGATAAACAAAATAAAATAAATAAAGACCTAAACTAAACTAAAATAAAATAAACCTAAAATAAAAAACTTAAATAATTTTAAAACTTAACATATAATAAAATAAAACACATAAATAAAATAAAATAAAACTAAATAAAATCTAAACCTAAAATAAACCTATAAAACAAAAATAAATAAAATTAACCCAATCTAAACTAAAACATAAACCTAAATATTAACCTAAACCAAACTAATTAAACTAATTAAAATAAATAAAACCTAACCAAACCTAAACTAAATAAATGTTAAACTAAAAATATAACCAAATAAAAATAAAACTTGAAATAAAAAAATAAACCTAAAAAATAAAATAAACCTAAAATAAAAATAAAACCTACATATAAATAATACTAAAATAAAAATAAAATGTAAACTAACTTACCAAAACCACTAAACCAAACTCTAACCCTCCCTAAATAAAAAAAACTGACCACTAAAATCTACCACACCCTAAATCCTAAAGCCTCCCTAAACACCTAAACCTAAACCTCCACTAATTAAAATGAACTGACCTGATGACCCCAATAACAATCCTCCACTCCCTAAACCTGACTGGCCTTTAAATGATAAAGAATTCCTAAACCCTGGGCCCTCCACTCTAACTGACTCCTGACCTAAACTGACCCTGAATACTCCCTGGGCCACCCCATCCACTACCCCAGGGCCACCCTATGGTCCTGACCTGAGCCCTAATACCTACCTGGGCCCAGGCCACTGAGCCCTGGGCCCTCCTGGGCCATGACCTACTGACCCTGGCCTAAACCTAAGGCCACTGGGCCCTTACTGAGCCACAGGCCCTAACCACTTATGGGCCCTACTGGGCCCCGGCCCTAGGCACTGAGCCCAACTGACCCTGGGCCCTGGGCCTGGGCCCTGGCCATGAGGCCCTGGGCTACCCAATCTGATCCACACTGAGCCCTAAGGCCCTGGCCACTGGGCCCACAGGCCCTGAGCCACTGAGCCTACCAGACCTGGCTTCTCCTAAACCACCTGAGCCCACCTAGGCCCTGGGCCTGAGCCACAACCACAAACCCTACTACCACACCCCACCACTTAAACCCTCTTTGCGTTCCCATCTCATTTGGACTTCCTTTCTGTGGTAATTTGGGATTGGGGTTTGTTGTCCTACTTTACACTTGTTGGTTACTAACTTCTATGATAAGGATGTTGTTAACATCTACATTGCTTATTTTCATTGGACTTCTTTTTATGTGATATATCCCTAGGCTATTTACTGGGCTATTTACTAGGACTATATGTTTATTATTTGTCCCTTATGTTTGGGATGAGGTTATTTCCATGTTATTCTATTGCCTTGCTGGATTTCAGCAAATCTTTCTATTAGTTTTTACCTTTGCCTAGCATTTTCTGCTATTTTCCTGTGGTGGGGGCTTCATGTTGGTCTATTTAAACCCTTGGATCTAGTTAATAATATGGTAGACCTAACAATGATGGCTCACTTTCATTTGTGTTAGGATTCTCATGCCATGGTACCTAATATGATGACATTTTTTTGCATGGGATCTCCTTACCCATTCTGCTCTTTGATGATTTCTTTTCTATGTTGCATATGGCTTTGCTTAGTTTTACAGGTACTAAGGCTCAAAAGACTTTCAACAAATGGTTGCTATACAGGTTTGTTGGCTATGATGGTTGTGATAAGTTCACTCCTTTTTGGTTTGGTAGTAGCTCTTGTGATGTAACCCTTCTGCTGAAGTTTGGATGCTCATATTTGCATCTGCCCCAACTTGGTGTGACTGAGCCTGAGCCTTCTCTATCACACTCCTTAACAGCTCTAATTTCACATTCTCTATAATTTTGCAGGTTCATTTCTCTTGTTCTCTGCAGGTTTACTCCATAGTGTCATGCATTCTCTCATCCTGAAGAGATTTGGCCCTAATCTTCCATTGGCTTATCTATGTTAATCAATTTGTATCTTTTTGCTTCCTCTTTCATTTTGCTTTTGGTTATACTTAGATAGGGATTTACTCTCTAGGCTAATTGTAGCTCTTTGAGCGTTGGAGTTTATCCCCTTTAAGGACCTTGTAACCCTCTTTTTGTGGCAATAAAATTCCCCCTATATGGGGTTTTCCATAAAAGAAAAAAAAACCCTAAATCCTAAACCCTAAACTCTAGACCCTAAACCATAAATCCAAGTTCCTAAACCCTAGAACCTAGACCCTAAACCCTAGACCCTAGACCCTAGACCCTAAACCCTAAACTCTAGACCCTAAATCTACCAAACCACACCCTAAACCACTAAACCTAAACCCCACCTCACACCTACCCACCCAACCCCAAACCAAACCCTCCCTACCATCCACAACCTAAACCTCCACTCCCTAAACCCTAAACCCTCCATCTGACCCTCCCTGACCCTAAACCCTCCCTCCTCCACCCTAAACCTACCACACCCTAACTCTAAACCATAAACCATAAAAACCTAAAAACCCAAAACTTTAAATCCTAAATCCTAAACCCTAAAACCTAAACCCTACAGCTACATTCCCACCTCTCTCTGATAGACTTCTGCAATTACTATGGTAATTTGGGATTGGGGTATGTTGTCCTACTTTACACTTGCTGGTTACTAACTTCTATGAAAAGGAGGCTGTTAACATCTACATTGCTTATTTTCATTGGACTTCCTTTTATGGGATATATCCACGGCTATTTACTAGGTTATTTTCCAGGTATGTTTATTATTTGTCCCCTATGTTTGGGATGGGGTTATTTCCATGCTATTCTATTTCCTTGCTAGATTTCAGTAGGTCTTTCTATTAGTTTTTACCTCTGCATGGCCTTTTCTGGTATTTTCCTGTGGTGGGGGCTTCATGTTGGTCTATTTAAACCCTTGGATCTGGTTAATAATATGGTAAACCTGACAATGATGGCTCACTTTCATTTGTGTTGGGATTCTCTTGCCATGGTGCCTAATATGATGACATTTTTTTTGCATGGGATCTCCTTACCCATTCTTCTCTTTACTGATTTCTTTTCTATGTTGCATATGGCTTTGCTTAGGTTAGCAGGTACTAAGGCTCAAAAGACTTTCAACAAATGGTTGCTATACAGGTTTGTTGGCTATGATGGCTGCGATGATTTCACTCTTTTTTGGTTTGGTAGTAGCTCTTGTGATGTAACCCTTCTGCTGAAGTTTGGATGCTCATATTTGCATCGCCTAACTTGGTGAGGGCCTAAGCCTTCTCTATCACACTTCTTTATTTTCATTCTCAATTTTTGCAGCCTTCATTTTCCATTTTGTCTGTATTACCTTAACTACTCTAATTTCAATTTCTCTACAATTTTGCAGGTGCATTTCTCTTATTCTCTGCAGGTTTGCTCCATAGTGTCATGCATTCTCTCATCCTTTAGAGCTTTGGCCCTAATCTTTCATTGGCTTATCTATGTTAATCAATTTGTATCTTTTGCTTTCCTTACTCTTTCATTTTGCTTTTGTTTGTACTTAGATAGTGGATTTACTCTCTAGGCTAATTGTAGCTCTTGGAGCAGAAGTTGTGGAGTTTATCCCCTTTAAGGACCTTGTAACCCTCTTTTTGTGGCAATAAAATTCACCCTATATGGGGTTTCCCAAAAAAGAAAAAAAAACCCTAAACCCTAAATCCTAAACTCTAGACCCTAAATCCTAAACCCTAGACCCTAAACCCTAGAACCTAGACCCTAGACCCTAGACCCTTACATATCCTAAACCCTAAACTCATGCCTAAACCTAAACTAACCCTAACCCTAAACCCAACGATAAACCCTAAAATCCTAAACCCTCCCTAAACCTAAACCCTACCCAAACCCTAAACCCTAAACCCTAAACCCAAAATCATAAAAACCCTAAAAACCCTAAACCCTAAACCCTAAAATAAATCAATAAAACTTCACTTAATAAATATAGATTTCAATACTTTAAACTCTAACCCTAAATTATATTACAATACCATATATTATAGTATAATGTAGCATCATATGTTTGAGCATGTAGTGATGTCTTTTTGGATGCTATAAGATGTTTTGAAATTCTTTAGTATATTATGGTATTGTTCCCTATAGTCTATATTAATATAAATCTTAAAAATATAAATTTAATAAACCAGATGATGAAATTTGTTAAATTTGAAGTGGGAATTAGCTTGTAGTACCAAAGGTGTGCTACGCCACCTATAGTCTAAAAAGTAAGATTTTATGTTCTAATTAAATATTATATGTTGTAGCATAGTATAGCATCATATATCATAATATATTATTCTATGCATTTTAAATTCTTTTAGAATTTTACAATCATGCAGTCGATCCTACACTAGCATTATTTAAAAAAAATGTTAATTTAGACATTAAAATGGAGGAATTTGGCCAAATTCATAATAGGTTGAGCATGGCAACATATTATATTATTTCAATTTAAAATATGTAAGTGATACGACTAAAATATATAGTTTTTATTGTTTAGACTAATTTTATGATTTTTTATCTTAAGCAATCCCTTGTGATGTGATATGCAATATAATATAATATAATATGTTATAGTGTATTAAAATATATGATGCCATAACATATTGTAGCATCATGCATTATAGCAAACTATTGTGTATTTGTATTTGTTGTTTAGCATATTTTAGTTTGTTATAGTACGATGTAGTAGAGTTTGTACTGGTATAATTCATAATAATATTGATTTATATGCTGAGATGATAAGATTTGGCCAAATTTAAGGTAAGATTTAGGGAACATCATTGGGGGTGTGCTATGGTGTGTCATTTCATCAAAAGAATGGAATTTTTCATCCAAAATAAATGTTCATTTTTCAACAAAATTTTATAAATTTTCTGGTTGAAGTGATTCATTATAAGGCGTAATGTAAGATAATATATTATATGAAAGCATATTAAAATATAATGTACATAACAAAATAACTTCACATATATATGAATGTGGTGCTATGTTACTAAATGTTATTCTACATTTTAGTATGTTTTACTTTTGTTATAATACATTGGGTCAAAACTCACACAAATATTAATTTGAAGGTTGAGTGGAAGAATTTGGCAAATTCC
>CM038214.1:333437411-333571804 GCA_021442155.1 Cymbidium sinense | reverse complement strand
CAAGTTAAATTGAATAAATCAAACTCTTTAAATTAACATAAGCCAAATCAAATGAAACCCACATAGTTTAATACAAAATGAAACAAATCAAACAAATTAAATCAAATAAAGCAATTCAAATAAATGAAATAAAATAAAACTAATCCAAACATAAATAAATAACATCAAAAGGATTAATTAAAATACTTAAGGATCTTAGTTAGATTTTTGGAAATTTCATTAGGATTTAGAATGGAATAAAGTGAGTTTCACCTAAAAATGAAATTCTTTATATTTCTCATTCTTGAAAACCTATACAACTTTAATAAAATAAAATGGAATAAAAAATGGAAATTAAATCACTAAACCATTTGAATTGAAACCAACCAATGGTAAAAATTAAACAAATTCAAACTTCAAATTTAAACTTGAACTTAAAGGAGCCTAGCAAAGCCTTGCCACATAAACCACTCTTTTACACACACTAGATTACTTAGGTCATGGACTCTAGATCTAGGATTAGATCATTTTATGATTTTAAATCTCTGTGATATGTTGTGATGTGCTTCACATGTCGTGTGGTGTATTGCTTTACTGGATGTCTAGGCTTGTTTTTGTTAGAATGTTAGGCATTCTTTCAAGATTTAATACTTTTTTTTATGGGGGTATGTTAAAGGGATCACTATGATAAATAAATCATAAAATTGTTGTTTGCTTCTAGGTGCTGAAAATTCCTTAACATAGTCCATAGGATAGGTGGGCTTGGAAAGCAACTAATGCTAAGCCTATATATTTGTGAAATATAAACTACTTTGTATGTTATGTGTATTTTCTAACATCTGTTTTGCAGGGCTTAAGATTTCTTTTTTTATTTTAAATGTAAATTTTAGCTTAGAATTAGGTTAGGATCTATGGGGTCTAGGATTAGCAGGAGCTTACCCAACTAGGAGATGGTGCGGTGGTCCCTTGGAGCAGATGGATGTCCCTAAAGAAGACTTTCCTGAAAGAAGACCCATAGATCTAAACTTGTAGTTCCAAGTTGTATAAGGTAGAACTTCGGTTGCTTTTTTTTCTCTTCTAGGTGTATAGTACCCATTGCATTGGCCTTTTCCTTATATAATTTAATATGGCTTGATTTATTTTGGGTGTAATAGAAATAGCATGCTTTTCTTAGGTTTCTTTCTATGTTATGTTTATGCTATGATGAATGCCTAGAAGTAGGCTCATAGGTTAAACTAAATTTTCTACCTAATTAAATCAATCATAACATAAAAATAAATACAACTCATAATATTCATATAAAAGCCTAGGTATTAAAGCAAGATAAAATTTGTAGCAATCCCTTATCTAGATGTTTTAATATCATGCATAAATCATATTATCTCACTCTTGATTAATGAAGGACTTCCATTCTTGAGAACTGGCTTGACCTTTGAGAGCTTATGATGGAAGTACACCTTCTTATTCATTTGGCCCATAATCTTTCTCTAATTACATGCATTAGGCATAAATTGTATTCTTATGACCTAAATGAATATCGAGTCATAATTTATAAAAATATAAAAAATATGCATTAGTTAAGTACATCTTCATACCCTACATAATCTTAGGGATTAGGAAGTAAGTCTAAGTTCATAGATTTCTTTCCTAAAACACAACCCTAGCCATCTTGCATTCATATGACTTAGCCTCATTATTTTAAAATGTGCTAAAGTGGTGTTAGTGTGGCTCTCTCCGAAGGTTGTAAGTCCAAGAGTTATGATAGGTTAGTTCCCTCAAGTGAGGAGAATGACCAATGATTCCCAAGGATAAAATTAGGTCGAGCATCGATATGTGTAGCACACAGAGGTTTTGAAGCATCCTTTTAGGAATAAGTCTTCAACCCTAAGCATTTTTGCAGTCTTGTGCTACTAGAATCCAAGCCCTAGATTTTTAAGAAAATGATAACTTGAATTCTAAAATTAAAATCCCAAATTTGAAGCTCAATCATAGGATAGATGAAATGTCTTCTAGGCATCCCATTATCAATTAGAATTTCCTACTCTTTTCCATTTGACTCTTAAAAATAACTCTCTCCAATTTGGACCTCTCCCAATTGAATTTCCAAAATCATTCATTAAAGCTACCTTAGTAGTCCATAGAATAACCACTTATTTCTTTAATCGAGTATTCTTAGGAAGAGACCCTTCCTAAGATGTAATTAACTATAGAGGCTTGCCTTTATAGGGAACCATGATCCTAGGATAAAATAGACCATGTTTTACTTTTCCATGTAGTTCAGGAGAAAATACTCTCGTACACGAAAGACCCATTAGCCTTAGGAGACATTTTTTGAAATGATTGAATCCATTACAGGAGAGCATGTTTATCTTTCGAGATAATATGCTTATTACTTAATGTCGTATTTGGTCATCTAAATAAAATATTTCTAAACTCTATGTGGTGTCATTTCTTTTCTATTCGAGAAAACATCAATAGTGTGTTATGCCACTTGTAGTCTAAGAAGTAGATTTTATGTTCAAAATAAATATTATATGTTGTAGCATAGTATATCATATATCTTAATATATTGTTCTCATTTTAAATTCTTTTAGTATTTTATAATCATGCAGTCAGACACTAGCATTATTTATAAAATGTTGATTTAGGCTTTAAAATGGTGGAATTTGGCCAAATTAATAATATGTAGAGCATGGCATCATAATATATTATTTCAATTTAAAATATGTAAGTGATCTAAAATATATAGTTTTTATTATTTGGACTAATTTATGATTTTTTATCTTAAGCAAATCCCTTGTGATCGATATGCAATATAATATAATATAACATAATATGTTATAGTGTATAATAATATAGGATGCCATAACATAGTGTAGCATCATGCATTATAACATACTATTGTATATTACTACTTGTTGTTTAGCACATTTAAGTTTGTTATAGTATGATGTAGTAGAGTTTGTACATTCATAAAAATACTGATTTATAGGCTGAGATGATGGGATTTGGCCCAATTTAAGGTAAGCTTTTGGGAACATCATTGGGGGTGTCCTATGGTGTGTCATTTGATCAAAAGAATGGAATTTTGCATCCAAAATAAATGTTCATTTTTCATCCAAATTTTATAATTTTTTTGCTTAAAGTTATTCATTTTAAGGTGTAATGTAAGATAATATATTATATGAAAGCTTACTAAAATATAATGTACATAACAATATAAGTTCACATATATATATGAATGTGGTGGTGTGTTACTAAATGTTAATTGTACATTTTAGTATGTTGTACTTTTGTTATAATACATTGGATCAAAACTCACAAAAAAATTAATTTGAAGGTTGAGATGGAAGAATTTGGCCAAATTCATGACACACACCAAGAAGCAACACCAAAATCATGCTATTTGTACCATTTCTAATATAAAAATAACAATTTTACATCCAAAATGAACATTATTCATATTTTGAGAAAATTTTTTATTTGTTCTTTTTAAGTGATTATAATGAGGTGTAATGTTAGACAACATATTATATTATAGCAAATTATAAAATAACATTATATATTATTATATAATACAGTGTGTTAATTCACATTATAATATGTTTAGCATGATATTGTAAAGTTGAGCTTGCACCATCACAAATCTTAAAATGTTGATTACAATGTTAAGATGATGCAATTTGAATGAATACATTGTTAGGCTTTTGGTTGAAGTATTAAAGGTGTGCAGAGAAGAAATAAGATTTGATGAAAATTCCATGTTAAGGACATGGAGGGAGATCACTAGGGGATCACACATGAATTTGACATGGCATGTGAGGGTTATGTTGGCATAGAAGAAAATAATGTTGGGGCTAAAGTTTGAATTTGATTTGATTATATGATTTATGGAAAGAAGATCCACTGGAGATAAGAATCTATAATCCAGGGATTAAGATCAAATTAACTTTAATTTATTTTGTTTTAATTGATTTGGAGGCATATCTCTCTAAAGATATGGGCTGAGGGGATATATGAACCTTCCACTAAAGAAGCAGGTTCAAGCTATCTGCTGGAGATTGAGATTTGAGTTTGATTTCATAGATTTGTTTGGGTATGTATCTACTAGGAATAAGAGTTTGGTTGGATTTCTTTGATTTAGACTCTATTGGGCGAGTTGGTTTAATTTGGCTCCACTGAGGAGGTTGGTTTTGAATTTGATTTGTTTGTTTGACTTTTTTTATATATGGTTTAGGGCTCCACTAGGGAGAAGGGTTTGATTTAACTCCACAGGAAAATCATATTGGGTTTAATTTAATCTAAATTAATGTATGGACCCTATCGGTGTGCGATGGACCCTTGAAGGGGCTATATCATCCTACCTACCTTAGTTTACAAATCCAAAGGCATAGTCTACCATTTAGGTAGAGCTAGTAAGGGGTTTCCTTTGGTGTGCAATGGCTATGCTGGGAAGAATAGCAAACATACATCTTCCAAAGCTGGGTTGACTATGGATGCACAAATTAATTGGGCGACTTAGAGTCATGTTGGGACTTATGTTAACTCAAAAGTAGTCAGGATTAATTCTATCTTAATTTCATGTGATTTGATATGGTTTGTTTGGCTTAGTTTGATTTCAAATTGAGGGCATATCCATTAGGGATGTGAGCTCAGTCAAATTTGATAGATTTAATTTATGGACCATGTCAGTGTACAATGGACCCACTGAGAAGGGGCTATATCAGACTTGTCCTATATCAGATTTACATATCCAAAGGGATAGTCTTGGTAGGTAGCTTGCCAACCTAAGGGGTTGCCTTTTGGTGTGCAATGGGTTTTAGGAAGAAGGCATACAAGTTACATCTTCTAAAGCAAGGAATAATCTTTGGGGTGAACTATTGGTAACACAATAAATCAAACTCGACTTAGGGGCGACCTGTTGGTAGCATAACAAATCAAACCTGACTTAGGGGTGACTACTGAGTGAATGTTGTTGGGGACTTATATCAACTTTTGGAGTGAACTCTCAACTTCCTCATCATAGATCTAGGACTCTTATAGACACTAAGAGTTCTTTAGTCTTAAGACACTTCTAGTGATTAGGTGAATACTTAACCTAACCCTAGAGACATAGAAGAGTTAGCCATAGGAATAGGTTTTGCCTTAGAAACTTAGGAGCACTTGCCTACCCTACTTCCTTCTTTCAAACCAAACCTCAAATTCAAATTCAAATTCCAAAATCAAATCCAACTATCAAATGATTGAAATCCATCATTAAATTCAAATTCCAATTCCCATCCTAAGCCCTTTGATTTTATCTTATGGACTTAGCCTTAACCAAATTCAAATCAACCCCAATCCAATTGATTTTATCAATTATAAAATTCAATCTCAAACCAAATCCCAATCCAAGATTCCAGATTCCAAATTAACTGCAAATAATTAAAATTAAGTCCAAATTCCAAAATCTCTTCCTAAGCCATATGAAATGGCTTCATATGCTTAGTCAAAACACCTTCAAAACAACTAAAACTTGGTTGATTTCCTTATAAATCAATCATTCCTTCATTTATATTCATAAATATAAATGAAATCTAGGTTCAAACCCTTCAAACTAAATCAAAATAAATCAAACCAATTCAAAATCCAAGTTAGCCTTCTTGACCTACATCCAGATTTGGTCAAATTTGCTTCAAATCACTCCAAACTCAAGTGATTTCTCATGAACCATTTATACCTTCATTTATATTCACAAATATAAATGAAATATAAATCAAATGGCCAAAACTAAACCCAAATCAAATCAAATTCTAATTTTATCTCTTAGCCAAACTTTTTTAACTAAATGACCAAATCAACTCAAAACCCATGATTTCTTCATGATTCAATCATTCTTTCAATCATTGATGAATATAAATACAAACCAAAATTATCAAACCAAAACCAAGTCAACCCAAGTCAATATGTTGACCCTTTTGACTTGAAAATTGTCATATAAACCAAAACTCATATGTCTCCAAACCACTTGCAATTGGATTTATATTTCCACCTTAAATCCATAGATCAACTCTAAACTTGGATCAAGCCATGATCAAACCAACCAACCCATTTAGGTCCACTTGACCCAAAGTGACCTAAAAAACCTTCTTGAACCATATTCTAATCCAACCCAAATTGGATTGAACAAAGCCCATCTAAACCTTCAATCATGATCAACAATCATTCTAGGGTGATTAATTACATTGAATTGGGTCAAACCAAGTCAAACCTAGCCCTTGACCAAGTCAACATTTAACCGAAATAAAACCCAAACTAGCCAAAATCCACCATATGCCAAATTGATTAAAACCATTGACTCAAACCCATTCATAATCAATGATTGAATATGACCATCAATTGAGCCAAACCAAGTCCAATTGGCCATTTGACCTAAGTTGACCCAAATTGGCCTAAAGGCTAAAATAGGTCAAATCATGATTTGATCCAAATTGATTACAACTAATGGCTCAAGTTCATTCCTAATCACTTATTGAAGACCAAAGCCATAATTAAAGTTGACCAATTGGTCAACTTGATTAACAAGAAATTGACCTAAAGGGTCAAATTGGCCAAAATTCAAATTAAATCCAAATTAAATCAAACCAAAGCCTACAATCTTTTCAATTAACAATTGAACTTGACTCACTAAACCCAATTTGAACCTAAATGAGTAAAAACCAAACCAACCAACGACCAATTGAACCAAAAACATCCCAAATCATCATATGAACCTAACCAAGCCTTGGTTTGACCAAATTTGACCAATTGGTCAACCCTAACATAGCCAAATTGAACCCATTTGACCAATCGAAGCCAAACCACTCAAATTCAATTTATGGAGCCTTGTGGGATGATCTAACTCAACTTAAACTCACCCTAGATCAACCAAAACCTCCCCAAAAGCTAAGTGGGCCACATCCAAGGGGATTAGCCATCAAACCATAGGATTTAAGCTTCAAAACCAATGGATCCAAGCCAAGTCAACTCTCCCATTCCTATGATAGCCCCATAGCACTCAATAGAACCTTCTCCCTAACCCACCTAGTCCACCTAACCCACTCTAGGTCATGGACCTTTGGGAGGTGAGTTGACTCACCTCCAACTCAAGAGCACCCCATGGATCAAACTTTGCAACCCTTGCACAATGGATCCATGGTAGCCTCCCATCACTTCTCTTCCACATGCCACACTTGATGGGATGCGGGTGGTGATGGTGCAATGGAGATCATGCACATAACAATATCCCTTCTATGGATTGAGGGGTATATCCAATTGCATAATTTGGAAGGCATTGTTTTGAGTCCCTAAGGCATTTTCAAAACCTCATAGAGTGAGTGCAAGCTTTCTCGAGCATTCTAAAATCTAAATTTTTGTTCTTGTAAGGCCAAAATAGGAGGACAATCTCATCCAACTCCCTCATTTCACAATCAATCCCAATTCCTCTTACACTCTCACCACTCATTTGAAGCCAAATGAGTCATTTCAGCTGGCGGAGGTGCAACTTTGGAAAGGCCCCTATGTGTGAGGTAGTTGATCGCATTCACACTAAATCAAGCTCAAATTTCTTCAACAAGCTTCATCTCTACTAGACAAACCTACTCCGCCATCTGATGATCTTAGTTATAAGGTATTTTTCAAAATAGTAGCTATAGGAAATCTTGGTCTTTTTGAAGAGAATTTAAATCAATGTGAATTTGACCATTGGATGTGCATCCCCTCTTCTTTCGAAGGTGTGGGATCAGTTTGATCCCAATCTGAGCTCGGGTGAGCTCGGATCGAATGGGGAAAGATGGACGGTGCCCGTCTTTCACCACTCGTTAAGGAGGAAGATCATGCACCATCCGTTCCATGTGATTGGAATGGATGGCTATGATATCATGGTAGATCCCCTATTTTCTCCCCAACCCATGGATCAAATCTGGTGTCAATCTTAGATCGGACATTCCATGGGAAAATCCACCATCGGAGGTGAGATGTGATAACTTTAATAACCAATCCGGAAATGTGAAAAGCATGGCGTGTTAGCCACCATGTGGCGATGGGTTAGGGATGCAATTTAAGGCTAATTATTTTTTAAGCCTAAAACTTCTAAAATTCATAATAATTGTAGAAAATTCCAAAAAATGCAAACTTTGGCTCATTTAAAGGTATTTTAGAGTATAATCTAGAAAAAAATTATTAATTAATTTTGAATAGTGATCTTAGCTTAATTAAGGTTTAATTAAAATTTAATTAGCTTAATTACCCTTTAATTAAAGTATCAATTAATCTCAAATTTTGTGTGGATGTCTGGGGATGACCTCGACTCCCTTTTTTAGGATTTTGTTGGTTGCTTAATTAGAGAAATCAATTGATTAAACCTTAATCACTCTCATAATTTAATTAGTGATAATTAGTGAATGAATAGTGGTTTAATTAATTAATTAAGCCTAATTACCTCTATGAAATAGTAAGGGAACATAGGAAGTGTAATTGGGATATTTTTCTAAATTCATTTCCTAGATTTCGTTTACTTTTTGGAATTAAATTAATTGATGATTAATGATGTAATTAATTAATTAACTTCTAAGACAAAAATTAGAGCCTAATTGAGTGTTTGAAATGACTTAGGGATTAAGGATTGAGGCCTTGTCCTTGATCCCTCTCCCTAAATTAATTTCATCATCCTAATCAAAATGTAATCAAAGAATTCAATCAACTAATTATTAAGCTTGATTCAACTTATTCTAAAATCCACTTCATGCCTAAGAAACCTTTAACTGATCTTGGGTATCTCTCTGGGTGTTCAATAACCCAAGGTGGGAGATAATAAAATAATGGTTAGCTCACATGTGTGAGAAAACCATAAAAATAGTTAAGTGAGATTTCTTAAGCCTAATTAACTATTAATCAATTACATTAGGCCCCTTTCATTTCTTAGGAGCATTGCAAATTTACTTTTCATGTGGTTACATATCATATGGATTATTATTAATTAGTTAATTAACTTAAGGTGATATAGGTATGGGTTAATTAATTCACTTAATTCACACCTTAACTTAATCAAAACATAAAATCAACCTAAATATTCTTCATTAAACAAAATTAATTCACACATGGGGAATTGGATTGGATTAGAAAACCTCTTTCATATTTCCTAAATCAAATCAAACTCAAGATTAAAATGTCTTTAAAGAACTTTGGTTTATTTTAAATATCCTTGTTTAATATGATTATTATAGGAATTAACTAGGATGATTGAGATCATGTGATTATATTCCTTTATTTCTTTCCAATCATGTTAAATGTTGCTTTCCATGTGAAATCATGCATTCATTTGTTTTAAAACTAATTAAATAAAATTATTTCTTCTATGTCAAATTGCATGTGTTGACTTAAATTAAAAATAAGTGTGGCTATTATTAATATTAAATCAAAAGCTATTTTCAAAATCCTATAAATCAATTATAATATATGAAGTGATGTTAATTACAAGTATCTATAAGTTTGCATGTGTTGATAATATAAGATATGCAATATGAAGTTCTCTTTCCTTACCTACATGGATTCATATAGAATTTACAAATGTAAAGTTCATTTGAAAAGAACACAACATTTGTCTAAATCTATTCATATGCATCTCCATGCTAAGACTTAGGAATTTCATATCGCATTTGTAAATCATGCAATCAAATCAAATGTGACATCTTGCATGGCTTCTTGCTCTTGTGGCTCTTTTATACATTCACCTATGTTTGAGAAAAGTGATATATTACTCTGGACACCCTAAAGTTGTGAAGCTTTAAGTAGCCCTAAGTAGGTCTTGTACCTTTACCCGTGCAAAACAATGGCATCGTACTCACTTAAACTCTTATACATATGAATGTGTGATATAACCAATGAATAAGAAACATGAATCAAGTAAATCAAAATACAACTTTTGCATGGGTTTTCTATACTAGTTGCTTATACATCTACATGTACCTAAAAAAGGTATATTCGGATACCTCAGTGGCTTTAAGTAGCCTCTAAGTAGGTCTTGTATTATAGTGTAGAATAATGATGTACTCACTTAAAACTTTTGTACATGTGAATGCGTATCTAACTAATGGATGAAAAATCCTTCATTTTCTATTAAAAAGATATGCTTTCATTATTCAATCAAATGAAATATATAAATTCCAAGAAAATTTCTTTACATTCATCATTTAAGTGTGCTAAGACATGCATTGTATGTATATGTATGCTTAGGACTTAATCATATGCATGATATACATGATGGAAAGAAATGAATGAATATGTGCTATGTGATGGTAATTCATTCTAATTAATCCTAAGATGTCTTTCTTATTGAATAAGGTCATTTAGAGTGAACCTAAACTTAGGATTAATCAAAACATGTAATAATCCACTCACTAAAGGAAATTGATTAATTAACTTACTTTAGAAGTGACTTAAGGTAGGGATGAAAGAAAGGTTTCCTCTCTTTCTCTTTATAACACTTAGTTGTTTGTGTTGGTCAAATGAAACAAAAGAAAATATTAAGTAAAATCTTCAAATCAATTAAATCACTTAAAATAAATCAACTCTTTATGAATTAAATCCTTCACACTTAGCAAAATTACAACTCTAAAGTCTAGTTAGGACACACCATGATGCACACACTTTTAAGTCACCACTTCTAGCTTTATGTTAGGGGTGTATGGTTTGATGTATGCTTGTTTTTGTGATGTGTTGTTATAGGCTGGATGTTAGGGTGTATGTGTGTGGATGTTAGTCTAAACATGTTTTACAAGGGTCATGCTTAAGGGGCCTATAATAAAATAAAATGCTTTTCTTGTGTAGGTTGCTTATACCCCTAAGCATAGCCTAAGTTAGGATAGGTGGTCTTGGCTACCCATGTGTGGGGTGCTAAGTCCAAATTATTCATATAACTACTTGGATTATATGTTGTGTTTGGCTAATATTTATTTTGCAGGTGTAGCTAGATTTACTTTCCTTCTTTTAATGTAATTTTGCATTAGGATTAGGATAAGTGTTATGGGAGATTAGGATGAGCATTGGTAATAAGACCAAGTCTTATGTACCATGTGATGCCTTTAGCAAGCACATCCAAATCAAGATAAAAGGAAGAAAGAAATGAGCAAATCAAATGAAGAAATGAAAGAAGAAGAAAGAAGTAAAGAAGAAAGAATGAAGAATAAAGACCCCATAACATTCATCATTTATAATTGTAATTATTCTTTCATATCTTGAGATGTATAAGGGTAGAGCTTTACCCACATTTCTTTTCGGTTGTCATGGTATACCATCAATCTTTTATTCTTTTTGCAATAAATTTATAAAATTATTTGATGTTTTGTTTAGCTTGTGCATTAGAAAAAAGCATGCCTCTTCATAGTTTATTTATGATTGGTATTTTTGTATGGCCTAGATGTGATTAGGCTCTAGGATAAAATTAATTTTCTACCCAAACTAATAACTAACTAAATCTCTAAAATAACTCATAACCTCATGTAAAAGCCTAGGCATTAAATCTAGATGATAAAATATTTAGCAACCCTTATTGATGGATGTTGTATGTTTAATATCATGCATAATCATCTAATTTCACTTCTATTAATAGAGGGTTTCCATCTTTTCTAGATATAAATGAGCTTAACTTTTAAGAGCCTATGATGGAAGAACACCTCTTTCTTTTTTGATTTGGCCCATAATCAACTACTCATGCATTTTGGAATACAAAATTCTATAGCCTATGCCAAAATAAAGAGTCCCAAATTAAATAAAATTTGATAATAATTTGCATTAGATTAAGTCATTATTCATACCCCTCATGCTCTAGTCTATTAAGGAGTGGGTTTAAGTACTTAGTTTCATTTCTAAATAAATAACAACCTAACCATCTTACAAAGCATATGACTTGACCATATGGTTTTAAAATGTAGGAGGAGTTAGTTGGCTACCACTCCAGGTCATGCTTTGGCCCTTGCCAAAGCTCCTTAGATTTAGGATCTTAGGTTGTCATTTGTCCCATGGGCTATAGGCTTAAATCTTTGCCTCTTAGGCACCTTAACAATCTTGTGTTCTTAGAGTATAAGTCCTAGCTCTCTAGTAAAATTTTGACTCAAACATGTAATTTCCCGTCAATATTAAACATATAAAGCCCAACCATAGGATAAATTTGGAATGCTCACTAGGCTTCCTAGAGCATTCCTACTCATCTCCTTTATAATAAATCTCTTCTTTTTGATCTATCATTTGATCTTCCAAATATAACTGATTTATTGATAGTCCTATCTTTGAATTCTTTGGAGACAATAATTATCTACTTTAATCGAGAGTATTCTTAAGGAACTCACCTTCCTTAGGATCTAATTAACTATGGGGGCTTGCCCCGATAGAGAACTTTAGAACTCGGTTTAAATAAACCCTACTTTATCCATCCATGTAAAGTAAGGGAAAAATCTATGGTATAGTCGAAGACCTATCTTACTTTAGGAGTCCTTATTAGGTGATTAGGTCCATCATAGGGTAATGACTTCTATCTTTCAAGATGGTACACTATTCCTTGAGGTCATACCCGATCACCTTAATAACTACATCCTCAGATTTGCGTGGTGTTCCCCTCACATATACACACAACACATACCAAAAAATAAACACCACAAATTTTTCTAGTGACTCTGCTGGGGATGGTTTCTCTCTCCATCTCTAGTAGATGATTATTATCTCCAAGCATCGATAGTGGACTTGCATTTTATGTGAGTCTGAGACTATCTTTCCTTCCATTGGAACTTAGCTTATTTCATTCTTAAGTAAAGTTCGCCGACATCCTTTAGGTTTTAGGACCTACTCCGTGTAGGTCTTGAAAACCCTATTGGGTTCCCCAATAGGTGAGAATAGAATTTATCAATGAAGGGATAGATAATAAAATCGCCACTAGCTTGGTGAGGCAAGGTTCATCAAAAGATGGCAAATTTCTTTCACAAAAAGACACTTTCTAAATCCACTTCTTTTTGAAAATAGCCATCTTCATTCTACATACTCAAATTTGTTGGATGAAGATTCTACTTTGATAACATGAAATTGAATCCACTCAACATATTTCACATATGCTAGAGTTGAAGTTTCTCTCTTTTCAAAATCAAGAAATGACATACATGACATCAAATCTATTTAACATACTTAAGATTTGTTAAATAAATTTCCCTCTATTTAGAATCTTATTTGACATGCCATATTTGTCAAAAGAAGAGGGCACATCAAAAATATTTGATTCTTCTTAACATATCGAAGTTGTTAAGTGAGAATCACATTTTCATGTACATTTGATTCCACTTAACATATCAAAGTTGTTAAGGTGAGAATCTCATTTTCAAATACATTTGATTTCCACTTGACATATCAAGGTTGTTAAGTGAGAATCTCATTTTCATATGCATTTGATTCCACTTAACATGTCAAGGTTGTTAAGTGAGAATCTTATTCTCATGGCATTGATTCCACTTAACATATCAAGGTTGTTATCTCATTTTCATATGCATTTAATTCCACTTAACATGTCAAGGTTGTTAAGTGAGAATCTTATTCTCATGACATATTTGATTTCCACTTAACATATAAAAGTTGTTAAGTGAGGATCTCTTTTTTATATGAATTTGTTTCACTTAACATATCAAGGTTGTTAAGCGAGAATCTTATTCTCATGACATATTTGATTCCCACTTAACATATCAAGGTTGTTAAGTTAGGATCTCATTTTCATATGCATTTGATTCCACTTAAAATGTCAAGGTTGTTGTTGAGAATCTTATTCTCATGACATATTTGATTCCCAGTTAACATATCAAGGTTGTTAAGTGAGGATCTCATTTTCATATGCATTTGATTCCACTTAACATGTCAAGATTGTTAAGTGATAATCTTATTCTCATGAAATATTTGATTCCACTTAACATATCAAGGTTGTTAAGTGAGGATCTCATTTTCATGTACATTTGATTCCCATTTGACACATCAAAATTGTTAAGTGAGAATCTTATTTTCATGTCTTATTTGATTCCAACTTAACATATCAAAGTTGTTAAGTAAGAATCTCATTTTTAAATACATTTGATTCCCACTTAACATATCAAGGTTGTTAAGTGAGGATCATTTTCATGTACATTTGATTCCATTTGACACATCAAAATTGTTAAGTGAGAATCTTATTTTCATGTCATATTTGATTCCCACTTAACATATCAAAGTTGTTAAGTGAGAATCTCATTTTCAAATACATTTGATTCCATTTAACATATCAAGGTTTTAAGTGAGAATCTCATTCTCATGTCATACTTGATTCCACTTAACATATCAAAGTTGTTAAGTGAGAATCTCATTTTCATGTCATGTTTGAGCTTTTAATTAACACTACATTTGTTAAGAGTCCCATTTTCAAAACATATATCAATCACATTTTACTTTCACTTAACACATCAAATTTGTTAGGAGAGTCTCATTTTCAATAAACATTTGATTCCTACTTAGCATTACCAAGTTTGTTAAGTAAGAATCTCCTTTTCCAAATCACATCACATTTGGTATTTCACTTAACATACCAAATTAGCTAAGTGAGAGTCCCATTTTCAAAGAAAAGGAAAACATATATCAATCACATTTGACTTTCATTTAACATACCAAATTTGTTAAGTGAAAGTCTCATTTTCAAACATAAATCAAACACATGTGCCTCTACTTAACATATCAAATTTGTTAAGTAAGAAGCCCCATTTTCAAATCAACACTTCACTCATCTCAAGCAAAAGGTATTTCACAAAAATTCTCAAACACACAATCAAAACATCTTCTTAGCATACTCAAATTTTCTAAGTAAAGGTTCTTTCAAATCATTAATATTTTCGAACAAGATACACAAAATACAAATATCTCCGAGAAAATTTCTCTTCAAATACCTCAATTGGTTGAGTATGGGTTCTAAAATCAAAAGAATCAAATGGAAAATACTCTCCTCTAAACTCCAAAATCTCTCCAATGAACCCCACTTAACATATTTGAATTGTAGAAGTGTGGGTTCAAAACTCTAAATCTATGTCACTCTCTTAGGAACAAATATTAAAGAAGAGATCTGACTCAAGTTATATTTCAACACATGTAGAGGTACAGTATAGATCAATTAGTGCCACTCACTCTTGGACACATGGCTTCCCAAAGTTTGTCTTCACCTTTCCTTTTGGGATAGATTTGGCTTTGGATGGGCCAGCCTCCTTTAGATGACTCCCACCTATTTGGTTTTCTTCTTGAGGATTTGAGGGAGCACACATTACTTGTGAGGGGGTGACCCTCACTACTATTAGTCAAGATGAAGTGGCTAGGCAGAAGCCTGTCATCTACATTGACATGCCCTCTAATTCTGAGCACCCTCTGTTGAAGAGGAAGGCTGCAGTGGTTCCCACTCCCCATGTTGTGATAGTTTTAGCACCTACCCATCCAAGTGTCCCTACCATTGCTCCAGTGAGAGCTACTACCTCCTCATCGATCACCCCAAAGGGGAAGGCTATCTTAGCTTCTGAGATAGTCTCCTCCACTTTTGAGGTAGGTACTAGCTCCCACACTGCCTTGTTCACTCATACTCAGTGCCACAACAAAAATCAAAAGATTAAGCGGGAGCATGAGTGAGTAGCCAGAGAGCTTAAAGCTGCATCCCATGTAGCTAAGGAGTATTTTCCCCATGAGTTCTTTGCACTTATGACCAGTAATAAGTTCGACCCCCTCTCGGCCTCAGATGGAGAGGAAGATTTTCTGAGGATTGTTGCTTCTCACCCACCATTGCAATACTATGAGACATCAGATAGGGAGCACAAGAGGCCCTATGCCAGACTTAGGACTCACATGCAGGTTGAGCATATGAATCAAAGTTGGTACCTTGTTTGATTTGTGATCATTGATCCCTAGGAGTGTTAGGGGTGATTCATAGAAAGGCCCATAGAGGCTCAAACATCTACTCAAGTAGATAGGAGAGGACGGAGGTATGCAGGCGGTCGTGACCCTCTCGATGGATTTTCCTTATCGCCCCCCTCCCTCCCCTCATTAGGGCCAATCATTGGATAGAATGTTCTTACCAATGCGTAGAGATCTCCCATTAAGGAGCAGTTAGTGTTTCCTTCACACCACTCCCCCTCATCATCAACCATCACCCGTACAACTCCCAGCATCCTCCACTCCCACCAAGATCTAGAAGCCCCCATCCGGGGATAGACAAGCCCATTTGGTAATTTGGCTATGGCCAAAAGATCCCACTCCATCTACTCCACTGAATGGGGGGAGGATGAGTTCCCTTACTTGACCTCCTACTTCAATCTTGGTGAAGAAGGAGTGGCAAGCCCGCAGACCACCACCATCAGAGCTAATGACAACGACAGTTGCAGAGGAGGAAGGGGGCATTCTTACATTTCCCATGGTAGTGGATCTCCCAGAGACGTCACTCCATCGATGAGCAGTCATGAGCATATCTCTTCTAGTGAGCATGCCCCTCCCAGAGCTAGCACTCCAGTGGTAGGCAGTGCTAGATGTATTTCAATCAGTGATAAAAGTCCCTCCACCGGTCAGCCCCGAGTGTTTGTGCCGACACATTTAGATCATTCAGTGGATGAGATAATAGCCGCTTACTTTGCTGAGAAGAGAGAACTCTTAGGTAGTGATTGCATAGATTTTGAGGATGAGCAAGTAGTATTTGATCTCGATGAGGATGACCTTCTTGAGGATTCAACCAAAGTCCACATGGTTGACATTAGGAGCTCCCTTCACAAAGATTAACATAGCCAGGAAGGTATTGTAGTTGAAGAGGATGACATCGTCCATTCAACTTAACACCTCCTCCATCAATTTAGGAAGAAGGATGATCATATTGATAGAATGGGAAAAAAGATTGAAGAATTGATGAAAGCACTATTAGCATTACGGAATTCAGCCTCGGTGTCACAACCTTCTCCCATAACAGCCGATATAGTAGAGTTGTCATACACTTCAAATCATCCTAGGTGCATTCCTGCTGAGGAAAGTAGTAGTAGCTTGCATGGGAAGGTGGTGGATATCACCTCCATGAATGAAAAAGACATTAAACACATGGTGGAGCAGCAAGTGAGAGATACGTTGGTGCAAGTTCAAGGTGGCTATGTTCCAAAGGGTAGACCTTACCCGGAGGATGGTTTCCAATATCCTAAGGCTTTGTACCTCCTTCCTTCAAAATTTTTGATGGTAGTGGGAACCCCCCGATAGCACAAAACACATTTTAGGGTCGGATGTTGCAATATCGATGGCACCAATGCACTCTTATTCCACCTCTTTATGATGGATAAATCACATTTGATTAGTATGCTAAACTACCCAATTATTTAGTGAAGATATTTGTTGAGTTGGAGCAACTCTTTATTAAGAGATTTGCTGGAGCTCAATAAAGGGTAACTGTGAGCGATCTCGTTGTGGCTCAACAACATCTCGGTGAGTCCCTCATTAATTATATTCTTAGATGGAGTAATTTAAGTATGAAATGTGAACCACTATCTGAATAGTATGCCATTGAAATTCTACTCAAGAATATCCATGGCCTGGTCGCCTTCATGCTTAAAGGGTTTACCATTAAGACATTTGAGAAATTAATCAACAAGGAAGCTAGTCTACAAGGGGAGGTCAAATAGTTACCTTTCCAAGATCTATCGGCCAAGCCTAGACTGTAGAAGGCTTTTGAGAAAAATCCAGGATATTCATGGTAGTTGACAAGGGGAAGCATCCAGCTAGGGTGCAGTCAGATAGGCCTCAAGCTCAGTCTCCTCTACCACCACCTCGGCCGTCATACCGGCCACTTTAGTTGCCATAGCGCCACCACTGTCGCCACCTCATCAGTAGCATCAGTAGCATTATTCTTATCCACCACCAGGTAACTACTACTTGCCTACTCTTATTGACAAATTGAATAAACCTTATTCATTTAAGAGAGGTAGTTAGGAAGATCTTTAAGAACCTCTTAAATAAACATGATTTCCATTTACCAGAGCCTAGGGGTGAGGATGTGGCAAGTCATGATCCAAAATTGCTACCATCATGCTTGGGTCATATCTTAGAAGATTGTTTTACCTTTAAGGACTAGCTTGAGCATAGCTATAAGTCAGGTGTCATTATCATCCTTAAGGAATACTGACTATTACAACCCTCTAGTTCTGTTAGGGTAATCATTAGGTATACACATAATCTTCATAAGATAGAGGAAGGTTGGGATATCTCTCTATCCCAAACCTACAAGAAAATAGTTTCTAAGATTAGGAAGTTATCCTTACAGGTTTCTAAAGCAGTTCAAACCTCCAATCCTAAGGAAGGTTTGCAAGTTGCTAAGGATAACTTGAGGGAGGTATAAGCCTAGCAGCAGTAGCAACAACCTCCACTTGTTCGGGATAGCATAGTAGCACAACCACATTCAATTCTAGCACTCCTTCCATAGTTGCAGCTACAATTCCTCCAACTGACTCTTCTTCTAATAGTCATATTGCATTAGTGGAGGCAGTCACCAAATCCTTCCCTCTGCTTACTTTGCTTGATTTCTACTTTGTAGCTTCATCCAAATTTAATAAATCAATGAAGAAGAAGACTAATTTTGCTTACACATCTCTACTTTTGATGATCTTGATGATTTTATTCTTATAGAAAGCTCTGCAAGTACTAATAATTATAATAATTCTGATCCACTCTTTTCTAATTTAGAAATGGATTACCCATTCCAAAATCTGCCAAGTTTTCCCATTGAGATTGATTTGCAGTCATTTGACTCTGATGATTCTATAGGTGAACGTGATGAGCGGGTATAAGTTTTTATTAAATCATCTCATGAAGTCACTACAGTCAACCTTCATAGTGGCAAAGTTCTACCTCCTTGGGTAGCACCTCAGGATAAGGGTAAATAACTCATTGCTTCTAGCAATAAAGAAGCCCTTGCCTATGGATAAGCTTATGGAGGACTAGCCTAGAGTTGATTACAATGTCCTCACTCACCTAAGAAAGTTACCAACAAAACTAAGCATATATGATGCCCTTGTCTTATCCAAAGAGATGAGAGAGTCATTGATCAAAGCTCTCCTTGATCCAGAAATATGCTTAGCTCAGCTAATCATTGTTGGAGAGGAGCCATGTTACTCAAGAGAAGCCCATGGAGTTACATTCATCGATGAAGACCTTCTTTTGGGGACAACAAAGCAGTCCCTCTACATCATAGTGGACATGGGCGGTGGACTCTCTAGGGTGTTAGTTGATCTAGGTGCATCAGTGAACATCATGAGTCTAAAGACCTTAGCCTACGTGAGGATTGGCATCTCTAAACTCTAAGGAGATTGGTAGATGTTGAGAGGATTCAATGATCAAGGGGAGAAGGCTTTAGGCTCTATAGTGTTACTAGAGATAGATGACTGGAAGATAGAGGCCATGTTCTACATAATTGATTCAGAAACATATTTCATTGCTTTTATCGATAGGCCTTGAATACATAGAAATAACATCATTCTATCCTTTTTATGTCAGTGCATCAAATTCTAAAGAGGTGGAATTGAGTATTGTGTTAAAGGAGACTTAAAGCCATTTTTCGGTAGGAAGGTTGAGATATATGAAGATGCAGCCTACTATCTTCTTCCAAATCAAAAAAATTTTTCTCGTGAACTTCATGAAAGTTCAAAAAAAAAGAAAAAGAAAAAGAAGATAAAAGTACAAGTGAGCAAGAATCAGACACTGAGAAAGAAGTAGAGCCAGATATTGGATTCCACTCACAGTTCATTCCTCCATATGAACACATGGGTATGATGAGTTAGCCCCCACCAGGTAGAAGCAGAGGCAAGTCCAGAGGTAGTTCCAGAGGTGGAAGACCTCCTTGCTAGTGGCCAATAGCTATGTTCAGCTCACGGGTACCCATTATTCATATAGACTTAGAGTCTAGTTTAAAGGATGAGTCTCATCTGGTTAGCAAATCGACCAACCCCTCTCATGGGTCACTTTGAAGGTGATGTTCAAGCCCGACAGTGATGAAGACCAGGCATCCAAGCAAAGCATGAATGTATCCAAATCATCATTATGTAGAAAAATTAGATAGTAGTTGGGAACTTTAGCTCTAACCTCACTTTCTTCCTAGAAAGTTGAACATTTGGTAGATAAAGCGGCCCCCAAGTCATCCACAGATGTCAAGCCGAAGAGGTTTTTGTTGGGAAGATCATCCTTAAGTCAATACATTGATGTAGAACTTGGATTCATATAAGATTAAATACAATTTCCTTTTGATTAGTGTTTGCCTTGTGTTCTTAACTTAGCAAAGAAGGGATTTATCCTACATACTTGGTCTAAACACATGTCAAAATACTTCGAAAGGTTATGGGACAACCAAAGTAGACATTCTCAATTAAGACCAGGACTAGGATTCGGTAAACTGGGTTTAATCGATGATGACAACCATTGCATAGTCATTACCACACATTTGGGGTATGATAAGTTCTTCTCAAATCATGCTAACTCTTATGAGCAGGTATGTTTAGAAACTTTAGATGATCCAAATGAGCTTGAAGTCAAAGAGGCACTGAGTTGAAGAAATCATATCAACCATTGATGAACTCAAAGAAATCAACTTAGGGGCGAAGACAATCGATTCGCATTAATTCCTTGTAGAATGAAGAAGAAACCAATGACTTAGTTGGGCTATTGTGTTTAAGGACTACTTAGCATGGAGTTATGAAGAAATGCTAGTTTATAGTCTATAAACTAGTAATAGATCTAATGCTAACCCAATCAAGCTCCTAGATGCATACAATTAGACATTGAATAACAGGTCACTTCTGAAATCAAGAAATTGATCGATGTTGGATTTATCAAGGAAGAAAAATATCCTACATGGTTAGTCAGTGTCATCCTAGTTAAGAAAAAGAATGGAAAAATTTGCATATGCATCAGTTTTAAGGATCTGAATAAGGCATGTCTTAAGAATAAAATTTTCACTTCCTATACCAGAATTAATGGTAGACATTATCTCATCTCATGCAATATTCTCCTTTATGGATGGGTCATTTGGCTACAACCAAATCAAGATGGCCCCGAGGATGAAAGAAACTGCTTTTCAACCCGATCAAAATCTATTGTTATAAAGTCATGCCTTTTCATCCTTAAAATTCTGCTAGCGGTCATCGGATCTTCAATGAACTCATTCATCATCATGTTGAATGTAATTTGATGATATGGTCAAGAGCAAAGAAGACCATCTCTTCAACTTTATAGTAGTTTTGAATGGTTAAGGCAATTTAACCTCAAAATGAATCCACGAATGTGCATTTGGGTAGCTTGGAAATTCAATGGGTTTGTTGCAGGGGAGATCGATCCGAGAAGATCAAGGATATCTTAGAAATGCCACCTCTTAAAAGTCTAACTCAACTCAGATCATCCCAAGGGTGGTTGGCATATCTAGAATGCTTCATATCCAACTTATCAAGAAGATGCCAGCCACTCTCAGCACTTATCAAAAAGGATGCCAAGTTTAAGTGGGATGATAAGTGCTAGCATACTTTTGAAGACATCAAGCACTACTTGATGACATCGCTAGTTCTAGCAGGCCCTATCCTGGGAAATCCATTAATCCTCTACACTGATGCATTAGACTCCCTTGGTGCTTTGTTGGCACAATCCAATGATGAAAGGAAGGAAAATGCTCTCTACTATCTCAGTCATTGTCTAATCCTTGCTAAGGCAAACTACCCACCTATTGAAAAGCATTGACTAGCTTTAATCTTTGCATCCCAAAAGCTACGACATTACATGCTTTCTCCCAAGCTGAATCTAATCTCTAGAATCAATCCACTACAATATCACATGACACGACCAACATTATCCAGATGATTAGCATGATGGTCCATGATTTTATTACATTTTGACCTCACATTCATACACCCTATGTACTGTGAATTGACTAGCACTAGCAGATTTCTTAGCAGTACACCCACTTTCTATTGATTCTCTATTTAGTGATGGCATCCCCAATGAAAAAATTATGAACTTAGGAGACACTAACATTCACCGTTGGGAGATGTATTTTGATGGTGCAGCTTCCTCTTAGAAAGGAAAAGAACCACAATCTACTCTCTTACGGAAGATAAGGGTAGGAATAGTTCTCTTAACTCCAAACTGTGATGTGATGAGATTCTCATATCATTTGTCAATCCATGCACCAACAATGAAGTAGAATATGCGGCTTTGATTGCCAGTCTAGAGTTAGTCATTACACTATTCCGAGCATCAACATCTTCATTGATTCTCGTCATCATCAAATTGGGCCTTATAAAGTTCCAAAGCCTAAGCTCCATCATTACCACAAGTATACTATGGAGTTTTTTGTTCAAATCTTAGAGGTCACTATCTACAAGATTCCTTGAGGATATAATGCTGTAGCATATGCATTGGCCAAGCTCGCCAAAAAGTTGGCATGCCTAGAAGATGAGTCCATTTCAATAAGGGTCCAAAATAGGCAAGTTTTATCCTTTATTAACACTAAACTCATCGAGAAACTCTCTCTTGATGTGGAGGTTTCCATTGACAAAAGAATGAGGAGTTGGGTGGGAAACCATTCATGGATTATCTAAATATAGGAAAACTACCTCAAGAGAAGTCATTAGCCCATCAGGTGAAACAGAGAGCTCTCTCTTATGTTCTCATGGATGGCACCATATACTAGTGGCCTTTCGATCATATGTGGTTACGTTGTTTATAAAAACACAAAGCTCATAAGATCGTGACTGAGGTACATTCGAGTTTATGCAGAGCTCACCAGTCTGGTCTAAAGATGAAAGCCAAGATCAAGAGACTAGGATATTACTGGTCCTCAATGATTATAGACGGCATGGATGTAGCTAGGAGGTGCCGCAATTATCAGGTGCAGAGTGTGGTCCTACATCAACAACCCAACATTCTATATCCTACATTATCCTTGTGCTAGAAACCACATAGTGGGTCGATCATCCTCCTTCTTCAGGGCCACGGTTCATTCTAGCGCCACTAGTCCAAGTGGGAGCAATCCCACTTAGAGAGGTTAGCATTCCCCATTTTATTAAAATTGAGCATGTAAAGTAAAAGAAGAGCGTCAACATCAATCCAAATATTAAAGATGCCTTTGTTCAAACAAATATCAATAAATTTATTAATAGCCATAAGCTCAGCATATATAATGCAATAGGCTTTAAGGGGATAAGGAAAAGCAAAGATGACAAAACCTCTATAATCCCTAAGATTACCCCCATAACCTTATTTATTAGGGGAAATAGAGCCATCAGTATTTATTTTAATAAAGTTCACTTTAGGTTTGATCCAATGGATAATCCTAGCAGTCTTACTAAAAGAAACATCTGATAGAGTGATACCCAATCTTTTAGCCATAAATTTATAACATCTAAAATGGATATTATTAATGAGATTAGCATTAAACAAAGCATGAATTTTTTCTTTGGTTCTAGCAATGATCCTTTAATGGTTCTTAGGGATAATATGATATTTAGCATCATTTTGATCCATCCAAATGAACCAAATAAGGGTAATAACAGTAAGAACTGTGATATGTCCTTTCATAATTTTGTGGAAATAAACCTCAAGAAGTTGATATAAAGAAAGAGATCCATGGAAATAGTTAGTGTTAAAATAAATCATCATTCAAAATCCACAATTTAGAAGGTAAACCCTAAAAGAATCTGCAACATACTTTTGAATGGATGAGTACAATTAAGCGGGCATAAAAAGTAAGAGTAAATAAAAGAAGTAAAGTAAAGAAAGGGCTTAGGCTCAGTTACAATCATCTCAAAGAGCAACATTATATGTAAGCATCCAAACTTCAGGAGAAGGGTTACAATTACATATAGTGCTACCAGCCAAAAAAAGAAAGAGTGGGAAACATCAAGGCCATCATAGTCAGCATACATCGTGTAGCCCATCATCCAAAGTCTGTCATCCAACAAGGTTGGAAAATCCTCCGAACAACAAACATAATAGCCTACTGCAAAGCCACCAGAACATCCAAGCCCAATAAGGCAGATAATCAACCAACCATCTGGGATAGTAGCAATATAGTAGGAGCACCACCAAAGGCACCACCAAAAAAATTAATAAAATCAAAAGGAGCAAGCATCATGATAGGGGTAACAACACAAACCATAGACAAATAAGAGAAAACAAAAAAGAAAAATAGAAGTTCTCATATCCTCCACCAACAAAGAAAAAAATAAAGAACCAATAAAAGCACCCAGCCTAACTACAAAAGGGGTGGGCAGCAAGGCTACCACCCAAATAGGAAAAAGGGGCTCAGCTGCAGCCAAGAGAGAAAAAAAACTAAGCAGGAGGAAACCAGAAATATAGGTGACAGAAAGAACACTAGCAGGTTTCCAAAATATTCACCATAGGAGTAAGAAAAACTAGGAAAAACAACTACCCCTCCAACCAACCCAGCCTATCAATGCAACCAACCAAACCAGCCAACTAACATATCCTCCTAGCCAACCACCAGTGAAGACCCAAGTTAGTGTAAAGACCAATAGTAGTCATCAAATAACCTAAGATAGCCGGGAAAGGGGTAGCGGGCAAAAGCCACCACTAACCAAGGAAAAAAAACGATCTAGATAAGTACAACCATCCAAAGACAAAAAGGTACAAAGCCTAGTAAGACAGACTACAAGTGAACCAATAGGAACAACAACAATAAAGGCACCCAACTAAGCCACCATCACCCGAGGATAATAAATAATAATAAATTAGCCTTCAACCGACCAATCCAAAACAATACCCAAACACAAAGCTATTGTAGCCAAGAGAGGAAGACTAATATAAGAGGAGGCCAAAACCATAACCAAAAGAAACAAAAAAAATTAGAACCATCCACCAGTCAATAAAAAGTAAAAATAATAACAATAAACCAATAACCTCCACCATGCCAAAATTAAGCCAGAGATAAACCACAAATAGCCCCCCATCGTTAACAAAAAATATAAAAATAGTCAAAAGTTGGCACCAACCAAACCAACTAAAATTGCCAACCCAAACAACCAACAAGACACCCTATCAACCACCACAGCAGCAGATCCAACTAAGGTAAGTTAGCAAGCAACCCAAAAAAGAGGCAAAACCCATACAAAAAAAAACCTATAGCAGCCATAGCCACTACCCAAAAGAAGGATACAAGAAATATCCAAGTGAAAATTGTGGTAAACACCCAAGAGGATAGAAACCACCAAGGAAAAACCTAAAATAACTCAGTTGCACTTAACAACCACTAGGTAGCAAAATCACCAATCAAAGTAAGAGATCAAAAAACATAGACTCAAGCCAAGAGAGAGAAGATAACTAGATAACCAAAGAGGGTTTAACAAGGGGGCAAAAAGCAAAAGATCATAAAACCAACAACAAAAAAAGCTTAGAATTTATAATCTAAGATAAGGCAATCCGTATTATCTAGATTAACCAAACCTCTTAATAGTTTAGAAAAGTTTGGTTATCAAATAAAGTGAACTTCAGTTAGGTTGGCACCAAAGTTAGCCAAGTAATGTTACAATTACCTTCATGAAGGATGTGGGAAATATTACAATAAACTTGAGAAAGAAGATTTTTAGTATGATTAAGAAGATAAAATAATTCAACATTTCCATTTCTATTGGAATTAAGCATATGAGGAAGCAAGAGAGCGTCGAATTTAATCCAGATGTTGAATAAACCTCTATTCAAACAAATTTTAATAGCTCTATTAACAGCTATAAGCTTAGTAAAAATAAAAAAATAGGCTTTGATAGGATTGGCAAAAGCACAAATGGCAGTACCTTTAGAATCCCTAAGGATACCACCATAGCCATATTTATTGGAAGCAACAGAACCATCAGTATTCACTTTAATCAAATTATTTTTATGTTTTATCCAATGAATAATCCTAGCACTTTTATATAAGTCAAACTTAGGTAGAATGATACTTAATTTTTTAGCCTCAAATTTATAACTTCTGAAAAAAATATTGCTAATAAGATTGGCATTAAAAAGAGGATGAGTTTTTTCTTTAGTTCTAGCCAAAATCCCTTTATGGTTCATAGGAATACCATAATATTTAGCATCATTTCTATCCATCCAGATGAACCAAGTAAGGATAATAATAATTAAAACTTTTATATGAACTTTCCTTTTTTGAAACAGACTTCAAGAAGTTGATATAAAGAAAGAGAACCCTGAAAATAGTTGGTATTAAATAAATGATCATACCAAAACCATAATTTTCACCATTGATAAAAAAACATGATTTACATTTTTGAATATGAAAGAAATAATAGAACTTTGAAGGTAAGTAAAACCCTTTAGTCAGGAAAAGAGTCCACGAGGAATAAAGTTATTCAAAATCGACAAGCTAAAGCTGAATAGAAAATGGGAATGATATTATTCCAAATTTTAATAAAACATTAGGGGTTCTATTTATCTCTAATAAAATTCCAAACCTCTTTAAGATCAAAGTCATCATTATAAGAAAGCTTAAAAAAATGGCCAAGTTTGTTAGAAGAAATGGGGATATTTCTAAAGTTATCAAAAAGAGAAATAGGGATAATTCTCAAGTTCGCTTTTCATTCTAGTTGTTAAGTCAAAAAGAATTAACTTTGATAGTAGTAGTAGAGTGGGTAGATAAAAGGTGTCAATAGAGCCATTACCAATCCAATTATCTTGCCAAAATAAGGGAGAACCCAACTGAATACCCCAAGATATTAATGATTCAGCAACCCATTTAATGAAGCAAAGCCTTTTCCAAACTGGAGAGTCATCAACTTTATAAGCACAGTTAAGGGGGTGTTTACCTTGGAAATATTTTTCCATCATAAAATTAGCCTAATGGCTATTATTCTTTCTAAAATCTCACCAGAGTTTTGAGAGAAGGCAGTGATAGCTTCTTGAATAAGCTTGCAACCAAAAGCACCTTCTCCTAAAGGACCATAACATTTATGCCAAGATGTCCAATACATTCTTTTGGTAGAATTATTGGAGCCCCAAAAAAATTTGTTAAGCAAATGATCAATTTTGATAAGTGTAGCATTAGTGGGGATAATAATTTTAATCAAATAAAGAGGCATTGAGTTGAGAGTTCTTTTAAGAATAGTGAGCCTACCACCAAAGGAAAGTAAATGGAATTTCCAAATATAAATTTTATTTAAAATTTTTTGAATTAACGTGTTAAAGTGATGGGAATGTTTCAGGCCTTTAGAGAGCGAAGCACCCAAGTACTTAAGAGGAAAGTGTTGATGTTTAAAATTAGTGATATGCATGATTTGATTGAATTTATTATTGGAGATTCTAGAGAAAGTGATAAAATATCTTTTGTTATCATTGATAGAAAGGCCACTTTCTCTACCAAATTTATTTTAAAAAGACTTGAGATGCTTGATGTGATAAATAGAAGCATCGCAAAAAGTTAATGAAATATTCTCCAAAACTTAAATGGGAAATAAGAAGACCACCAAGAGTTCTGTAGTACATACTAGGATTGTGTAAGAATAAATCATTGATGCTCCTAGATAAGTACTTAATAGAAATAATAAATAAAGTAGGAGATAAAGGATCCCCTTGTTGTAAGCCATGGGAAGAGGGAAAGAATCCCAAGGCTTCCCCATTAAGAAAAATTAAAAATAAGGCATTATTAATACAATTTTTAATAAGAAAAATAAATTTATTAGAAAACCCAAATATATTTTGAATATAGAAAAAGGAAATCCCAAGAGATGTTATTAAAGGCTTTGGTAATATTTAATTTGAAAAGAATGTTGCCACCTCTAGTCTCAGCATCAAGATCATGAATTAATTCTTGGGTAAGTAAAATATTGAGAGAAATGGATCACCTCTAACAAAACTAGTTTGGTTGAGAGAGATAGTTCTATTAAGTAAAAGACTAAGTCTGTTGGTAAGAATTTTGGAAATCAGCTTATTGAAGAAGGTGCAAAGACTAATAAATCTAAAATCACTCCAATAGTTGGGATTATCTTTCCTAGGTATGAGAATAGTAGGAGTACTAGAAAAAGATCTAGTAAAAGGATTACCATTAAAAAAATCAATCATAGCCTCAATCAAATCATATTTAATGATAAACCAACTTTTTTGAAAAAATTGAGTAGTGAAACCCTCCAGACCAGCAACAAAATCTATGTTCATGCTATTCAGAACTTTAAAAATTTCATCTATATTAAGTACAATGGTAAGCAAATCATTATCATCATTAGTAATAATAGAAGGAATCAAGTACGATTGAGAAATAGCTTCATAAGAGCGATTCTTATTAAGCATATTTCTAAAGTAATTAATAATCTATTCCTTAATCTCATTATTCCCCATAATCCAATCTCCATTATCATTTTTAATTTTTTGAATATTATTTAAAACTCTCTTTTTATTAACCAAAGCATGGAAATACCTAGTATTCTTGTCACAATCCGTAATATGTTTACTGGTAGCTTTTTTGCACCAATAAGTCTCTTCCATATTTTGGAAGTTAAAAAGTTTATCTTTCGCCTCAGTCAAGTTTGTAATCTTTGAAGGATCAGACATAATAGAGACTTGAAGATCACAAACCAATTTTTCCATATCTTTAATATTAGCAAAAGTTTTAAAATAATGCTTATTCCACCAAATTTTTTAAGTCTTTTAAGTTTAAAGCGAAGTCTATTCATCCCCATAATCAATTATCAGGATGTAAAGGAGCTTTCCAATTATCAGCCACAACATTAAAAAAATTAATATGCCGAATCCACATGTTTTGAAATCTAAAAGGAGAGGGGTTTTTTAGTTTATTAGAATTATCTTTAATCGAAACTAGAAGTGGAGCATGATCTAACAAGGTTCAGCTTAAATGGTTAATAGAAGTAATAGGCCATTGAGTAATCCAATGAGTATTAAAAAGAATTTGGTCCAACCTTTGCCAAAGTCTAGAGTTTTGCCAAGTATAATTAGAGCCTTTAAAGCTAATATCAATCAAATTACAATCAAGGATCATATCGGAGAAATCTTCCATGGAATGAATATTAGAGAGAAACCACCACTTCATTTAGAAGAGAATAAAATGGTGCTGAAATCACCACCAACAAACCAAGGTTTGTTGACAGAGGTAGCAAAATTCCTCAAATAATCCCAAAGAAGATTTTTAATAGATCTATTAGAAGATGCATAAACAAAAGAGCCCAAAACATAATAATCACCATAAGAGATTTGATCATTGAAAACTTGATGAAATTCATCAAGAATAGTGACCTCAACCAAATTATTCCAAAAACACCAAATCTTATTACTAACATTAGAGAAAAATTTATTGAAATTGGTCATTCTAGCAACATAGTTAATTTTATTAGCATGAATAAGATGCTCCAGAAAAATAAGAAGAGAAATATTATGAATGAAATAAAGATTTCTAATATGATTATGAATAGAGAGGGTATCGATCCCTATAACATACCAAACAAGAAAATTAAACTTAAGGAAAATAAAAAAGGGGGGTTAAGCAAAGGTTAATTATGAGAGGTGTGAGAGGCCATAGTAGATTTAGTGTTTTTGGACAATTTAGGAGGGAAAATTTTAATATTTTTTTTATCTTTAGCATGATAAGTTTGGAAGCCATTTTCTTTTCCCCTAGAGTCATTATTTGAGGAAGCTTTAGTAACATTGGTCATAGATTTAGGAGAAATCTCAAAGTGTTTGGAGGGTAGTTCACCTTCTTCCAAATCCATATTTAGTTGAAAAGTAGGATTAACATGAATATCAAGATTAGAACTAAGAGATGGTGATGATTTAGAACCATTTAAAGCACAAGTAGTAGAATCTGAATCTGAATTATTTTCAACATGCTCAACATCATTTAAATCCTCATTAAAAGCTTAATTTTCATCGATCAATGCGCATATCGAGGAAATAGAATTATCTTCAGAAATTTATTATTCTCCACATTAGAAATATTCAAATTCAAAGAAGGAATAATAGGTAAATCATCCTTCGCATTTTGAATATCAATTGAATCCCTACCAACACTAGAAGCTGAAACATGTTCAATAGGATTAACCCTAATATCTAAGGAATCAACCTCAATAAAACCTTCATACCATCCTTAGGATCAGGGTTTTTTGAACATAAGTAGGAATCGACTTATGGGTAGAGACAACATTTTCTTTAGGAGAAATTCATTTTTTTTTAAAGTGGCGATGTAGATTAAAAATTTATGAATTATCATGACAGTGTATTTTATAGTGGAAAGAAAAAATTGGAAGGTTCTCCAATTCAACCCCTTGCTGATACCCATATTTTTCAAAGCCAATCCAAACATCCTTAGGGTTTTTTTTAGTTATGTCTAATTCCACATGGATCTGAATAATAGAAGGGCAAGATCACTCAGTGGTTGCTTGGTCAAGTTGCAAATGCTAACCAAATAAAGCCACGACAGCAAAAAGCACATGATGGGTAACAAAATGAATGCATGTATTAGGAAGAGATAACCACATAGGGATAATAGGAGATTCCTCCTTAATGTCAAAAAGGGGTGGCCACTTCAACAAACACATTTGACAATTAAAGATGAAATAAGAATGATAAAAAAAATGTGAATAATCCAGATCATTAGAAAGTTGAATTTGGATATGCCGAGGGTCAATAATACTAATCGAGAAGGCACCTGAAAGCTTGAGATTATGGAAAAAAGTGCAGATCTTATCTAAATTTGGATTATTCAAAGAAAATTTATCGATAAGAGAAAATTCAAAGGATTTTGCCAACTTTTCAACATCCACAGCAAAGCACATTAAGGCAAGCAAACCTCTAAAATGTGTCAAAATGAGATTAATCAAGGAGAAATCTTACGAGTGCTTCCTTAAAAGATTTATTAGAAGATGCGACATTAGGATCCCAAAATGTTAGATGCCCTAGCCGAAACATTCAAAATTTTGAGGTGGAAGCCGAGGAATAGAACTCACAACAACCATGGTCAATGATAAAAAATCACACAAATGGCTAGATACTGTTCAGTTCTTTGAAATCGATCAAAATTAAATCTAAAGATAAAAAAATCCCTAGTTAGGGGAGTGACATCAACAGGGATTCAATAATTTGAAGAGAGAGCTCAAGGGGAGGAGGGTGGGTTTTAGTTTGGTTTAGGTTTAGTTTAGGTTTAGGGTTTATTTGGGTTTAGGTTTAGTTTATTTTAGGCTTTTTTGAGTTTAGGATTTAGGTTTATGGTTTTGTTTTAGGGTTTAGGTTTTAGGTTTATTTAGGTTAAGTTTAGTTTATTTAGGTTTTAGGTTTAGTTTAGAGTTTATTTTAGTTTAAGTTTAGTTTATTTATTTATTTATTGGGTTTAGGTTTATTTTAGTTTATTTTTAGGGTTTAGGTTTAGGGTTTAGGTTTTAGCTTTTATGGTTTAAGGTTTAGGGTTTATTTTAGGTTTAAGGTTTAGGTTTAGTTTATTTTTTTTATGGGTTTAGGGTTTTGTTTAGGGTTTTGTTTATGTTTATATAGTTTATTGGGTTTATTTTTTTATTTTTTTTTTAGTATTTTATTTTAGGTTTTAGTTTATTTTACGGTTTAGTGGGTTCATTTATGGGTTTGGTTTAGTTTATTTTAGGGTTTAGGTTTAGATTTTTTATTTATTTTAGTTTAGTTTAGGGTTTAGTTTGGGTTTAAGTTTATTTAGGGTTTATTTTTTCAATTTTGGTTTTTGTTTATTTGTTAGCATTTAGTTTAGGGTTTAATTTAGGTTTAGGTTTAGGGCTTAGTTTAGATTTATTTAGGTTTATTTTTAGTTTAGCATTTTGGGTTTAGGGTTTAGTTTAGGTTTTGGGTTTAGTTTATTTAGATTTAGGGTTAAGGGTTTAGGTTTTGTTTAGGTTTTATTTATTTAGTGTTTAGGTTTTAGGTTTTTAGGGTTTAGAGGTTAATGTTTAAGGTTTAAGGTATAGTGTTTAGGGTTTAGGGTTTAGGGTTTAGGGTTGTAGGTTTTAGGGTTTATGGTTTAGGGTTTAGGGTTTTAGGGTTTAGGTTTTAGGGTTTAGAGTTTAGGGTTTTGGGTTTAGGGATTAAGGTTTTACGTTTTAGGTTTTATGGTTTATGGTTTAGGGTTGTAAGTTTAGGGTTTAGGGTTTAGGGTTTAGGGTTAGGGCTTAATTTAATTTTTTTATTTTTTATTTTTTTCAAATTAAGTAAAGTGGTAGAAATAGGTTTATTTAGTTTATTTTTTATTTATTATGGTTTATTTTATTTTTTATTTTTATTTAGGTTTATTTTTATTTTTATTTAATTTAGTTTATTTATTTTAGGTTTATTTATTTTAGTTTAGGTATTTTATTTTATTTTTTAAGTTTAGGTTTATTTTTAGTTTAGTTTTATTTTGATTTTAGGTTTATGTTTTATTTTTTATTTTTTAGGTTTGGGTTTAGGTTTTATTTTATTTTTTAGGTTTAAGCTTTTTTTTTATTTTATTTAGGTTTTATTTTTTAGTTTAGGTTTAGGTTTATGTTCAGTTTATTTTATTTTATTTTATTTGGTTTATGTTTAAGCTTAGGTTTAGTTTATTTTAAGTTTAGGTTTAGGTTTTTTTTATTTTAGTTCTTTTTATTTTAGTTTAGGTTTAGGTTTATTTTATTTTTATTTTAGGTTTAGGTTTTTTTTAGTTTAAGACTTAGGTTTTACTTTTTATTTATTTTCCACTTTATTTTTTAGATTTATGTTTTTACTTAGTTTTTATTTATAAAATTTTAAGTTTATTTTATTTTTATTTTAAGTTTATTTTTTATTTATTTTAATTTAGTTTAGTTTTTATGTTTTTTTATTTTCTTTTAAGGTTTAAGTTTAGTTTTTTTATTTATTTTATTTTTATATTTTATTTAGTTTAGGTTTAGGTTTCTAGCTTTCTAAGGTTTAGGGTTTAGGGTTTATGGCTTTTTTTTGGGTTTAGGGTTTAGGGTTTAGGGTTTTAGGGTTTAGGGTTTAGGGTTTAGAGTTTTTATGGTTTAGGGTTTAGGGTTTAGAGTTTAGGTTTTAGGTTTAGGGTTCAAGTTTTAAGTTAGTGTTTAGGGTTTTTGGTTTTTTTTTTATTTTAATACAGAATAAATTGATATTCAATATTTCTTCTTTTCGATTTCATCAACCAAGTAGCACACCAAGTTTTCTAAGACACAAGCGATGATAGAGATTAAAATGAGCACGCATAGAGCAAATAAAAAAACTTTGATAATTAGACCCATCTTTAGTATAAAGAAATAATTCCATAAGCATCAGATCGTATCGGTTGTTCTTTAGTTTCTCTAGTTCCCATCAGAACCACCGTGGCCTCTCGAGTTGTGGGATCCACCATCATATTCTCGATCTCTCCCTCCGCCACCACATGTAACCTCTTCCTCCCTCCATAACCACCACTACAGCCACCACCTCCATATCCACCAGCACCTCCAGATCCCCCACCACCACTAAGATAACTACCACCTCCACCTTCGCCTCGACTACCAAATCTAGACTGAGCCTAGTTGACAGTGATGTTCCTATGGTTTCTTTTTAAAATTAATTAAACTAGTATGTTTAGGTTTATTTAGTTTATCTTTTATTTATTTTAGTTTATTTTATTTTTTTATTTTTATTTAGTTTATTTTATTTATTTTTGGTTTATTTATTTTAGTTTAGGTTTTTATTTTAGTTTATTATTCAGGTTTAGGTTTAAGTTTAGATTAGGGTTTAGGGTTTAGGGTTTTTATTTTAGGTTTATTTTTAGTTGAGTTTTATTTTTATATTATTATTTAGGTTTAATTTTTTTATTAGTTTTAAGTTTAGGTTTTAATTTTATTTTTTAGGTATAGGTTTTGGGTTTTTATTTTAGGTTTATTTTTAGGTTTTATTATTTAGTTTAGGTTTAAATTTAGTTTTAGTTTATTCTATCTTTTTGGTTTAGGTTTAGGTTTAGTTTATTTAAGGTTTAGGGTTAGGTTTTATTTATTTTAATTTAGTGTATTTTAGTTTTAAGTTTTAATTTTATTTTATTTTAGGTTTAGGTATTTTGTAGTTTAGGTTTAGGATTTTTTATTTATTTTAGGTTTATTTTAGGTTTAGTTTAATTTTATTTTATTTTATTTTATTTTATTTTTTAATTTTTATTATTTTATTTTATGTTTAGATTTTATTTTATTTAGGTTTTTTATTCTTCAGTTTATTTTTTTTAGTTTAGTTTAGATTTTCATTTTTTATTTTAGTTTATTTTTATTAGTTTATTTTATTTTATTTTTAGGTTTAGATTTGGGTTTTAGTTTAGGTTTTAATTTTATTTTATTTTATTATTTTATTTAGGTTTAGGTATTTAATATATTTTATTTTATGGATTTATTTAGTTAGGGATTAGGTATTTATGTTTTTAGGGATTAAGGCTTAGGGTTTTAGGGTTTAGTGTTTTAGGGTTTATGGTTTAGGGTTAGGGTGTAGGATTTAGGGTTTCGAGTTTAGTGTTTAAGCTTTAGGGTTTAAGGTTTTTAGTGTTTAGGGTTTAGGGTTAACTTAAGGTTTAGAGTTTTTCTTTTTAAATTATGTAAATCGGTAGGTTTAGATTTATTTAGTTTCTTTAGTTTATTTTTTATTTATTTTAGTTTATTTTTTATTTTATTTATGTTTATTTTTGATATATATTTAGTTTAGTTTATTTATTTTAGTTTAGGTTTTTTATTTTAGTTTATTTTTTTAATTTAGGTTTAGGTTTATGTTTATTTTTTAGTTGTTTTTTTATTTTTTATTTATTTTTTAGGTTTAAGTTTTTTTTATGTTTAGGTTTATTTTTTTATTTTTTTTAGGTTCAGGTTTAGGATTTTATTTTAGGTTTATTTTTAGGTTTTATTTTTTAGTTTAGGTTTATTTTTAATTTATTTTATTTTATTTAGTTTAGGTTTAGTTTATTTTAGGTTTAGGTTTAGGTTTTTATGTTAGTTTAGTTTATTTTAGTTTAGGTTTACATTTATTTTATTTTGTTTATTTTATTTTTTATTTTAGGTTTAGGTTTTTTTAGTTTAGGGTTTAGGTTTTATTTTTTTATTTATTTTAGGTCTCATTTTGGGTTTATTTTTTTTGGTTTATGTTTTTATTTTTTATTTTAGGTTTATTTATATTTAGCTTTTATTTTATTTAGCTTTTTTATTCTTAGGTTTATTTTATCTTTTAGTTTAGTTATAATTTTATTTATTATATTTTAAGTTTATTTTATTTTATTTTTTTTTGGTTTAGGTTTAGGTTTTAGTTTATGTTACTATTTTATTTTATTTTATTATATTTTATTTAGGTTTAGGTTTTTGTATTTATTTTATTTTTAAGTTTTAATTTGTTTAGGTTTAGGTTTTTAGGTTTTTAGGGTTTATGGTTTAGGGTTTAAGAATTTAGGGTTTATAGTTTTGGGTTTAGTGTTTTGGCTTTGGACTTTAGGGTTTTTAGGGTTTAGGGTTTAGGGTTTAGGGTTAACTTAGGGATTATGGTTAGCTTAGGGTTTGGGGTTTAAGGTTTAAGCTTTAGTGTTTAGTGTTTTTAGGGTTTAGGGTTTACGATTAGTTTAGGGTTTAGGGTTTAGGGTTTTAGGGAGTTTAAGTTAGGTTTATGGTTTAGGTTTAGTTTAGGTTAATTTAGGGTTTATGGAGTTTAGGGTTTTAGGTTTAGGGTTTAGGGTTGTAGGTTTAAGGTTTAGGTTAGTTTTAGGAATTAGGGTTTTGGTTTAGGGTTTATGGTTTTAGTTTAGGGTTTTAGGTTTATGGTTTATGGTTTAGGATAGGTTTAGTTTTAGGTTTAGGTTTATTTTAGTTTAAGGTTTAAGGTTTTTGGTTTTTTGTTTTTTTAATAGAGAATAAATTTAGATTCAACATTTCTTCTTTTCAATTTCATCAACCAAGTAACACACCAAGTTTTCTAAGACACAAGTGACAACATAGATAAAAAATGAGCACATGTAAAGCAAATCAAAAACCCTAGATAACTAGAGCAACCTCTATTGTAAAGACACAATTCCATAAGCAGCAGATCCACCATCAGATCCATGAGCATATTTCTTCTTTTTGATTTCTTCTTTTCTCCTTCACCACCTCTCAAGTAGAAAGATCCACCATCATCTCTCGATCTTCTGGTTGTAACCTCATCCTCCTCCCACCATAACCATCACTACTCGACCACCCTCCATATCCACCGGTACATCTAGATACCCCTCCCTCCCCTCCCGATGGTGATAATTATCTCTGCTTTCACCTCCCGATTTGCGAGCCTAGTTGATGGAGATGTTCTTACCATCAGGGTTCTGCCTATTCTTAGGGTTTAAGTTTAGGTTTATTAGGTTTTAAGGTTTAGGTTTATTTTTTAATTCATTTAGTTACTTTTGGTTTAGGTTTAGAGTTTATAATTTAGGGTTTAGGGTTTAGGATTAGGGTTTAGGGTTTAGGGTTGGTGGTTAGGGTTTAGGATTTAGGGTTTAAGGTTTAGGGTTTAGGGTTTAGGGTTTAGGGTTTATTCTTTTAGGGTTTAGGGTTTAGGGTTTAGGGTTTTTTAGCATTTAAGGTTTATGGTTTAAGGTTGTAGGTTTAGTGTTGTAAGTTTAGGGTTTAGGTTTTAGGGTTCATTTTAGGGTTTAGGGTTTAGGGTTTAGGATTTAGGGTTTAAGGTTTTAAGTTTAGGGTTTATTATTTTGGGTTTAGTGTTTAGGTTTAGGATTCTGATCAAGTTTAAGTTTAGAGTTTAGGGGTTAGGTTAAGGTTTAGGGTTTAGGTTTAGGTTTATGGTTTAGGGTTTTATGGTTTATGCTTTTAGGGTTTAGGGTTTAGGGTGAGGATTTATGGTTTTTTGGGATTTAAGGTTTAGGGTTTATGGTTCAGGATTGTAGATTTAGTGTTGTAGGTTTAGGGTTTATAGTTCAGGGTTAGTTATAAGGTTAATTTTATTCGCAGGTTTACTTTATTTATTAATTTATTTTTGGTTTTTATTTATTTTATTTTAGTTTATTTTTAATTTTTATTTTATTTCATTTTTAGGTTTAGTTTTTTTTGTTTACAATTTTATTTTATTTTATTATATTATTTAGGTTTAGCTTTTATTTATTTATTTTATTTTTAGGTTTTATTTAGTTTAGGATTAGGTTTTTAGGTTTTTAGGGTTTAGTGTTTAGGGTTTAGGGTTTAGGGTTTCTAGGTTTAGGGTTTTATGGTTCAGGGCTTAGGGTTAGGGTTAGGGCTTAGGGTTTAGTGTTTAGGCTTCAGGTTTAGGGTTTTTAGGGTTTAGGGTTTAGGGTTTAGTGTTTAGTTCATTTAGTTTATTTATTATTTATTTTAGTTTTCTTATTTTTTTTTATTTTTATTTAGATTTATTTATTTTAGTTTAGGTTTTTTTATTTTAGTTTATTTTTTAGGTTTAGGTTTAGGTTTTTGTTTATTTTTTAGTTTAGTTTTATTTATTTATTTTATAGGTTTAGGTTTATTTTTTTACTTTATGGTTCAAGTTTAGGTTTTTTTTTTTTAGGTTTAGGTTTAAGTTTTATTATTTTAGGTTTATTTTTAGGTTTTATTTTTAGTTTAAGTTTAGGTTTATTTTTTAGTTTATTTTATTTTATTTACTTTAAGATTAGGTTTAGTTTATTTTAGGATTAGGTTCAAGTTTTATTTATTTTAGTTTAGTTTATTTTATTTTTATTTTAGGTTTAAGTTTTTTTTAGTTTAGGGTTTGGGTTATATTTTTTATTTTTCTTAGGTTTTATTTTAGCTTTATTATTTAGGGTTTAGAGTTTAGTGTTTTGGATTTAGGGTTTAGGGTTAGGGTTTAGGGTTTAGGGTTTAGGGTTTAAGATTTATGGTTTTAGGGTTTATGCTTTTAGGGTTTAGAGTTTAAGTTTTTTAGGGCTTTGGGTTTAGGGTTTTGTGTTTAGGGTTTAGTATTTATGTTATAGGGTTTAGGGTTTTTAGGTTTAGGATTTAGGGCTTAGGGTTTAAGGTTAGTTCAGGGTTTACGATTTAAGGTTTAAAGTTTAAGCTTTAGCATTTAGGGTTTTTAGGGTTAGTTAAGAGTGTAGGGTTTAAGTTTTTAAGGTTTAGGGTATAGAGTTTACTGTTTAGGGTTTTGGAATAGGGTTAGGGTTTAGGGTTTAGGATTTAGGGTTAATTTTAGGGTTTAGGGTTTAAGGGTTAGGGTTCAGGGTTTAGGGCTTTTTTCTTCTTAAAATTAAGTAAACCGATAGGTTTAGATTTATTTAATTTATTTAGTTTATTTTTATTTACTTTAATTTTTTTTATTTTTTATTTTTTATTTTCTTTAGTTTATTTATTTTAGGTTTATTTATTTTAATTTAGGTTTTTTTAATTTTAGTTTATTTTTTAGGTTTAGGTTTAGGTTTATGTTTATTTTTTAGTTTAGTTTTATTTTTATTTTATTTTTTAGGTTTATGTTTTATTTTTTATTTTTAGGTTTAGGTTTAGGTTTTTATTTTATTTTTGTAGGTTTAGGTTTTAGGTTTTTATTTTAAGTTTATTTCTAGGCTTTATTTTTTCATTTAGGTTTAGTTTATCTTTACTTTATTTTATTTTATTTAGTTCAGGGTTTAGGTTTAGTTTATTTTAGGTTTAGGTTTAGGTTTTATTTATTTTAGTTCAGTTTATTTTCGTGTAGGTTTAAGTTTACTATATTTTTGTTTTAGGTTAAGATTTTTTTTTTACTTTAGGGTTTAGGTTTTATTTTTTATTTATTTTTAGGTTTTATTTTTAGGTTTATTATTTAGGGGGTTTAAGGTTTTAGGGTATATGCTTTTAGGGTTTAGGACTTAGGGTTTAGGGTTAAGGATTAGGGTTTTGGGTTTAAGGGGTTTTAGGGTTTAGGGTTTCAGCTTTAGGGTTTAGGATTTATGGTTTAGTGTTTAGGCTTTAGAGTTTAGGGTTTTTAAGATTTAGGGTTTAGGTTAACAGGGGTTTAGGTTAGTTTTAGGTTTAGGTTTAGAGTTTAGGCTTTAGCATTTAATTTTAGGGTTTAGTTTAGGTTTAGGTTTAGTTTGGTTTAGGTTTAGGTTAGGAGGTTTAGGGTTAGGTTTAAGTTTTAGTTTAGAGTTAGTTTAGGGTTTTAAGATTTAGGTTTATTTAGTTTAGTTTAGGTTTAGGTTAGGATTAAGGTTTAAGTTTAGGGTTTAGGTTTGATTTATAGTTTAGTTTTACTTTAGAGTTTAGGTTTTGAATTTAGGTTTAGTTTTTATAGTTTAGTTATTTAGTTTAGGTTTAAACTTTAAACTTTAATATTTAGTTTATTTATTTAGAGTTTAGGGTTTAATTAGTTAGAGTTTAGGGTTTATTTTTTAGGGTTTAGGTTTAAGGTTTATTTAGGTTTAGGTTTTATATTTTTTAGTTTAATTTTAGTTTAGGGTTATTATTTAGATTTAGGGTTTAGGGTTTAGGGTTTATGGTTTATGGTCTTTTCTTGAATTAAGTAAACCAATAGGTTTAGTTTTATTTAGTTTATTTTTTATGTATTTTAGTTCATTTTATTTTTTTTATTTAGGTTTATTTTTTATTTTTATATAGTTTAGTTTATTTATTTCAGGTTTATTTAATTTAGTTTCGGTTGTTTTATTTTTATTTATTTTTTAGGTTTAGGTTTATGTTAATTTCTTAGTTTAGTTTTTTTTATTTTTTATTTTTTAGGTTTCATTTTTTTTTTTAGGTTTTGGATTAGGTTTTTATTTTATTATCTTAGGTTGAGGTTATAGGTTTTTATTTTAGGTTTATTTCTAGGTTTTCTTTTTTAGTTTAGGTATAGGTTTATTTTTAGTTTATTTTATTTTATTTAGTTTAGGGTTTAGGTTTAGTTTATTTTAGGTTTAGGCTTAGGTTTTATTTATTTTAGTTTAGGTTTACGTTTATTTTATTTTGTTTATTTAGGTTTAGGTTTTTTTAGTTTTGCATTTAGGTTTTATTTTTTATTTTTTTATGTTTTATTCTTAGTTTTATTATTTAGGTTGAGGTTTTTATTTAATTTTTATTTTATTTTATTTTATGTTTATTTTATTTTTATTTTATGTTTGGTTTTTATTTTTTATTTGTTTTTTATTTATAAGTTTATTTTATTTTAGTTTAGTTCAGGTTTATATTTATTTTATTTTATTTTAGTTTTTATGTTTTATTTTATGTTATTTTAGGTTTAGGCTGAGGTTTTTATTTTATTTTATTTCATTTTATTATTTTTTTAAGTTTAGGTTTTTTATTTAATTTATTTTTTGGTTTTATTTAGTTTAAGTTTAAGTTTTTAGGTTTTTACTGTTTTGGGTTTATGGTTTAGGGTTTATGGTTTGGGGCTTAGGGTTTAAGGTTGTAGGTTTTAGGGTTTATGGTTTAAGGTTTATTATTTAAGGTTTAGGGTTTAGGGTTTAGGGTTTTAGGCTTTAAGGTTTAGGGTTTAGTGTATTAGGGTTTAGGGTTTTGGGTTTAGGTTTCAAGGTTGTAGGTTTTGGGTTTAGGGTTTAAGGTTGTAGGTTTTGGGTTTTGGGTTTAGGTTTAAGGTTTTATTTAATTTATTTTTTGTATTTTAATTTAGGGTTTAGGGTTTAGGGTCTTTTAAGGTTTATGGTTAGTTTTAGGGTTTTAGGTTTAAGGTTTAGGGTTTAGGATTCAGGGTTTTGGGTTTTGGGTTTTGGTTTTTATTAGGTTTTATTTATTTAGTTTAATTTATTTTAGGTTGATTTATTTTAACTTTGGTTTTATGTATTAGTTTATTTCTTAGGTTTAGCTTAAGGTTTATCTTTATTTTTTAGTTTAGTTTTATTTTTATTTTATTTTTTAGGTTTAAGTTTTTTTTTTAATTTTTAGTTTTAAGTTTAAGTTTTTATTTTATTTATTTAGGTTTAGGTTTTAGGTTTTATTTTAGTTTATTTTTTTAGGTTTAGGTTTAGGATTGATTTATTTTAGTTTAGTTTATTTTAGTTTAGGTGTATGTTTATTTTATTTTATTTATTTTAGGTTTAGGTTTTTTTTTAGTTTAGGGTTTATGTTTTATGTTTTATTTATTTTTAAGTTTTTCTTATGTTTTTTTATGTTTAGGTTTTTATTTAGTTCTTATTTTATTTTATTTTAGGTTTATTTTCTTTTTATTTTACGTTTAGTTTTTATTTTATTTAGGTTTTTTATTTTTAGGTTTATTTGATTTTTTAATTTAGTTTAGGTTTTGATTTATTTTATTTTAGTTTAGTTTTAATTTTCTTCTATTTTTAGGTTTTGGTTTAGGTTTTAGTTTAAGTTTTTATTTTATATTATTTTTCTTTTTTATTTAGGTTTAGGTTTTTTTATTTATTTTATTTTTAAGTTTCATTAAGTTTAGGTTTTGGTTTTTAGGTTTTTAGGTTTATGGTTTAGGGTTTAGGGTTTAGGGATTTTGGGTTTAGGGTTTTAGGGATTAGGGGTTAGGGTTAGGGCTTAGAGTTTAGGATTTAGGGTTTAGGTTTTTTACGATTTAGGGTTTAAGTTTAGGTTAACAAGGTTCTAATTTGGGTTTAGGGTTTATAGTTTAGGGTTTCTTTAGGGTTTAGGTTTTAGTTTAGGTTAGTTTAGGTTTAAGGTTTTAGGTTTATACTTTAGGGTTTAGGTTTAGATTGGTTTTGTTTAGGTTTAGGGTTTAGGATGAGCTTAGAGTTTAGGTATAGTGTTTAGGGTTTATGGTTTGGAGTTGTAGGTCTAGGGTTTAGGGTTTAGCGTTTGGGGCTTAGGGTTTAGGATTTAGTGTTTATAGTTTAGGGATTTCTTTTTTTTAAAAAAATCGAGGTTTAGGTTTATTTATTTTATATATATTATATTTATTATTTATTAATTAATTTAGTTTATTATTTTAGTTTAGGTTTTTATTTATTTTAGGTTTTTTTATTTTGTTTTATTTTACTCTCTTTTAAGTTTTATTTTTTAGAGGTTTAGGTTTTAGTTTTAATTTTATTTTTTTAGGTTTAAGTTTTAAGTTTTTATTTTAGGCATATTTTTAGGTTTTATTTTTAGTTTCAGTTTAGACTTATTTTTAGTTTAGTTTATTTTATTTAGTTTAAGGTTTTGGATTATTTTATTTTAGGTTTTGGTTTAGATATTTTTAATATTAGTTTAGTTTATTTTAGTTTAGGTTTATGTTTATTTTATTTTGTAGATTTTAGGTTTAGTTTTTTTTTTAGTTTAGGGTTTAGTTTTTATTTTTTATTTATTTTTAGGTTTAGGTTTATTTTATTTTTGATTTATTTTTTTATTTTATGTTTAGGTTTTATTTTATATAGGTTTTTATTTTAGGTTTATTTTATTTTTTAGTTTATTTTAGTTTTTAATTAATTTTATTTTAGTATAATTTTTATTTTTTATTTTATTTTTAAGTTTAGGTTTAGGTTTAAGTTTAGTTTTTACATTAGGTTTTTATTTGATTTTATTTTATTTAGGTTTAGGTTTATTTATTTATTTTATTTTCTTATTTTATTTAGTTTAGGTATAGGTTTTTAGGTTTTTAGGATTATAGGGTTTAGGGTTTAGGGTTTAAGGTTTATGGTTTATGGTTTAGGGTTTGGGCTTTAGAGTTCATGGTATAAGGTTGTTGGTTTTAGGGTTTCGAGTCCTAGGGTTTAGGTCTTACGGGTAAGGGTTCAGGGTGTAGGGTTTAGGGTTAGTTTTACGGTTTAGGGTTGGGGTTTATTTATTTATTTTTATTTACTTTTTATTTTTTATATGTTTTTAATTTAGTAAACTGGTAAGTTTATGTTTATATAGTTTATTTTTTATTTTTTTTAAATTTATTGTATTTTTATTTTTATTTGGCTTTATTTTGATGTTTATTTAGTTTGGTTTGTTTATTTTATGTTGCGTTATTTTAGTTTATTTTTTAGGTTTAGGTTTAGGTTTTGGTTTATTTTTTAGTTTAATTTTATTTTTATTTAATTTTTTGAGTTTAGGTTTTATTTTTTATTTTTAGGCTTTGGCTTAGGTATTTATTTTATTTTTTTGTTTAGGTTTTAGGTTTTTATTTTAAGTTTATTTTTAGGTTTTATTTTTTAGTTTAGGTTTAGGTTTATTTTTAGTATATTTTATTTTATTTAATTTAGGTTTAGGTTTTATTTATTTTAGTTTAATTTTTTTAATTTAGGTTTAGGTTTATTTTATTTTTGTTTTTTTTAGTTTAGGCTTTAGGTATTATTTATATTTATTTTTAGGTTTTATTTTTAGGTTTATTTTGTAAGTTTAGGTTTTTTTATTTAGTTTTAATTTTAATTTTATTTTTATTTTTATTTTAGCTTTATTTTTATTTTATTTAGGTTTTTATTTTTTAGTTTAGTTTAGGTTTTTTATTTATTTTATTTTAGTTAAGTTTTTATTAATCATATTATTTTTTTTAAGTTTAGGTTTATGTTTAGGTTTTAGTTTATGTTTTTATTTTATTTTGTTTTGGTTTAGATTTTTTATTTATTTTATTTTTATGTTTTATTTAGTTTTGGTTTAGGTTTTTAGGGTTTAGGATTTAGGGTTTGGGGTTTAGGGTTTAGGGTTTAGGGTTGTAGGTTTTAGGGTTTAGGCTTTAGAGTTTTGGGTTTAGGGTTGAGGGTTTAGGGTTTAGGGTTTCATGGTATAGGGTTTAGGGTTTAGTGTTTAGAGTTTAGGGTTTAGAGTTTTAGGGTTTAGGGTTTAGGGTTTAGGTTTAGGGTTTACGGTTAGTTTCACTATTTAGGATTAGGATTTTATTATTTTATTATTTTTTTAAGTTAAGTAAACTGGTAGGTTTAGGTTTATTTAGTTTATTTTTTATTTATTTTAATTTATTTTATTATTTATTTTTATTTAGGTTACTTTTTATTATTTAGTTTAGTTTATTTATTTTAGTTTAGGTTTTTATTTTAGTTTATTTCTTAGGATTAGGTTTAGGTTTAGGTTTATTATTTTAGTTTATTTTTTTTTTATTTTATTTTTTAGGTTCAGGTTTTATTTTTTATTTTTAGGTTCAGGTTTAGGTTCTTATTTTATTTTTTTAGGTTTAGATTTTAGGTTATTATTTTAGGTTTAATTTTAAATTTAAGTTTAATTTTTTTTTCAATAGAGAACAAATTTATATTCAACATTTCTTCTTTTAGATTTAATCAACCAAGTAACACACCAAGTTTTTTAAGACACAAGCGATGACATAGATTAAAAATGAGCATGCATAGAGCAAATCAAAAGCCCTGGATAACTTGAATCGTCTCTACTATAGACACACAGTTCCATAACCAACAGATCGGATCAACCATTATTGAGTTTCTCCAGTTCCCATCAAAACCACTTTGGCCTCTCAAGTAGCAAGATCCACAATCATATCCCTGATCTCCCCCTCCACCACCACCACGGCTATAACCTCCATCCCTCTTCCCGCCTCCATAACCACCATTGCTCCGACCACCACTTCCATATCCTCCAGCACCTCCAGATCCCCCACCATGAATGTGATAATCGCAGCCTAGTTCATGGTGATGTCCCTATCATCAAGGATCTGCCCATTCTTAGGGTTTAGGTTTATGTTTAGGTTTATTAGATTTTAGGGTTTAGGGTTTGTCTAGAGTTTAGGGTTTAGGGTTTAGGGTTTAGGGTTTAGGGTTGTATGTTTACAGTTGTTGGTTTAGGGTTTAGGGTTTAATTTTTTATTTTTCATAATTTATTATATTTTTATGTTTAGTTTGCTTTATTTATTTATTTTATTTAGTTGTTTAATTTATTTTTTTTATTTTTTATTTTAGTTTATTTTTATTTATAGTTTATTTTAGGTTTATTTTAGTTTAGTTTTATTTTTTATTTTATTTTAGGTTTAGGTTTTTTTTTTTATTTTTAGGTTTTATTTTATTTTATTTTTTTAGTTTAGGTTTTAGGTTTTATTTTTAGTTTAGGTTTTTTTTTATTTTATTTTGTTTAGTTTTTATTTTATTTTAGGTTTTTAGTTTATTTTATTTTATTTTATTTAGTTTATTTTATTTAGGTTTAGTTTATTTTTTTTTTTAGTTTATTTATTTATTTAGTTTTTTTTATTTTTTTTTTTTTTATTTAGTTTATTTTTTTATTTATTTAGTTTATTTTAGTTTTATTTATTTAGTTTTTTTTTATTTAGTTTAGTTTATTTATTTAGGTTATTTATTTTAGTTTAGTTTATTTATTTTATTTATTTTAGGTTTTAGGTTTTATTTTTTTATTTTTGGTTTTATTTTTTTATTTTATTTTTTAGGTTTTTTATTTTTATTTTTAGTTTGGTTTAGGTTTTTATTATTTTTTTTAGTTTAGGTTTATTTTTTATTTTAGGTTTATTTTATTTTTTTTAGGTTTATTTTTTTTAGTTTATTTTATTTTATTTGATTTAGGTTTAGGTTTTTTTATTTAGTTTATTTTAGGTTTATTTAGGTTTATTTATTTTAGTTTATTTTTATTTTAGTTTATTTTTTATTATTTATTTTATTTATTTAGGTTTATTTTTTATTTTTTTAGTTATTTTTTATAGTTTATTTTTTTAGTTTATTTTTTAGGTTTATTTTAGGTTTATGTTTAGTTTATAGGTTTATTTTGTTATATTTATTATTTTGGTTTAGGTTTAGTTTGGGGTTTAGTTTAGGTTAGGTTTAGGTTTTAGGTTTTTTTATGGTTAGTTTTTTTTTTTGGGTTATTTTAGGTTTAGTTATATTTTGGTTTAGGTTTAAGTTTTTTTAAATTAGTAGGTTTAATTTTATTTAGTATATTTAGTTTATTTTTTATTTATTTTAAGTTTACTTTATTTTTTTTATTTAGTTTATTTTTTATTTAGTTTAGTTTATTTATTCTAGTTTATGTTTTTTATTTTAGTTTATTTTAGGTTTAGGTTAGGTTTATTTTTGATTTTTGAGTTTTATTTTTTTATTTTAGGTTTTTTAGGTTTTATTTTTTTTTATTTTTTGGTTTAGGTTTTGGGTTTTATTTTAGGTTTATTTTTATGTTTAATTATTTGGTTTAGGTTTAGGTTTATTTTAGTTTCTTTTATTTTATTTAATTTAGTTTAGGTTTAGGTTTTATATATTTTAGTTTAGTTTATTTTAGTTTAGGTTTAGGTTTATTTTGATTTATTTATTTATTTTATTTTATTTTATGTTTTTATTATTTAGGTTTATTTTAGTTTAGGTTTTTTATTTAGTTTTATTTTATTTTGTTTTAGGTTTATTTTTAGGTTTAGTTTTTTTTTATTTTTATTTTTTTTATTTTAGGTTTATTTTATTTTTTTAGTTTAGTTTAGGTTTTATTTATTTTATTTTAGTTTTTTATTTATTTTATTTTATTTTGAGGTTTAGGTTTATTTTTCTTTATTTATATTTTTATTTTAGGTTTATGTTTATTTATTTAGTTATTTTTTAGGTTTTATATTAGTTTAAGTTTAGATTTTAGATTTTTAGGTTTATGAGTTTAGTTTTTTATTTAGTGTTTAGGTTTATTTAATTTTTTAGGGTTTAGGATTAGAGTTTAGTGTTTAGGTTTATTTATTTAGGTTTAGGGTTATTTTAGGCTTTAGGTTTTAGCAATTTAGGATTTTTAGGGTTTAGGGTTTAGGGTTAGTTTAGGGTTTAAGGTTTAAGGTTTTAGGGTTTAGGGTTTTAGGTTTAGGGTTTAGGGTTAGTTTAGGGTTTAGGGTTAGGGTTAGGGATTAGGGTTTAGGGTTTAGGGTTTATGGTTTAGGGTTTAGGGTTTAAGGTTTAAGGTTTATGGTTTAGGGTTATACGTGTAGGGGGTTTAGGATTTAGTGTTTAGTGTTTAAGGTTTAGGGCTTCGATTTTATTTTAAAAAATAATTAAGAAAACCAGTAGGTTTAGGTTAATTTAGATTATTTTATATATTTATTTACATTTATTTATTTTATATTTAGTTATTTTAGTTTACGCTTTTTATTTTAGGTTATTTTTTAGGTTTAGGTTTAGGTTTTTGCTTATTTTTTAGTTTAGTTTTATTTTCATTTTATTTTTTAGGTTTAAGTTTTATTTTTTTATTTTTAGGTTTAGGTTTAGGTTTTTATTTTATTTTAAGGATTACATTATAGATTTTTATTTAAGGATTATTTTTACATTTTTTTCTTAGGTTTAGTTTTATTTTTAGTTTATTTTGTTTGATTTAGTTTAGGGTTTAGATTTCATTTTTTTTAGGTTTAGGTTTAGGTTATATTTATTTTAGTTTAGTTTACTTTAGTTTAAGTTTATGTTTTGTTTTATTTTATTAATTTTATTTTTATTTTAGGATTAGATTTTTTTTTTTAGCTTAGGGTTTAGGATTTATTTATTATTTAATTTTAGGTTTTATTTTTAGGTTTAGTTTTTAGGTTAACGTTTTTATTTTGTTTTACTTTAGGTTTTTTTATTTATATTTTACGTTTAGGTTTTATTTTATTTAAGGTTCCTTATTTTTTAGGTTTATTTTATTTTTTTTTAGTTTAGTTTATGTTTTATTCATTTTACTTTAGCTTAGTTTTTTTTATATTATTAGGTTTAGGTTTAGGTTTTGCTTTTGGTTTAAGTTTAAGTTTTAGTTTAGATTTTTATTTTATTTTAGTTTTTTATTTTATTTTTAGGTTTTTAAGGCTTAGGGTTTATGGTATATGATTTAGAGTTTATGGCTTAGCATTTAGGGTTTAAGGTTTTAGGGTTTAGGGTTTAGGATTTAGTGTTTAGGGTTTTATGGTTTATGGTTTAAGGTTTAGGGTTTAGGATTTAGGATTTAGGGTTAGTTTTAGGGTTTAGGGTTTAGGGTTTAAGGTTAGGGTTTATTTTTATTTTTATTTTTATTTTTTTATTTTTTATTTTTTCAAAATAAGTAAACTGGTATGTTTAGGTTTATTAGTTTATTTATTTATTTTTTTTTATTTTTTTTTTACTTTATTTAGGTTGATTTTAATTTTTATGTAGTTAATTAATTTATTTTAGTTTAGATTTTTTTTACTTTAGTTTATTTTTTAGGTTTAAGTTTAGGTTTAGGTTTATTTTTTTAGCTTTATTTTAATATTAGTTTTCTAGTTTAGGTATTAGGTTTTTATTTTAGGTTTGTTTTTAGGTTTTATTTTTTAGTTTAGGTTTAGGTTTATTTTTAGTTTATTTTATGTTTAATTTATTTTAGGTTTAGGTTCAGGTTTTATTAATTTTAGTTTAGTTTATTTTAGTTTAGGTTTAGGTTTATTTTATTTTTATTTTAGGTTTAGGTTTTATTTTTTATTTATTTTTAGGTATCCTTTTTAGATTTATTTTTTAGGTTTAGGTTTTTATTTAGTATTTATTTTATTTTATTTTTAGTTTATTTTATTATTATTTTAGGTTTAGTTTTTATTTCTTTTAGGTTTTTATTTTTTAGTTTAGTTTATGTTTTTATTTATTTTATTTTATTTTAGTTATTATTAATTATTTTAATTTGACACATAATAGGACACAATGGAGACGAAGGATTCATGTAGCCGACCACACCTAGTGGGATTAAGGCTTGTTATTGTTGTTGTTGTTTAGGTTTAGGTTAAGGTTTTAGTTTATATTTTTATTTTATTTTTTTTTCTTTTGGTTTAGGGTTTAGGGTTTAGGGATTAGTGTTTAAGGTTTTTTTTTTGGTTTAGGGTTTAAGGTTTATGGTTTAGCAATTTTAGTGTCCAGGGTTTACGGTTTAGGATTTAGGTTTTAGATTTTGGGTTCAAGTATTAGTTTAAGGTTTAGGGAATTTTTTAAAGAGAACAAATTCAGATTCAACATATCTTCTTTTCAATTTCATCAACCAAGTAACACACCATGTTTTCTAAGACACAAGCAAAGAAAAAGATAAAAAATGAGCACGTACAGAGCAAAGACACAGTTCTATAAGTAGCAGATCTAATCAATTGTTCTTCAGTTTCTCCAGTTTCGATCAGAACCACCCTGGCCTCTCGAGTAGCGGGATCCAACATCATATCCCCGATCTCTCCCTCCACCACTATGATGGCTATAACCTTTGTAGCTCCTCCCACCTTCATAAGCACCATTGCTCCAACCACCACCTTCGTATCCACCCGGCACCTCAGGATCCCCACCACCCTGCCGCCACCTCACCCCTCCCTCACTAGATGTAGACTGAGCCTCGTTGACATTAATGTTCCTGCCATCAAGGTTCGGCCCATTCTTAAGGTTTAGGTTTAGGTTTAGGTTTATTAGCTTTTAGGGTTTAAGTATACTTTTAAATTTATTTAGTTCCAATAAGTTTAGGTTTAGGGTTTGGGGTTTATTATTTAGGGTTTAGGGTTTAGGGTTTACGCTTTCATGGTTTAGGGCTTAGGTTTTAAGTTTTGGGTTTAGGGTGTTTTAGGGTGTAGGGTTTAGGGTTTAGGGTTTAGAGTTGTAGCTTTAGGGTTGTAGGTTTAGGGTCTAGGGTTTAAAATTTAGGTTTTATGTTTTTCTCTTTTTAAAAAAAAAAATTAAATAAATTGATAGGTTTAGGTTTTTTTAGTTAATTCTTTATTTATTATAATTTACTTTATTTTTTATTTTTATTTAGGATCATTTTTTTCTTTTAAATTTTATTTAGTTTATTTTTTTTAGGTTTATTTATATTAGTTTGGGTTTTTTATTTTAGTTTATTTTTTAGGTTTTGGTTTAGGTTTATGGTTATTTAGTTTAGTTTTATTTTTATTTTTATTTTTAGGTTTAGGTTTTATTTTTTATTTTTTGGTTTATGTTTAAGTTTTTTTAATTTTTTAGGTTTAGGTTTTAGCTTTTTATTTCAGGTTTATTTTTAGGTTTTATTTTTTAGTTTAGGTTTAGGTTTATTTTTTATTTTATTTTATTTAGTTTAGGTTTAAGTTTAGTTCAGTTTAGGTTTACGTTTAGGTTTTATTTATTTTAGTTTAGTTTATTTTAGTTTAGGTTTAGGTTTATTTTATTTTGTTTATTTAAGGTTTAGTTTTTTTTTTAGTTTAGGGTTTAGGTATTATTTTTTATTCATTTATAGGTTTTATTTTTAGGAATATTTTTTAGGTTTAAGTTTTTACTTAGTTTTTATTTTATTTTATTTTTATTTTACAATTGGGATTTATTTTATTTAAATTTTTTATTTTTATTTTTATTTTGTTGTTTAGTTTAGTTTAGGTTTTTATTTATTTTCTTTTAGTTAATTTTTTATTTTATTTTTTATTTTATTTTTAGGTTTAGGTTTAGGTTTTAGTTTAGGTTTAGGTTTTAGTTTAGGTTTTTATTTTATTTTATATTTTTATTTTGTTTATGTTTAGGTTTAATTATTTATTTTATTTTTAGGTTTTATTTAGTTTAGGTTTAGGTTTTTAGATTTTTAGGGTTTAGGGTTTAGGGTTTAAGGTTTAGGGTTTAGGGTTTAGGGTCTTAGGCTTTAGGGTTTAAGGTTTGGGGGTTTTTTTTTAAATTAAGTAAACCAATAGGTTTAGATTTATTTAGTTTATTTATTATTTATTTTAGTTTATTTTATTTATTATTTATTATTTTGGTTTATTTTTTATTTTTATTTAGTTTTGTTTATTTATTCAAGGTTTATTTATTTTAGTTTGGTTTTTTTATTTTAGTTTATTTTTTAGGTTTAGGTTTAGGTTTATGTTTACTTTTTAGTTTATTTTAAAATTTATTTTATTTTTTATGTTTAGGTTTTATTTTTAAAATTTTTGGTTTAGGTTTAGGTTTTTATTTTATTTTTTTTTGGTTTATGTTTTTGGTTTTTATTTTAGGTCTATTTTTAGGGTTTAGGTTTAGGTTTATTTTATTTTCTTTAGTTTAGGGTTTAGATTACGTTAATTTAAGGTTTAGGTTTACATTTTATTTATTTTAGTTTTATTTATTTTAGTTTAGGTTTATTTTATTTTGTTTATTTTAGGTTTAGGTTTTTTTTAGTTTAGGTTTTAGGTTTTATTTCTTATTTATTTTTAGCCTTTATTTTTTGATTTATTTTTAAAGTTTAGGTTTCTATTTAATTATTTTTAATTTTATGTTTAGGTTTTATTTTATTTAGGGTTTCTATTTTTAGGTTTTTTTAGGTTAGTTTAGGTTTTTATTTATTTTATTTTACTTTTGCTTTTATTTTCTATTTTATTTTATTTTTAGGTTTAGGTTTATGTTTAGGTTTAGGTTTAGGTTTTATTTTAGGTTTTTATTTTATTTTATTTTATTTTTTATTTAGGTTAAGGTTTTTATATTTATTTTATTTTTAGGTTTTATTTAGTTTAGGGTTAGGTTTTTAAGTTTTTAGGGTTTAGGGTTTATGATAGGGTTTAGTGTTTAGGTTTAAGGTTTAGGGTCTGGACTTAGGGTGAGATCAGATTTATGGAAGGTTTGTGTTTTTAATCTTTGTGTTTTAGGGTTTAGGGTTTAAGGTTGTAAGTTTAGGCATTAGGGTTTAGGATTTAGTGTTAGTTTTAGGGTTAGGGTTTTTTAATTTTTTTAATTTTTTTAATTTTTTATTTTTCTAAAATTAAGTAAACTGCTAGGTTTAGGTATATTTAGTTTATTTTTTTTATTTTAGTTTTTTTATTTCTTTTTTTGGTTCATTTTAACTTTTATTTAGCTTAGTTTATTTATTTTAGTTATATTTATTTAAATTTCAATTTTTTTATTTTAGTTTATTTTTTAGGTTTAGGTTTATTTTTTATTCAGTTTTATTTTTATTTTATTTTTTAGGTTTTGGTTTTTTTTATTTTTAGGTTAACGTTTAAGTTTTTATTTTATTTTTTTAGGTTTATGTTTTAAGTTTTTATTTTAGGTTTTATTTTTTTTATTTAGGTTTAGGTTTAATTTTAGTTTATTTTAATTTATTTAGTTTAGTCTTAGGTTTAGGTTTAGTTTATTTTAGGTTTAGGTTTAAGTTTTATTAATTTTATTTTTGGTTTAGGTTATTTTTTTTATTTTATGTTTAGGTTTTTTTTTAGTTTAGGGTTTAGGTTTTATTTTTTATTATTTATTTAGGTTTTATGGTTTATTTTTTTTAGGTTTAGGTTTTATTTAGTTTTATTTTAATTTATTTTAGGTTTATTTTATTTTTATTTTAGGTTTAGTTTTTATTTCGTTTAGGTTTCTTATTTTTTAGTTTAGTTTAGGTTTTTATTTATTTTATTTTTGTTTAGTTTTTATTTTTTATTTTATTTTATTTTTAGGTTTAGGTTTAGCTTTAGGTTTTAGCTTATGTTTTTATTTTATTTTATTTTGGTTTAAGTTTTTTTATTTATTTTATTTTTAAGTTTTATTTAGTTTAGGATTAGCATTTTAGCTTTTTAGGGTTTAGGGTTTAGAGGATTTTTTTGGGTTTAAAGTTTTGGGTTTAGGTTTTAATTTGGTTTTTATTTTATTTTATTTTAGGTTTATTTTATTTTTATTTTACATTTAGTTTTTATTTTATATATGTTTTTTAATCTTATGTTTATTTTATTTTTTAGTTTAGTTTAGGTTATTATTTATTTTGTTTTAGTTTATTTTTTTAATATTTAGATTTAAATTTTCATTTAGGTTTTTATTTTATTTTATTTTTTATTTTATTTAGGTTTAAGTTTATTTATTTATTTAGATCTTATTTAGTTGTCAGACTTAGCCTTGTGATAGGTGGCCCAGAGCCCAGGGCCTATGGCCTGAGCTCAGTTTTAGAGGAGGTCAGGCCCAGTGGCCTGTGATCAACCGCCAGTGGTCAGGGCCCAGGGCCCAGGGCCTGTTGGCCTTCAGCCCAGTGGTTTAGGCCTAGGCTCAGGTCAGTCAGACTGAGGGCCACAGGCCCAGTGCCTGGGCCTAGCCTAGGTGTGATCTGTGGTTGTGGCCTTTAGAGCCCAGGTTTTGGGCCTTTAATGCCTGGCCTTAGGTCTTTAGAGTTTAGGGTCTTGTGGCACAGATATACTCAGTGGCCCAGGACTGTGGCCTGAGTGGGTCAGTGGCCTGCTGCTGGCCTGTGGCCTAGTGTTTAGGCACTGGTCATGGTTTTAAGATCTGGTGGCTAGTGGCCCATGGCTCATGGAGTGGGTTAGTTTAGGGTGAAGCCTTGTGCCTGTTTTAGGGTTTAGGTCAGGTTTTAATTTTAATATTCTTTTAATTTTTAAATTAAGTAAACCTAGTAGGTTTATTTATTTTTTATTTAATTTTAATTTTTAATTTATTTTATCTTGATTTAAGTTTATTTTATTTTCATTTTGTTTAGTTTATTTATTTTAGGTTTATTTATTGTAGTTTAGGTTTTTTTAAATTAGTTTACTTTATAGTTTAAGTTTATGTTTATTTTATTAGTTTTATTTTTTATTTTATTTTTAGGTTTAGATTTTATTTTTTATTTTTGAGTTTAGGTTTAAATTTTTATTTTATTTTTTTAGGTTTAGGTTTTAGTTTTTTATTTTAGGTTTATTTTTAAGTTATATTTTAAGTTTAGGTTTAGGTTTACTTTTAGATTATTTTATTTTATTTAGTTTAGGTTTAGGTTTAGGTTTAGGTTTAGGTTTTGTTTATTTTAGTTTAGGTTTAGGTATATTTTTTTATTTTAGGTTTTGGTTTTTTTTAGTTTAGGGTTTAGGTTTTATTTTTTATTTATTTATAGGTTTATTTTTAAGTATATTTTTAGTTATAGGTTTTTATTTAGTTTTAATTTTATTTTATTTTAGGTTTATTTTTTATTTTATTTAGGTTTTTTATTTTATAATTAAGTTTAGTATTTTTTTTATTTTATTTTCTTTTTTGGTTTAGGTTTAGGTTTTGGTTTTAGTTTATGTTTTTATTTTCTTTTATTCTTTTATTTTATTTTATGTAGGTTTTTTTAATTATTTTATTGGTTGTTTATTTAGATCAGGTTTTAGCATTTTAGGGTTTATGGTCAGGGTCAGGTGTATAGTAGGAGGGTTTGGGTTTAGGAGGTTTTGTTTGGGTTTAATGTTTAGGGTTTAGGGTTTAGGGTTTAGGGTTTGGGAGCACATTTAGGTTTTAGGTGGTGGTCAGTGGGCTTTGGGTGGGAGGGTTTTGGGTTTAGGGTTGTGGAGTTTAGAGTGTTTAGTGTTTTAGGGTTTAAGGTTTAGGGTTTAGGATTTAGGTTTTAGGTTTAGTGTTTAGGGTTTAGTTTAGGGTTCAAGTTTTAGTTTAAGGTTCAGATTTTAAATTAGGGTTTTTGGTTTTTTTTTTGAACAGAGAGTAAATTTAGTGTCAACATTTCTTCTTTTTGACTTCATCAACGAAGTAACACAACAAGTTTTCTAAGACATATGTGACGACATAGATAAAAAATGAGCATGCATAGAGCAAATAAGAAATCCTAGATAACCAGAACCGTCTCTACTGTAAAGACAATTCCATCTGCAAACCATATATAAGTTTTCGACTTCAATTTTTATTTCATTTAGGTTTTTTGTTCTTAGGTTTATTTTATTTTTTAGTTTAAGTTAGGTTTTCATTTATTTTATTTTAGTTTATTTTTATTGGTTTATTTTATTTTATTTTTAGGTTTAGGTTTAGATTTTAGTTTAGGTTTTATTTTATTTAATATTCTTATTTTATTTAGGTTTAGGTTTTTTTAACATTTTATATTTTGTTCTTATCTTGGTTTGAATTTTGACCTTTGGGGTTTAGGTCAGGGCCTGTGAGTTTGTGGCTCTAGGGTTTAGGGCCTAGTGTTTAGCCAGGATTTGTGCCAAGTGTTGTAGTGGTTACAGCTCTGCTTGTGAGTCAGTGTGGCAATTTTAAAATTATGCAAACCGACAGCCCTATCTTAGTTTGTTTTATTTTTTATTTTTATTTATGCTTATTTATTATTTTGATTTAGTTTAATTAATTTATTTAGGTTTATTTATTTTAGTTTAGATTTTTTATTTTAGTTTAGGTTTAGGCTTTTATTTTATTTTTGTAGGTTTTGGTTTTAGGTTTTTATTTAAGGTTAATTTTTAGGTTTAGGTTTATTTTTTGCTTATTTCATTTTATTTAGTTTAAGTTTAGGTTTTCTTTATTTTAGTTTAGTTTATTTTATTTTATATTTTGATAATTTTATTTTAGTTTTAGGTTTTTTTAGTTTAGGGTTTATGTTTTATTTTTTATTTATTTTTAGGTTTTAATTTAGTTTTTATTTCACTTTATTTTAGGTTTATTTTAGGTTAATTTTACATTTAATTTTTATTTTCTATAGGTTTTTTATTTTTACTTGTATTTTATTTTTAATTTAGTTTAGGTTATTATTTATTTTATTTTAGTTTTATTTTTTATTTATTTTATTTTTAGGTTTAGGTTTTAGTTTAGGTTTTTATTTTATTTAAGTTTAAGTTTTTTATTTATTTTCTTTTTTGGTTTCATTTAGTTTAGGTTTAAGTTTTACTTTTAGGGTTTAGGGTTTAGTAGTATAGGTTTAGGGTCTGGGCCCAGGGTTTAGGGTCTGTGGTTTATGGTCAGGGTTTAGGGTCAGTTTAGAGTAGGCTCAGCCTTGTGGCTCAGTGGCCCAGAGGGCCTGGGGTCCCATTTGAGCCTGTGGTTTAGGGTGTGGTTTTAATGTTTAGTGGCTCATGGTTAGCCCAGGGCCTGGGTTTGTGATCAGGATTTAGGATCTGTTTAAGGTCAGTGGTCAGAGTCATGGAGTATTTAGCATTTAGGGTTTAGGATCTATCATTTATAGTTGGTATGGTCAGAGGTTTAAGGTGGGTGGGTTAGCATTTAGTGTAGGGTTTTGTATAGTTTAGGGAAGGCCTGTGAGTTTAAGGTTTAGTACTTAGTGGCCTGGTGGTTTAGGAGGATTTAGGGTTTAGGATTGTTTACTAGCTATTTTATTTTATTTATTTTATTTTGTTATTTTTTAATTTTTCTTTAAAATTAAGTAAATAAGTAGGTTAAGGTTTATTTAGTTTATTTTTCTATTTAGTTTAGTTTATTTTATTTCTTATTTTGATTTAGGTTTATTTTTTAAGATTAGGTTTAGGTTTATGTTTACTTTTTAGTTTAGTTTTATTTTTATTTAATTTTTTAGGTTTAGGTTTTATTTTTTATTTTTAGGTTTAGGTTTATGTTTTTATTTTATTTTTTTAGGTTTAGGTTTTAGGTTTTTATTTTAGGTTTATTTTTTTGTTTTATTTTTTATTTTAAGTTTCGCTTTACTTTTAGTTTATTATATTTTATTTAGTTAAGGTTGAGGTTTAGGTTTAGTTTAGTTTAAGTCTAGATTTAGGTTTTATTTATTTTAGTTTAGTTTATTTTAGTTTAGGTTTAGGTTTATTTTTTTATTTTAGGTTTAGGTTTTTATTTTTTTTATTTAGTTTAGGGTTTAGGTTTTATTTTTTATTTATTTTTAGGATTAGTTTTTTATTAAGTTTTTATTTTATTTTATTTTAGGTTATTTTATTTTTATTTTTGGTTTAGTTTTTATTTTAATTAGGTTTTTTATTTTTAGTTGAATTTAGTTTTTTATTTATTTTATTTTAATTTAGTTTTTATTTTTTATTTTATTTTCTTTATTTGGTTTAGGTTTTGGTTTAGGTTTAGGTTTTACTTTATATTTTTATTTTATTTTTTTTTTTATTTTATTTTGGTTTAGGTTTTTTATTTATTTTATTTATAGGTTTTATTTAGTTTAGGATAAGGTTTTTAGCTTTTTAGGGTTTATGTTTTATAGTTTAGGGTTTAGGGGCTTTTCTGATTTAATGTTTAGGGTTTAAGGTTAAGGTTTTAGTTTTTAGGGTTTAGTGTTTAGAGTTTATGGTTTTAGGGTTTAGGGTTTAAGGTTTATGGTTTAGGGTTTAGGGTTTTAGCATTTATGGTTTAGGATTTAAGGTTTTTTGGGTAAGTTTTAGGTTTAGGGTTTAGGGTTTAGTGTTTTAGGGTTTACGGTTTAGGGTTTAGGATTTAGGTTTTAGGTTTAGGGTTTTGGGTTTAGTTTAGGGTTCAGAGTTTAGGGTTCAAGTTTTAGTTTAAGGTTCAGATTTTAAATTAGGTTTTTTGGTTTTTTTTTTTTAACAGAGAGTAAATTTAGTGTCAACATTTCTTCTTTTCGACTTCATCAATGAAGTAACACAACAAGTTTTCTAAGACATATGTGACGACATAGATAAAATATGAGCATGCATAGGGCAAATCAGAAATCCTAGATAACTAGAACCGTCTCTACTGTAAAGAGAATTCCATCTGCAAACCGTAGATAAGTTTTCGACTTCGATTTTTATTTTATTTATGTTTTTTATTCTTAGGTTTATTTTATTTTTTAGTTTAAGTTAGGTTTTCATTTATTTTATTTTAGTTTATTTTTATTGGTTTATTTTATTTTATTTTTAGGTTTAGTTTTAGTTTTAGTTTAGGTTTTTATTTTATTTAATATTCTTATTTTTTTTAGGTTTAGGTTTTTTTATATTTTATATTTTTTTGTTTTATTTTTTAGTTTTAGATTTTTAGGTTTTTTGGGTTTAGGGTTTAGGGTTTAGAGTTTAGGGTTTAGGGTTTAGGGTTTAGTGTTTTAAGCTGTTTAGGATTTAGGGCTAGTGTTTAGGGTTAAGGGTTTAGGGTTAGCTTAGAGTTTAGGGTTCTTTTTAAAATTAAGTAAACTAGTATGCTTATCTTTATTTAGTTTATTTTTTATTTATTTTAGTTTATTTTATTTTTTATTTTTATTTATGCTTATTTATTATTGATTTAGTTAGTTTATTTATTTAGGTTTATTTATTTTAGTTTAGATTTTTTATTTTAGTTTAGGTTTAGGTTTTTATTTTATTTTTGTAAGTTTTGGTTTCAGGTTTTTATTTAAGGTTAATTTTTAGGTTTAGGTTTATTTTTTTCTTATTTCATTTTATTTAGTTTAAGTTTAGGTTTAGGTTTAGTTTACTTTAGGTATAAGTTTAGGTTTTCTTTATTTTAGTTTAGTTTATTTTATTTTATATTTAGATAATTTTATTTTAGTTTTAGGTTTTTTTAGTTTAGGGTTTATGTTTTATTTTTTAGTTATTTTTATGTTTTAATTTAGTTTTTATTTCACTTTATTTTAGGTTTATTTTAGGTTAATTTTACATTTAATTTTTATTTTCTATAGGTTTTATTTTACTTGTATTTTATTTTTTTAATTTAGTTTAGGTTATTATTTATTTTATTTTAGTTTAATTTTTTATTTATTTTATTTTTAGGTTTAGGTTTTAGTTTATATTTTTATTTTATTTAAGTTTAAGTTTTTTATTTATTTTCTTTTTTTGTTTTATTTAGTTTAGGTTTAAGTTTTTACTTTTTTAGGGTTTAGGGTTTAGGGTTTAGGGTTTAGGGTATAGGGTTTAGGGTTTGGGGATTTAGGGTTTAGGGTTTTAGGGTTTAGGGTTTAGTGTTTAGGGTTAGGGTTTAGGGTTTAAAGTTTTATGTTTAGGCTTTAAGGTTTAGGGTTTAGGGTTTAGGGCTACCTTAGGGTTTAAGGTTTATTTTGAGTTTGGGGTTTAAGGTTTAGGGTTTAGGTTTAAGTTTTAGGTTTAATATTTTAGTGTTTATAGTTTGGATTTAGGGTTTAGGGTTTGGGATTAAGTTGAGTTTAGGGTTTAAGGTTTAAGTTTAGGGTTTAAAATCATTTATGATTTAGGAGTTTAGCAGGGAGAGTTTAGTTTAGCATTTAGTGTTTAGGGTTTAGTAATATAATTTAGTTTAGAAGGTTTAAGTTTAGTTTAGGGTTTAAGGTTTTAGGGTTTAGGGTTTAGGATTTAGGGTTTTAGGGTTTAGGGAGGGTTGTTGGTTTAGGATTTAGGCTTATTTTTAGGGTTTTTATTTATTTATTTTATTTTGCTATTTTTTAATTTTTCTTTAAAATTAAGTAAATAAGTAAGTTAAGGTTTCTTTAGGTTTAGAGTTTATAGTTTAGGGTTTTAGGGTTTAGGGTTTAGGGTTTAGAGTTTTTATGTTTTAGGGTTTAGGGATTAGGTTTTAGGTTTTAGGGTTCAGGTTTTAGTTAAGGATTTAGGGTTTTTGGTTTTTTTAACAGAGAGAAAATTCAGATTCAACATTTCTTATTTTTGATTTCATCAACCAAGAAACACACTAAGTTTTCTAAGACACAAGTGACGACATAGATAAAAAATGAGCACACATAAAGCAAATCAAATCCCTAGATAATTAGAATCGTCTCTACTTCAAATACATAGTTCCATTAGCAGTAGATTGGATCAGTCGTTCTTCAGTTTTTATTTTATTTAGGTTTTTTATTCTTAGGTTTATTTTATTTTTTTAGTTTAGTTTAGGTTTTTATTTATTTTATTTTAGTTTATTTTTGTTAGTTTATTTTATTTTACTTTTCGGTTTAGGTTTAGGTTTTAGTTTAGGTTTTTATTTTATTTTAGTTTTTTTAATTTATTTAGATTTAGGTTTTTTTTTATATATTTTATTTTTTTTGGTTTTATTTAGTTTGGGTTTAGGTTTTTAGGTTTTTAGGGTCTAGGGCCGAGGGTTTAGGGTTTAGGGTTTAGGGTTTAGGGTTTAGCATTTAAGGTTCTATTATTTTAGGGTTTAGGGTTTAGGTTTTTTTTTAAATTAAGTTAATTGGTAGGTTTAGGTTTATTTAGTTTATTTTTTATTTATTTTAATTTATTTTACTTTATATTTTATTTTTGTTTAGTTTAGTTTATTTAATTTAGCTTTATTTATTTTAGTTTAGGTTTTTTATTTTAGTTTAACTTTTTAGGTTTATGTTAAAGTTTATGTTTATTTTAGTTTAGTTTATTTTATTTTAGATTTATTTTATTTTATTTTATTTATTTTATTTTAATTTTAGGTTTAGGACTTTTTTAGTTTAGGGTTTAGGTTTGATTTTTTATTTATTTTTAGGTTTATTTTTAAGTTTAAGTTTTTAATTAGTTTTTATTTTATTTAATTTTAGGTTTATTTTATTTTTATTTTACATTTAGTTTTTTATTTTATATAGATTTATTTTAATTTTTTAGTTTAGATTAATGTTTTATTTATTTTATTTTAGTTTATTTTATTAGTTTTATTTTATTTATTTATTTTTTTAGGTTTAAGTTTTAGTTTAAGTTTTATTTTATTTATTTATTTATTATTTATTTTATTTTAGGTTTTATTTAGCCAGTTTTGTTAGGGTTTTAGGTTTAGGGTTTAAGGTTTAGGTAGACAGGGTCAGGGTTTTAGGGTTTAGGGTTAGGGGGTCAGGGTGGGAGGTTTAGGTGTTTCAGCTTTAAGATTTAGGATCTGTGGCTCCAAGTTTAGTTTAAGTTAACAGGGTTTAGAGTATTTATTGGCTTTAGGTCAAGGTTTAGGGTTTAAGGTTTAGGATTTTGAGGTAGGGTTTATATTTGGTTTAAGATTTGCTTTTAGGTCCAAGATTTAAAGATTGGTTAGGTTTAGTGGGTTTAGGGTTTACAATTTATGGTTGTTTGGGTTTGGGGTTTAGGGCATTTTAGTTAGGGTTTAGGTTTTAGGTAGGGTTGTAGGTTTGTGTGGGGTTAGGTTTAGGGTTTTAGCTTTGGGTTTAGAGCTTTGGTTTTTTTTTTTTAAATTAAGTAAACTAGTTAGTTTAGGTTTATTTAGTTATTTTTTATTTATTTTGTTTATATTAATTTTTATTTTTATTTAGTTTAGATTTTTTATTTTAGTTTAATTTTTGGTTTAAGTTAAGTTTTATGTTTATTTTTTAGTTCAGTTTTTTTTTTAGGTTTAGGTTTTATTGTTTATTTTTAGGTTTATGTTTTTATTTTTAGGGTTTAGGGTTTTATTTTTAAGTTTAGGTTTTAGATTTTCAGTTTAGGTTTATTTTTAGGTTTTATTTTTTAGTTTAAGTATAGGTTTATTTTTAGTTTATTTTATTTTGATTTAGTTTAGGATTTAGATTTAGTTTATTTTACGTTTAGGTTTATGTTTAATTTATTTTAGTTTAGTTTGTTTTAGTTTAGGTTTAGGTTTATTTTATTTTGTTTATTTTAGGTTTTAGTATTTTTTTTTAGTTTTATTTTAGGTTTTATTTTTTATTTATTTTAGGTTTTATTTAGTTTTATTTTTATTTTATTTTAGGTCACTTTATTTTTATTTTAAGTTTAGTTTTTATTTTATTTATGTTTTTTTAGGATTATTTAATTTTTTTAGTTTAGTTTTAGTTTTTATTTATTTTATTTGAGTTTAGTTTTAATTTTTTATTTTATTTTATTTTTAGGTTTAGGTTTAGGTTTAGGTTTTAGTTTAAGTTTTTATTTTATTTTTTTTTAAATTTTTTTAAGTTTAGGGTTTTTTATTTATTTTATTTTTAGATTTTATTTAGTTTAGGTTTATGCTTTTGGTTTTTTAGGGTTTAGGGTTTAGGATTTGGGGTTTAGGATTTGGGGTTTAGGGCTTAGGGTTTAAGGTTGGAGGTTTTAGGGTTTAGGGTGGTGAGGAATTATGCATATGGCCCACAAAGGGGAGAAGCAACCTCAGAACCTAAATCTAGGGAGATTTGGCGAGAGATGAAAGCACAACCTAAATCTAAGGCAAAAATGAGTATTTGGTTTATCTCCACAAGAGGAGACAAACGACCTGGCTACTTTGACTTACAACTGCCTGGGGGTAGCTACCAACTAACTCCTCCTACGATTTTAAATAAATGTAGGCAAGTCATATGCTTTATGCAAGATAGTTAGGCTGTTATTTATTTTGAAAGAGACTAAGTCCTTAAACTCACTCCCTAAAGAGACTAGATCATGTAAGGACATTCTTCAAATGACCAAAATCCATTGCAATTCAGATTTCATTTTATTTTCATTTTTGGACAATCATTTTGACTCAGGCTAATAGGATTCATATTCCTAATGCATGAGAAAAAAGTTATTGGCCAAAATTAGTGAGAAAGGAGGAGGTGTGTTTCCACCATGGCTCTCAAAGGTCAAGCCAAGTTTCTCTAGCAAAGGTGGAAGCCCTCCAATCAAGACTGAAGCAAGATGCATTTGTGCATAATGATATAAAAGAAAGTACTCATCCAGCTAAAGGGTTGCTAATTCTTTTATCTTGATGTTAAACCTAAGCTTTAGGTGAGGTTATGAATTCTCTATTTTTAGTTTTGAATTGTTAAATTTGGTAGAAGATTTTTCTTCCTAAGAGCCTAATCCACATCTAGGCCATACATAAAATAAAGAAGAAACTAGGAAAAAGATGCCACTTAATGCATAAGCTAAACAAATCATTAATCAATTTATAAAGCTAATCGCAAAAAAGAATAAGAGGCCAAGTGTGGTCGGGTGCCACCGCACCAACCCGAAAAATAAATTATGTAGCCGAGCTCTACCCTTATACAACCCGGATTACAAATGAATTAGATATAATTAAGCAAGGAATTTATTTTTATGGGGGTCTTCAAGCTTCATTTATTCATTCTTCTCTTCTTTCTTCTTCTTTTCTTCTTTCTTCTTTGGCTCCTTTTGGATGGTTGAAAGGTGGATTCTCCAAGGCCTCACATGGTATATAAGATGAAATCTTAGGACCAATGTTCATCAAAATCCCCATAACAATCATTCCAAAATTTTAATTGCAAAATTGACATGAAAACGAGAAGTAAATCTAGCTAACACCTGCAAAGCAAAGGTTAGCTAAACAAATCACCAAATCCCAAGCATGTATATTGGACTTATCACCCCACACATTAGTGACTAAGTCCACCTGACCTATTGGATTATGCTTAGGGGAATAAGCACCTAAATAGCAAAGCATTTATATTTTTATTTATTATAGTGCCCCTTAAGCACAATCCCATGCAGAAAATAATGGTTAGACTAAGATCACCCTACCATTCATTCTATGCACATACATCCTAACATCCAATCTAAAACATATATCACAAAACAAAAGGAAGCATCAAACCATGCACCGCCCTAACCTAAAGCTAGAAGTAGTGAGTTAGCCTAATGTGTGAGCTTTGGAGGTTTGTGTGCTATGTTTAGATATGGCTTTAACTTAGAATTTTCTTAGTGTGAAGCATGTTCAACTTAGGGAAGGGTTTCATTTAAGTGATTTAGCTATTTTGGGTTGATTTTATTTCATGTTTTGATTAGGTTCAAATGAGTCCTACCATTAATTACTAAGTCATAAAGAGAGGGAAAGAGAAGAGAACTTCTCTTTCCTTCTCTAACCTAAGTAATTTCTAAAGTAGATTCATATTTTTGGTTTGACTTAGTGAATGTTTTGATTAGGTGTTTTAATCAATCCTAAGTTTAGATGAACTCTAAACAAACCCATTAAAAAAGAAATGCATTTTAAGATTAAATAAAATGAACCAAATTCATAAAAACATACATCACTTCATTTCTTTCCCAACATATATAACATGCATATGAATTAGTTCTAAGTATATCTATACACACAAATGAGAATGTTTAATGCACTTTATGATGCATGCTATGTGATTCATTTAAAGAAATTTGGAAGTTCATGATGCATGATTTTTCTTTAGTAGAAAAGGGATTTCTTATCTAATTTTCACATACACACATGAGAGTAGGAAAGGCATAAGTGAGTACAACGCCATTATTAACTAGAGGTGTAAGGTACAAGACCTACTTAGGGCTACTTAAAGCCTCACAACCTCAGGGTTGTCCAGACTATATACCACTTTCCTTAAATGCAAACATGTGCACAAAAAAATGAATGGAAAAGAAAGAATGCAAAAATTTGTATTAGTTGACTCATTTTGTTTATGCAATTTATATGTGCAAGCATATGTATTCTTCTTAAGTGATAGTATAGTTATGAATAGGATATTGAATTAGGCAAGTGTTAGGTTCTTTTCAAATGAACCACACATCTTACCAAATCCTATTCAAAACTATACTAAAAGAGAAGAGAAGGAAAACCTATACTAAGCACATCCTTATATCTTACTCACATGCAAGCTTATAATTAAAATATAAATAACATACTTTATTTTTTGATAATTGATTCATATATTTTGAAAATAATTTGAATTTAATAGTGATAATAGCCACTCATATTCTTACTTTACCCAACACATGCAAATTTGACATAAAGTAAACATTTTCATTTTAAACTTGAATTTTGAAAAGTATGAATGCATGAAACCACATGACATACATGTTTAACATGTTAGGGAAAGAACTAAAGCAATGAAAGCATGTAAACACATTAACTTTAATTAAATCCTAATGGCAATCTTATGAAATAAGAAAGATTAAAGTAAACCAGAGTTCATTTAATATGATTTTTGTTTGATTTTGAATTTGATTTAATTTTAAAAAGGTGAGTTGAGTTTGTTATTTCTAACCCATTCCCAGATGTGTTTGATATTTTTTTTATTTTTTTGATGATTATATTCATTTTAAATTTTGATTAGGTTAAGGTATGAATTAAGCATGTTAATTAACCCTTACCTATACCACCTTAGCATAGTTAACCAAGTAATTATGAGCCAATGAGATGACATAAAACCTCATAAGGAATTTAAATTTGTAATGCACCTAGGAAGAAAGGTCCTAATGCAATTTGGCTCATGATTAATGGTTAATTAAGCTTTTAACTAATTTCAAAACACCCCTCACACATATGAGTTGGGTTTTGATTTCCCTAATTGAACTTAGTCTCTCAAACACCTAAGCATCTACCCAAAGTAGCTTAATTAAGTTTTGGAAGGTGTTAAAAATTTTAGAAATTAATTAAGTGGTAATTAATGAATTAACCCTTAATTAAGAGAGGATTAAGGAAAGAAAAAGGGGGTTTAGGGAATAGCTTAGGGGAAATACCCCAAAATTATTCACTAGACCTCCTATTTACTAGATCAAGCCTTAATCAACTTTAATAAGGGATTAAGACACTAATAAGATCCTTAATTACCCTTAATTACATAAGGGGTAATTAAGAAATGCATTTGCAATTCTCCCAATTAAGCCTTCAATATATCCCAAGAAAATTAGGGAAGGCAATGGTCATCCCATAAAACATACCCAATAAGTTTGGAATTAATCAGAGGATTATTTAAAGAGTAATTAGCAAAATATATAATTCAAAATCCATTAAAACCAATTTTAGAATATTCTAGATTGAATTATCTTTTAGTAGAAATTTACCTCATATTTTTTCTAATTTTTATTTAGGGAGATATGAATTTTAAAGCTTAAGGGATTGATTAGAATTAATTAAAACCTAATTAATCCCTTTAACCACATAGCTCGACATGTGGTGGCGGCAATCAACGCGCCTTACACGCGTTGCACTGCGAGCTGCCACTTAAACATCCCATCTAGGTAGGCGTGTGGCGGCGTGACGTGTTTTGAAACCCACTGTTCGATCAAGGATTGAATGGCCACGAATCACCCCGTGGTTTAAAAAAGATAAATCGATATATAAAACTTGCATTTAATCTCGGTCGTCCATCCAAAATGCATGGATGGACGGTCGTGATTACCCCTATTCTACCTTGAGGATCAATGGAGAGTGTCCATGATCCAAGGGAAGATTTGACCTCGATTGAGCTCGGATTGGGACAAGATTTTGCACTAACCATCATACACTAATGACAATCTTATCCAACTATTAAATTTTCATGCCATGAAACTTTCTTTCACAAAAGACCAACACCCCTTAAGTCTAGTGGTCAAAAAATGGCAAACCTCATCGGAGGTGATCACCTGGGCTCGATTCCCTTGGAGGAGCTTCGTCTGGTTGAGACGAAGCCATGATGAAATAATTAGCTCTTGAGGTTATGTAGATTGCTCTATGGACCAACACCTCCTTCTCTTCTTTGTGGCTTTGATCGAATTGAACTTCTCCTTACCTTTGGAACTTGAGGGAGAGCTTAGGCAAGCTTGATTTGGTCCCCTGAGGGAGTGTGAAAAGGGAATTGAAGTGGTTTGTAATGTGGAAGAAGTTTGGAAATCAGTTGAGCTCCCCTATTTTCAAAGGATGGAAATTGAGAATGGCTCTTTCTAAATCCATTTAGGAAGCTTAGGATTGCTCTCTGATGGCTCCTAACACTCTCTACACTCAATCGATAATGAGGATGTGTCAATTGAATTGAACTAGGCAGAGTATATCTCTCCTTATGGCAATTAGACAATCGAAGCTATGGATGTCATTTTGATCCTATTGACCATTTGGAAAGGGTTGTTTGGGCTGTTTGAAGTTGGCACATGGTCAGTTTGAGCCAAGGAGTGGATTAGTAACATCCCATGTGCTTCAAATCAAGTGGAGGGAGGTTTTCAAATTGGCAAATTTGAGCTATGGGGTCAGTTTTGGCCTTAGGTCCATTTGGGCTGACCCAAACCCATTAGGTTGGGTGCAGCACCCACCATAGGGTTTACTTGAACATTAGAAAGGTATCAATTTGATATGAATAGGGCTTGACCAAATTCTCCATGGATCTGACCAAAATTTGTTCTATGGCCTAGGGGTAGAATGGTCATTTAGCTAATTTTTGAATTTGAATATGTTGGGCATGTTGAGAAAATGGGTTTGGCTAATTTCATTGGATTTGGAGTTCATTTGATATGGTTTTGCTCATGTTGACCCATTTAGGTCAAAATGAGTCAACTTAGGTCAAGTTGACCAATTGAACAAATTGGGTCAAACCAAGGGTTGGGTCAAGTTCATATGACCATTTGAAATGTTTTGGTGGCTTTAGTTTGATTCAATTAGGTTTAGTTTTGAATTTGGCTCATATGACTTCTTTTAGGTCAAATGGGTCAAGTTGACCAATTTGACCCATTTGACCTATTTGAGCTAGGTCATGGGTAGGTTTAGGTTTAGTTAGTCATATGAAGTGGATTAGCATCTTTATTTCCAATCAATTTTGGTTAAGTTTGAATTTGGCTCAACATGACCTCTATAGGTCAAGTTAGGTTCAAGGTCAACTGAGCTAAGTTAGGTCAATTGGGCTAAGTTAGGTCTAGTTGGCTAATTGAGGCTTTGGTCAATTTTAACAAGTGATTTGGAATGAACTTGACCCATTGGTTTCAATTAATTTGGCTTAGATACACATTTTTACTTTTTAGGTCAAGTTGGGTCAACTCAGGTCAAGTGGCCTAATGGGCTAGGTTAGCCTCAAATGTTGATTTGGTCAAGTTCAAACATAATTCATGAATGAACTTAGATCAATGGTTTCAATCAATTTGGCCTATGGTGAATTTTGGTTATGATAGATTTTATTTTGGCTAAGTGTAGACTTGGTCAACCCCTAGGTTTGACTTGGTTTGACCGAATTTGATTGATTAATCATCCCATGATGATTGTTGATCATGATGAGAGGCATAGGTGAGTTTGGTTTAATCCAATTTAGTTAGGATTTGAATTTGGATCATAAGGGTACTTTAGGTCATGTTGGGTCAAGTGAGCCTAAGTGGGTCAAATGGTTGGTCAAAGCTTGATTTGAGTTTGATTGAACTTGTATATGGACTTATGATTGGAATATAAATCCATTTGCAAGTGGTTTAAAGTCAAATGGGTTTTGATTCATTTGACAATTTCATATTCAAAGAAAGAATATGAATGGATTTGGGGTTTGACTTGTGAACTGGGTTTTGATTTAGTGATTGAAGTTTGTATTTATATTTGGATTCATGCTTATAGGTTTGATTGAATCATGAAGGAAAATCAAGAGTTTGGCTTGATTTGAAGTTGATTTGGCTAAGTTCAAGATTTTGATTTCAAAGGCTTAGGTTGGATTTTGAGTAGAATTGAGTTTGATTTTTGGAATTGGTTTTGATTTTTTGAATTTATATTTTATTTATATATGTGAACATAAATGAGAATATAAATGGTTCATGAAAAATTTCATGAATTTGGAGTGATTTGATCATGATTAAGGCTAAGTCCATTAAAAGGGATTTAAAGGACTTAAGAAATGTTTGGAGCACGAATTTTTTGAATTTAGTTTGATTGATTTGAATTTTTATTTCATTTATATTTGTAAATATAAATGAGAATATAAATGAATTATTACAAAATCCCACAAATTTGAATTGGTTTGATCATGGTTTTGGCAAAGTCCTTAAGGGAGAATGAAAGACTTAAGAAGGATTTTAGATTTGGTATATAATTTTTTGGATTTGAATTGATTGATTTATATTTATATTTCTTTTATATATGTGAATATAAATGAGAATATAAATGAATTATGAGAAAATCCCATGAATTTGAATTGATTTTACCATGATTTTGGCTAAGTCTTTAGAAGGAAAACTTAAAGAACTTAGGAAAGATTTGGACTTAGGAATTTCATTCATGGGTTTAATCATGGATTTCAATCATGTGGCATTGATTTGAGTTTGGAGAAAATCAAATAAAATTGATTTGGAGTTTGACTTGAAGGAAGAAAGGTGAGGAATGGTTCAAGCTAAGGGTAGGCAAATTTTCCTAACACCCCTAAGGCATGACCTATTCCTGTGGCTAACTCTTCTAAGTCTCTAGGGCTATGTTGAGTGTATACCTAATCACTAGATGTGTCTTAAGACTAATGAACTCTTAAAGTCTAAGAGGATTCCTATGCCTAATATGGAGGGGTTGAGAGCTCATTCTAAAAATGAGTTCAACAAAGGGCGCCCAATATGTGTGGTGTGACTGACAAGGAACACCGCACGTATTGGTGTTGATCGAAATGATCAACAACACCAAAAGATCATGAGCACTAATAGAAATAATCTATCCCTAACTCGAGGTGTAGAAAGAATATAGAGCTTAGTGCAATGTGGCTCTACTTATATGAAGGACATAAGAAAGAGGGAAGAATCCACTAAGGGATAGAATATGAACCTTCCACTAGGGAAGCAGATTCAAGTCAACCACAAGGGGATGAGAAGTTTGATTTGATTCGAGTCTCATTCAGGAAAAATTTCTACTAGGGAAGAGGGTTGAATTCATTTCAATTTTTTGATATTTGAATTTTTAAGATGAACCCTGTTGGTTTACGATGGACTACACTTAGTAGGTGCTAAGGAGGCCAAAACCTAACTCAGATTTATCAATCTAATGGGGTAGTCTACTAAACACATAGTAGGACCAGCCAACTAAAGGGATGCCTTTCAGTATGCAACAGTTGTACTAGGAAGAGAGCATAGTAGACTTACATCCTCCAAAGTAGGGACCAGTTGCTGGGGTAATCTATTGGTAAGATAATAGATTGAACCCAACCTAGGGCTGACTAATGAGTGAATGCTGTTAGGGGACTTAGATCGACTCAAAAGATAGTTAATATTAATTTCATTTTTTAGATTAGTTTATTTTGATGGATTTTGTTGATTTGTGATGAACTGCATTGAATAAGGGCCATGGAGACCTAGACCTAACTCAGATTTACCAATCCAAAGAGAGTAGTCTACCAACCATAAGGTGGGACTATCCAACCAAAGGGGTGCCTTTCGATTTGCAATGGCTAAGTCTGAAGAAGAAAGTGTGAGGACTCACATCTTCTAGAAACAAGGAACCACTAGGGTGATCGACTGCTTTGGGAAACAAATTGAGCATGACCTAAGGCTGATTATTGAGTGAATGTCACTAGGGGACTTAAATAAACACAAGGATAATCAATGATTAATTTCATTTTTAGATTTATTTTGATGGATTCTTTTGGTTTGTGATGGAGCAAACAGAGAAGGAAGTTATATCAGCCTAGACCTATCTCCAATTTATTGAACTAAAGGTTGTAGCTTCCTTGCCGATGGGAGAACTATCTAACTAAAGGAGTGCCTTTCAGTTTGCAATGATCAATTAAAGGGAAGAAAGCTCGAGGACTCACATCTCCCATTACAAAAGACCACTGGGTGATCGATTGCTTTGGGCAATAAATCAAACCTGACCTAGGGTTGCCCATCAATTTTTGATAATCAAGCTAGAAAGAATGTGTCATAGTCTTATATCTTTCAAAATAGAATGACTATCGGGGTAACTTGTTTATGGAAAAATAGATTAAACTTGACATAAGGGTTCCTATGAAGTGAGTGTCGACCCAGGGACTTATCTCAACTCAGGTAGTCAGAAAATTCTTATAGGTAGTTCTGCTGACACTGCCCTAAAGATAGGATGCCTGCTTAAGAAAAAGGGGGCCCTTTAGGGGCTTGAATTCCTGATCCACAAGTGAACTAATTTGTTTATTTGTTTGTTTAGTTATTTTATCGTGGACCCTATTAATTTTTAAGGGATCAAACTAAGAAGGAGCTTATATCAGCTTAGTCCTATCTATGATTTACTGAACCAAGAGAGAATATGTGCATCCGCTGAACAAATTTTCCAACCACAGGGTTCGCTACTAGGAAAGGGAGACTGTCCAATCCAATAGTAACCCAGTTAGTGTCTAAATAGAGTCACAAATGATGTGATCCAAATAGAGTGCCCATAGGGAATGGGGTTGCTAAGGGATTAACCCAAAACCTTGGAGAAGATGCATGGCTAGTCATATATCTAATACGTATTCGATGGCCAACACAAGGAGAAAGTGCGGGAACTCACATCTGCCAAGAGTGGTGTATCCACTAGATGTGTCATTGTCAGCATAATGAACATCAACCAACTTAAAGTGCCCGTCAGTTTGCAACAATCAGCTTAGGAAGAAAGCTCGAGGACACACATCCTCCTATAGCATAACTGATTGATCGGATAGTATATCTTTGGCTCGACAGGTGTTATCTGACATAGGGAGACTACTAAGTGAATGCCACTAGGGGAGCTATATCGACTCAAAAGTAGTCAAGAGGAAAGGAGCCTCTGGGGACTTATACTAAACCTTAAATATACTTGACCTAATTATAGCATGATGGCTAGTTTAAGAAGAAAGCACGAGGACTCACATTTTCTTAAGCAAAGTCAACATGAGATAGCTTACTGGCTAGGCAGTGAAGACTACCATACTAATAGGGCGCTCAATGGTTTCCATTGGTCAAGTTAGAAAGAAAGCTCATGGACTCACATCCTTCAACAAGTGATCACTAGGGTGACATACTAGCGAGGTAGCATGTAGACCCGACCTAGAGCAGCTAATGAGTGAGTGCCATAGGGGGCTTGCTCCCACATCAAAATAACTTGAGACAAAAGATTTGTGTTTATTGTTGTGCATATGTTAAAAGGAATAGGATGCCTCTGGCGGACTCTTACACCTACCAAAAACATGCTAGGGATTGATGGAATGGCACCATGGATGGAAAATAGGATACCCACTAAGAAAGGATGTCGCTTGGGTTTGCTCACTCCTATCTTAGTTATGCAAATCAAAATGGCATGCCTCTCGGGTTCTCTTACTCCTATTCTAATAGAATCAGGAGACTATGTTTGTGTTATGAAAGAGGGATAAGATGCCACTAGGGGACTCTTACACCTACCCTAAACATGTCATGGTGGATTCACAAGACAAACAAACAACGCTTCGAAAGAAGAGAAGATTTGATGAATGGAATCATATTTTTGTTCTTTTTATTAATAATTATTTTCAAACATGATTTGATTCATAAGTAATATTTCTTTAGATAGAGGCCAATAATTGGAAGCATATGGTGTTCCCCTCTACAATCAATAAGCTGATAAGATCCTCCTTGGTTGGCTTTCTTTATAATATAAGGGCCTTCCCAACTGGGTTCAAACTTGCCTCCCATTTTTTACAACAACAACACGCCTTAATCCCACTATGTGGGGTCGGCTACATGAATCCTTCGTCTCCATTGTGTCCTATTATGTGTTAAATTCTCATTTAATTCAAGTATACTAAGATCATTTTTTATACATCTTAACCAAGTCTTTTTAGGTTTACCTCTACCTTTCTTAACATAAGGCAAATCAAATGCATCTACTCTCCTAATTGGGTCATCAGACGGCAGACGCTTTATGTGGCCAAACCATCTAAGGCGACTCTCCCTAATCTTATCTACCACTGGAGCTACTCCAACTTTTCCCTGAACATACCCATTTTTTGACGAGCAAAAATTGGTCTCCTTAGGACTAACACAAGTTCTCCTACTCAGAAAGATCTAGGGTGGACCAGCTTGTTGTGAGCTTGAATCTTTTTGGCTTTGTACAACTTGAGGTTCTGGCATGCCCGTAGGTGACTCTCCTCCAAACCTTCAAGCTCTTCTAATCGTAACTTTGTATTTTGCTCTGCAGTGATCTTACTACCCAATGCTATCCTTAATGACAGGAGTTGAACTTCTAAAGGTAGAATAGCTTTGGACCCATACACTGAGGAAAATAGGGTGAACTGACTTGGAGTTTAGTATGTGGTGTTGTAGGCCCACAAGGCTTCAACCAACTGCTTGATCCACTGTCATTTATTATCATCATGATTATTCTTCAATATTTGGATGAGAGTTTTGTTGAATGCTTCTATGAAGCCATTTTCTCTAGGGTAGTAGATGGTGGAGTATCTCCAATCTATACCGTGTCTCCTGGAGAAGCTGTTGATCTTCGTGCTTTTGAATGTAGTACCATTATCAGATATAATTTGTTGAGGTACCCTGAACCTATATAGGATATGGTTACTAAAAAATTGAAGCACATGATGAGCTATGACTTCTCTATGTGGGATGGCTTCTGCCCACTTGGAAAAGTAGTTGATTGAAGCTAAGATGAAATGATTCTCCTTTGAAGAAGGAGGATTGATCGGACCTATAATGTCAGTTCCCCAACACTCAAATGGCCAAGAGGCCAATGTAGGGTGTAGAATGTTGGGTGGTTGGTGGAGGACCACACCGTGTATCTAAAACTGATGGCATCTCCTAGCTACATCCATGTAGTCTGTAATCATTGAAGGCCAGTAGTATCCAAGTTGCTTGATCATCATCTTCATCTTTGGACCAAATTGATATGCTCCGCATAACCTGAATGTACTTCGATTACAATGCCACGAGCTTTGTGTTTGCCTAAACAGCGTAACCATATTTGGTCAAAGGACCGACGATACAAGGTGCCATCAATAAGAGTGTAGGAGAGAGCTCTTTGTTTTACCTGATGGGTTTGTTACTTTTCTTGAGGAAGTTTTCCAGTGTTTAAGTAATCTATGAACGGTTGCCTCCAATCTAGCTCCTTATCCATTTTGGCAACAACAGCCTCACCTTCAAGAGAAAGTCTCTCAATGAGTTCAACATCAATAAGGGATATGATTTGTCTATTTTAGACCCATATTGGAATAGACTCATGTTCCATACATGCCAATTCCTTGTCAAGTTTGTCCAAAGAATCTACTACTATGTTCTCTGCTCAGAGAACCTTGTAGATGGTGACTCCAGGAATTCGGGCCAACATCTTCATGGTATACTCGTAGTAATGACAAAGCTTGGGTTTGATGACTTGTAGTGATCGACAATCTGGTTGATAACCAACTAAGAATCCCCAAATATGTTGATGCTATTGACACTGGTAGTGATGGCTAACTCCAGATCTGCAATCAAAACCTCATACTCGGCTTCGCTATTGTTGCAGGGGTTGGAAAGATAATATGAGAATCTCATCACAATGTTGTCTGGAGTTAGGAGAACTATTCCTACCTCTGCCTTTCTTGGGAGAATAGATCATGGTCCTTCCCTTTTTAGAAAAGAAGCTACACCATCAAAATATATCTCCCATCGATGGTTGTCGACCTCCCCTAAGTTCATGATTTTTTCATTAGGGAGATCATCACTAAGCCGAGAATCAGCAGGAAGTGGGTGTGTTGCTAAGAAATCTGCTAGTGCCTATTCTTTTACCGCATGGAGGGGTACGAATGTGATATCAAACTATGAGAGATTCATGGACCAGCATGTTAAACATATGAATAATGTTGGTCATGTCATGAGATACTGCAGTGGATTTATTCTGTAGATCAAGTTCACCTTAAGAGAAAGCATGTAGTGCCGTAGCTTTTGGGAAGCAAAGATCAAAGCTAGGAAATATTTCTCAATAAGTGGATAATTTGTTTCAACAGAAATAAGATGACGGCTAAGGTAGTAGAGAGCATTCTCCTTCCCTTCGTTATTGGCATATGCCAATAGAGCACCGAGGGAGTCATCCAATGCAGCAGTGTAGAGGATGAGTGGCCTACCCAAGATAAGGGTTGCTAGGACTGGAAGCTTCACCGAGTACTGCATGATATCTTCGAAAGCATGCTGATACTTATCATCCCATTTAAACTTGGCATCCTTTTTGACAAGTGCTGAAAATGGCTTTCATCTCCCTAATTGGTTGGAGATAAAGCGTCTTAGATACACTAGCCATCCTTGGAAGGATCTAAGTTGAGTTAAACTCTTAGGATGTGGCATTTATAAGATAGAATTGATCTTTTTAGGATCTATTTCTATTCTCAGGTGTCGAATAACAAACCCAAGGAATTTCTCTGAAGCTACTCCAAATGCACACTTCAGGGGATTCATTTTGAGGTTGTATTATCTTAATCAATTAAAAACTACTCTCAAGTCAAAGAGATGGTCTTCCTTTTCTCTACTCTTGACAACTAGATCATAAACATAACACTCAACTTGGTGATGAATGAATTCATTGAAGATCTAAGTCATGGCCCATTGGTATGTAGCACTAGCATTTTTATGGCCGAAAGACATGACCCTATAACAAAAGATTTCGATCGGGGTTCAGAAAGTAGTGTTTCTTTTATCTTCAGGAGACATCTTGATTTTGTTATAGCCAGATGACCCATCCATGAAAGAGAAGACTACATGAGATGAGGCGATGTCCACCATTAATTTTGGTATAGGAAGAGGAAACTCATCCTTAGTACATTCCTTGTTTAAGTCCCTAAAATTGATGCATATGGGAATTTGGTCATTCTTCTTCTTAACTAGGATGACACTAGCTAACAAGGTAGGGTATTTTTCTTCCCTGATAAAACCAGCATCGATCAATTTCTTGACTTCAGAAATGACATATAGTTCAATTTCTAATCGCATGCGTCTAGGATCTTACTTAATAGTGGTAGCGTTAGGATCTATTGCAAGCTTATGGACTGTTATGTCAAAAGGTAATTTGGGCATCTCTTCATAACTCCATGTGAAGTAGTGTGTAAACTCAGTCAATAGCCTAACTAAGTCATTTGTTTCTTCTTCATTCAGCAATGAACTGATATATGTCGGGTGTGTATTTTCTTCTGTCCTGAGGTTGATTTTCTTAAACTTTTCTATTATTGAAAAAATCTCCTCTTCAAACTCTGGTGGTGCCTCTGTGATTTGGAGATAATCCAGATAATCTGAGGTTTCTAAACACACATTCTCATAAGAGTTGGGGGTGTGTGAGAAGAACCTATCAGACTCCAAATGATTGGTAACAACTAAGAAGTAATCATCATCATTGACTGGACCCACTGTACCGAATCCTAGTCCTACTCTTGATTATGCTTTCCTGGTGTATTATTCCATAGCTTTTCAAAATACTCTGACCTATGCTTAGACCATGTATGAGGAATTAAACATTTCTAGATTATGAACACAAGGCTAGTAAAAGTCAAATGGTAATTCCATTAATTCTTTAAATGAATCCTCCTCAAGTTCTACATTAACTTCAGGACTTGAGGATGATGATCCCAAAAAGATCCTCTTCTGCTTCATATCACTGGAAGACTTAGGAACTTCCTTAACTATCAAACCTTCAACTTTTTGAGATATAAGTGAGGTTAGAGTTAAGATTCCTAACTGTTGCCTAATAGTTTTATATAAACCAGATTCGAATACTTTGCTTTGTCTGGAGGTCTGGTCTTTATTTTTGTCTGGATCGAAAGTCACTTCCAATGGAACCCGTTGAGAGGGGTTGGTTGGTATACTAATCACATTAGACTCTTCCTCTGAGCTGGATTCCAAGTCTATATGAATAGTAGGGGTACTCTTATGACCTGAAACACAGCCTGTGGTGTCTGATGGCCAACTAGGCAGTCTCCCACCTCTGGAACTACCTCTATTTCTGCCTCTGCCTCTACCTAGTGGAGGTTGAGCCATCCTACCCACATGTCTATATGATGGAATGAACTGTGGGTGAAATGTGATATGCGGATTTATTTCTTCCTCATTTCCCCTTTCTTATTTACTTGGATCATTATTTTTCTTTTCATTTTCTTTTATCTTTTCTTTTTCTTCATTTTCTCTTTCTTTTGATTTTGAATTTGAATTTTGTCCAAGTTCTCGAGAAAAGGTATTTTAAGGAAGATAGTAGGTCGCATCCTCATAAATCTCAACCTCTCTAACTGAAAATGGCTTTTCATCTCCATTGACATAGTAGTCAATCCCATATTTTCTAAACTTGATGCACTGATGGAGGGAGGATGGAATGATCTTATTCTTATGTATCCAAAGCCTTCCAAGCAAAGCAGTGAACGAAGCATTCAAATCAATGATGTAAAATTTATCTTTAGTCTTCCAGTCACCTATCTCCAAAGGTAACACTATAGAACCTAAAGCCCGCTCACCTTGTTCATTGAATCCTTACAACATCATTCGATCTCCTCGGAGTGTAGAGATGTCAATCCTCAAATAGGCAACGGTCTTTGGACTCATAATGTTCATCGATGCACTTGGATCCATGAAAACTCTGACAAGTCTAAACTTGTCCATTTTTACTGTGATGTAGAGGGGATGGTTGTGCTCCAAGTCCCCTAGAAGAAGGTCTTCATCTGTGATTAGGGTTTAGGGTTTAGGCTTTAGGCCTTAGGGTTTAGGCTTTAGGGTTTTATGGTTTAGGGTTTTAGGATTTATGATTATGGTTAGGGTTTAAGGTTTAGGGTTTAGTGTTTAGGTTTTAAGATTTAAGGTTTCTAGGGTTTAGTGTTTTGGGTATAGGGCTTAGGGTTTAGGGTTATAGGTTTCTGGTTTAGGGTTAGGGTATTTTATTATTTTATTATTATTTTTATTTTTTATTTATTAAAAGGTTTAGGGTTTAGGGATTTTGGTTTTTTTATAATAGAGAATAAATTTAGATTCAACATTTCTTCTTTTTGATTTCATCAACCAAGTAACACACCAAGTTTTCTAAGACACAACTGATGAAATAGATAAAAATGGGCACACATAGAGCAAATCAAAAACCCTAGATAATTACACCCGTCTCTAATGTAAAGACATAATTTCATAAGGAGCAGATATGAGTGGCCATTCTTCAATTTCTCCAGTTCCCATCAGAACCACCCTGACCTCTCGAGCAGCGGGATCCACCATCATATTCTTGAATAATCTCTTCGCCACCACCACATTTGTAACTTTCATCGCTCCTCCCACCTCCATAACCACCACTAATCTGACCACCACCTCTATATGCACCAGCACCTCTATATCCCCCACCACCATTGTGATAGCTACTGCCTCCGCCTTCGCCTCCACCGCTAGATCTAGACAGAGCCTAGTAGATAGTGATGTTCCTAAAAATTAAGGTTATGCCCATTATTAGGGTTTAGGTTTATTTTTTAATCTATTTAGTTACTTTAGGTTTAAGTTTATGGTTTGGCGTTTAGGGTTTATGGTTTAGGGTTAGGGTTTAAGGTTTAGGGTTTAGGATTTAGGGCTTAGGGTTTAGGGTTTTATGGTTTATGCTTTTAGGGTTAGGGTTTAGGATTTATTGTTTAGGGTTTAGGGTTTAGGGTTGTTGGTTTAGTGTTGTAGGTTTATGATTTAGGGTTTCGGATTGAGGGTTTAAGATTTAGGGTTTATGGTTTTTTTTTTAAAAAAATTAAGAGATAGGTTTAGGTTTATTTAGTTTATTTTTTTAATTTAGTTCTTTTTTCTTTAAGTTTATTTTTAAATTTTATTTACTTTAGTTTATTTATTTTAGTTTAGATTTTTTATTTTAGTTTTTTATTTGGTTGAGTTTTTTTTATTTTATTTTTTAGGTTTAGGTATTACTCTTTATTTTTAGGTTTAAGTTTATATTTTTATTTCAATTTTTTAGGTTTAGGTTTTTGGTTTTTATTTTTGGTTTTATTTTTGTTTATTCGAGTTTAGTTTATTTTAAGTTAATTTTATTTTATTTAGTTTAGGTTTAGTTTATTTTAGGTTTTATTTATTTTAGTTTAGTTTATTTTAGTTAGGTTTACATTTATTTTATTTTATTTTATTTTCATTTTCATTTTAGGTTTATTTTTTTTTAGTTTTGGGTTTGGGTTATATTTTTTATTTATTTTTAGGTTTATTTTTTAGGTTTATGTTTTTATTTAGTTCTTTATTTATTTTATTTAAAGTTTATTTTATTTTTATTTTAAATGTTCTTTCTATTTTATTTATCAGAGTTTATTCTTAGGTTTATTTTATTTTTTAATTTAGTTTAGGTTTTATTTATTTTATTTTTCTTTATTTTTACTATTTTATTTTATTTTATTTTTAGGTTTTAGTGTAAGGTTTTATTTTATTTTATTTTATTTCATTTTTATTTAGGTTTAGGTTTATTTATTTATTTTATTTTATTTTTCATTTAGTTTAAGTTTAAGTTTCTAGGTTTTTAGGGTTTAGGGTTTAGGGTTTAGGGTTTAAGATTTTTAGGCTTCAAGTTTTTGGGTTTTGGGCTTGTTTAGAGTGTGGGGTTTAAGGTTTTTGACTTCTAGGTTTCGGGTTTAGGGTTTAGGGTTTAGGTTAAGGTTTAGGGTTTAGGGTTTCAGGCTTAGGGTTTAGGGTTAGTTTAGGGTTTAGGGTTTAGGATTTAAGGTTAGTTTTAGGTTTCAGGGTTTACGGTTTAGGGTTTAGGGTTTAGGGTTTAGGGTTTAGAGTGTTTTAAAAAAAATTAAGTAAACCAGAATGTTTAGATTTATTTAGGTTATTTTTTATTTATTTTAGTTTTTTTTATTTTTTATTTTTATTTTGGTTTAATTTTAATTTTTATTTAATTTACTTTATTTTTTATGTTTAGGTTTAGTTTTATATTTATTTTTTAGTTCAATTTTATTTTTATTTTATTTTATAGGTTTAGGTTCTTAGTTTTATTTTTTAATTTCAGATTTAGGGTTTTAGGTTTTTATTTTAGGTTTATTTTTAGGTTTTATTTTTTAGTTTATGTTTAGGTTTATTTTTATTTTATTTTATTTTATTTTATTTAGTTTGGGTTTAGGTTTAGGTTTAGTTTATTGTATTTTTATTTTAAGTTTAGGATTTTTTTTAGTTTGGGGTTTAGGTTTATATTTAGTTTTTTATTTTATTTTAATTTAGGTTTAGATTTAATTTTATTTATGTTATTTATTTTTAAGTTTAGTTTAGGTTTTTATTTATTTTTCTTAGTTTAATTTTTATTTTTTATTTGATTTTCTTTTTAGGTTTAGGTTTAGGTTCAGGTTTAGTTAATGTTTTTATTTTATTTTGATTTAGGTTTCTTTATTTATTTTATTTTAGGTTTTATTTAGTTTTTAGGTTTATGGTTTATTTAGGTTTTAGGGTTTAGTGGTTTTGGCATTTAGGGTTTTTTGGGGTAAGTAGGGTTTAGGGTTTAGGGTTTAGGGTTTAGGGTTTTAGGGTTTAGGGTTTAAGGTTTTTAGGTTTTAGGGTTTAGGGTTGTAGGTTTAGGGTGTAGGTTTTAGGGTTTAGGATTTATGATTTATGTTTTTTCTTAAAATTCAATTAAACTGGTAAGTTTAGGTTTATTTAGTTTATTTTTTAGTTTTATTTAAGTTTATTTATTTTTTATTTAGTTTAGTTTATTTATTTTAGTTTAGGTTTCTTATTTTAGTTTATTTTTTAAGTTAATTTTATAGTTGAGTTTTATTTTTATTTTATTCTTTAGGTTTACATTTTATTTTTTATTTTTAGGTTTAGGTTTAGGTTTAGGTTTTTATTTTATTTTTTTATGTTTAGATATTCAATTTTTATTTTTAGTTTATTTTTAGGTTTTATTTTTTAGTTTAGGTTTTGGTTTATTTTTAGTTTATTTTATTTTATTTAGTTTAGGTTTAGGTTTTAGTTTATTTTTTTATGTTTAGGTTTAGTTTTATTTTACTTTATTTATTTTATTTTCATTTTAGGTTTAGGTTTGTTTTATTTTAGGGTTTTAGGTTTTATTTTTTATCTATTTTTAGGTTTTATTTTACGGTTTATTTTTTTGGCTTACATTTTCATTTAGTTTTTATTTTATTTTATTTTTATTTCACATTTAGTATTTATTTTATTTAGGTATTGTATTCTTAATTTTATTTTATTTTTAGTTTAGTTTAGGTTTTAATTTAATTTAATTTATTTTATTTATTATTTTATTTTATTTTATTTTTAAATTTAGTTTTTGGTTTTAGTTTAGGTTTTTATTTTATTTTTATTTTTGTTATTTAGGCTCAAGTTTATTTATTTATTTTATTTTTAGGTTTTATTTAGTTTAGGTTTACATTTTTTAGATTTAGGGTTTGGGGTTTAGGGTTTAGGGTTTAAGGTTTAGGGTTTTAGGATTTAAGGTTTAGGGTTTAAGGTTACAGTTTAGGGTTTAGGGTTTAGGGATTAGTGTTTAACCTTGAGGGTTTAGGGTTTGGGGTTTAGGGTTTAAGGTTTAGGGTTTAGGGTTAGCTTAAAATTTAAGGTTAGTTTAGGGTTTATGGTTTAGGGTTTAGGGCTTTAGGCTTTATGATTTAGGGTTTAGGGTTAGTTTAGGCTTTAAGCTTTAGTGTTTTATGGTTTAGTTTTATGGTTTGTGGAGTAGTTTAGAGTTTATGATTTATTTTTAGTTTAGTATTTTGGGTTTATTTTAGCGTTGGGTAGGGTTGTAGGTTTAGGGTTTAGGGTTTAGGGTTTAGGGTTAGTTTTAGGGTTTAGGGTTTAGGGTTTGGGATTTAAGATTTAGGGTTTAGGTTTTAGGGTTTAAGGTTTAGGGTTTTTTAAAAAAAAAATTAAGTAAACTGTTAGGTTTAAGTTCATTTAGTTTAGTTTATTTTAGTTTATTTTATTTTTTGTTTTCATTTAGGTTTATTCTTTATTTTTACTTAGTTTAGTTTATTTATTTTAGGTTTATTTACTTTAGTTTAGGTTTTTATTTTAGTTTATTTTTAGGTTTAGGTTTAGGTTTATGTTTATTTTTTAGTTTAGTTTTATTTTTATTTTATTTTTTAGGTTTAGGTTTTATTTTTTATTTTGAGGTTTAGGTTTAGGTTATTATTTTATTTTTTTAGGTTTATGTTTTAGGTGTTTTTTGAACAATGAACAAATTCAGATTCAACATTTCTTCTTTTCGATTTCATCAACCAAGTAACAAATGAGGGAAGTGAGGTAATCAAATGACCTCCTTGCGGCTAGCTAAAGCTTTGTGTTCCCGGGATGTCCTGACTATATACCCATTACCATTCAATCTTATATAAATCAACACATTAATAGCGGAAAGGGAACTCAACATTCATACACTTAAGTTATAAGCACATGAATTTCTCATTTATTTATAACTAGCATCATAACACATATTATTATTCATTTATGAGGTTTTGAAAAATACATTTGGATTTAATAGTAATAATAGCCACACATATATTAAATTAAATCAATACATGCAAGCTTACATAAAGGAAATCAATTTTTTTACATGATTTTGAAAAGATGGATGCCTGAATTCAATGACATGCCAAATTTAACATGATTGGAAAGAGGACAATCAAGTTTAAGCATGTGATTCGTTCAACCAAACTAGTTCTTAAGGATAATAAAATCAAATAAGATTATTTAAAGCAAACCAAAGCTTCTTTTCTAATTAAGTTTTGGATTTGATTTATTTTAATGCAGAGAAGAGAAATCATCACTTGTTGTTTTAAACCCTTTCCCACATTAGTGATTTGATTTAATTTATGGAAATGTAATTAAGTTGATTTTATGGGTTAATTAAGTTGAACCCTTAATTAGATGAATTAATTATCCTTACCTATCACATTAAAGTAATTAACTAAATAATTATGAGCCATCATGATATGCATTGAAAATAAACTTGCAATGATCCTAGGAAATAAAAGGGGCCTAATGCAATTGGCTCATGATTGATAGTTAATTAGATTAAAGGACTTAATTAATTACTCTTATGGTTTTCCCACACATGTGGACTAACCATAATTTCATTAAACTCCTTTAGGTTATTAAACACCTAAAGATCTACCCCATGATTTAAATAATTAAGGTCTGATGTGATCATAATTTCAATCTCATTAAGATGATGCAATTAATTAGTTAAATTTTAATTAATTTCATTTTTAAAAAGGGTTAAATGAACTTATGGAAAGGGGTCCCAACCCTATTCCTTAGTTCATTTATTTTTGAACATTGATTAATAAATTTAATTAACCAATTTTTTAGTGTTCATGGGTTAATAAATCATTAATTAACTTAAAAGAGTAGTTAATGTTTAATTAGTCAATTTTCGTAATTAAGTGAGCAATAAATCCCAAAAAAATCATGGAAGGCAGAGATCATCCCATTAAATTAACCCACATAATTTAGGAGTAATTGCTCAAGTAATTTAAAAGTAATTAAGGTAATTATTTTATTAATTAAACTTTAATTAAGCTTTAATTACTATTGAAAGTTAGTTAAGATCATTTTTAGTTATTTCTCCTCTAAAATACCTTTAAAATGAGCATTAATTTGTATTTTTTTTATTTTTCTATACTTTTTTATGATTTTTAGAAGTTTCAGCAACTAAAAATGGCAAATCCTATTGGCGCCGTGTGGCACGCTGACGCGGCGTGCTTTTCACATGGTGCCGTGGGATTGGCTACTTAAAACTTATCCGACTCAGTGTCTACGTGGTGGCAGTGAACATATTTTCTTGTCCATCATCCAATCCAAGATTAGACGGCTATGATTAATTCCACTGTTAATCAGATTAAATCAGATCGATCTAGCGAATTTAATCACAACCATCAATTCTGATCATGTGAAATGGATGATGCCTGATCTAACATCACGTGAGTGAGAAAGAATTGAGTCCGTCTACCATTACTCACTTGATCCGAGCTTACCTAAGCTCGCATCAACTCCAAAAGGATCTCACACTTCACAACATTGATTGAAGAAGATCCAATAGTCAAGATCACACGAGATGCAAGTTTTCTTCAAAAATCTCCAACCTAATTTTGGCTAAGGATCAGTTTTGGATGACTACCTCGCCAAGCTCAAGATCGAAGGCTTGAATGATTGAGGAAGCTTTATCTAGTAAACACGAAGCCCTGTTGAGAAATAATTGGATCAATTCCTCGAAGTTCACTTGGAAGGCAATGAACTATCGAATTAGAGCTCAGCTTTGATTGAAGTCCCACCTCCGGTGCTCGAGAAGCTTTGGAGATGATTCATTCTTTCTTAATGAGGCCTAAAGAAGGTTCGTGCAAAGTTAATTTATGTTTGATGGAGAAATGAGAAAGTTAGGTCAGAAATGGGAGTGTCATGTTTCAGGACTGTTGGGAATGGTATTTTTCAATTGAGGAATGAGCTTGGGAGCTTAAGAATTGTCTTTGACAGCTCATCTTGGGTACCTAAGGCTCTGAGTAATTATTTTTGTGCATGCGTTTGAGTGAAAGCGAGGGGGTGTATAACGCCCTTCATCTTGATCAGATAGTGGGATCAGGTTTGGCTTCTAGTGGCCATCTGGCCATCTCAGGGAGTCGTGGGTAGAAGGGAGGAGGTGAGTTGGCTCGACTTGGTTGGTTGAAGGTGTGGAGGTGGCTTCCAAGGAGGAATCATGGGTGTCCTATGGGTTTTAAATGCTGCAATGGGGAGGGTGAGGTGATTTCACCTCCCATAGTTCATGGCTAACACAACCACCCATTGAGTAATGTAGTGAACCTAGGTGCCATGACCTTGTCCTGATTGATTTGATTTGGGCAGATTTGAAATGATCCAAAAGTAGGTTAGCCCAAAATTCAAGTCAATTTGAGTTGATTGGTTAGGTTTGTCTCAATTTGACTCATTTAGGTCAAATTAGGTTAGGTTGGGTCAAGTTGACCAATCAGTCAAATTGGGTAAAACCAAGGGTTGGGTCAAATTCATATGATCATTTGGGATATTTTGGTTTAATTTGTTCGGTTTAGTTTGGCTTAGATTTGATTTTGTCTCATTTGAATTCATTTGGGTCAAATGGGTTAAGTTGACCAATTGACCAAAATTGGTTGGGTTGGTTTGGGTTTAGTTCACCAATTGAAGATGATTGTAGGCTTTGGTTTCAATTAATTTGGATTTAGTTTTGATTTAGGCCAACTTGAATCTTTAGGCCAAATTGGGCTAAGTAGGTCAATTGGGTTTTATTGGGTCCAATCATAGCTTTGGTCAAGTTCAACAGTCAATCTGGAATGAATTTGAGCCATTGGTTGCAATCAATTTGGTTTATATTTTGATTTGACCTAATTTGGTCTTTAATGTCAATTTGGGTCAACTTGGGTCAAGAGGGCCAATTGGATTTGGATTGACTCAATTGAAGGTCAAGTCATATTCAAATATTGATTTTTATTTGGAATGAATCATTGGTTTCAAGGGATTTGGCCTAGGTTACAATTTGGCTAGTTCATCTGGGTTAAGTGGTTGACTTGGTTAAATGATGAAGTTGACTTGGTTTGACCCAATTTATGACAATTGATCAACCTAGGGGGATCAACAATCATGATGGGAGGTTTTGATGGGCTTGGTTCAATCTAATTTGGGTAGGATCAAATTGGACACTTTGGGTCAAGTAGACCAATTGGGTTTAGTTGGCTTAATTTTGGGTTGAGTTTGATTTAGTTGAGTTTATATATGGATTTGGGATTGATATATGAATTCAATTGGCTTCAAATGGGTTTTGATTCATTTCAAGTCAAAAGGGTTAAATTGGGTTTGACTTGGGTTGATTTTGGTTTTGCTTGATGATTGAAGAATTCATTTATATTTATGAATATGATCGAAGGTATGATAGATTCATAGAAAATCAATTGAATTTGGGTTTTGGAATGAAGGAATTTGGTTAAGTCCATCGAGTAGGGTCATGTGGCTTAGGTTTGTATTTTGATTTGGTTTGATTTAGTTTTGATGATTTAAACATATATTTCATTTAAATTTGTGAAGATGACTGATTTGAGAGAAAATCATTGAGTTTGACTTGATTTGGATTAAGATTTGGTCATGTGGCTTAGGAAGGGTTTTCATTTAATTTGATTTAGTTTTGATTCATGTGTACATTTCAAGTCAAAAGGGTTAAATTGGGTTTGACTTGGGTTGATTTTGGTTTTGCTTGATGATTTAAGAATTCATTTATATTTGTGAATATGATTGAAGGTATGATTGATTCATGAGAAAATCAATTGAATTTGGGTTTTGGAATGAAGGAATTTGGTTAAATCCATCAAGTAGGGTCATGTGGCTTAGGTTTTGATTTTGATTTGGTTTGATTTAGTTTTGATGATTTAAATGTATATTTTATTTAAATTTGTGAAGATGACTGATTTGAGAGAAAATCATCGAGTTTGACTTGATTTGGATTAAGATTTGGTCATGTGGCTTAGGAGGGGTTTTCATTTAATTTGATTTAGTTTGATTTAGTATTGTTCATTTGAATGTAGAATTGATTCATATTTAGTAAGCTGGTTGAAGATATAAATTTATTATTAGAAAATAAATTTATTTCAGATTGAGTTGGATTTAGATTTGGCTAATTCCATAGGATATGTCATATGGCTTAGGAAGGGTTTCAAGTTTGGATTTGATCATGGACTTCAATCATTTCATTTTGGAATTTTGGTTTGGATTTGAATTTGAATTTGATGTTTGAATTGAACTTGAGATTTGGTTTGAGTAGGTGAACATGGATTGGATTGATGTTGTAGGGTAAGTGCATTATCATAATCCTTAAGGCATAATCTAATACAATGGTTAACCCTTCTAAGTCTTTAGGCTTAGGTTAAGTGTTTACATTATTGTTATAAGTGTCTTATGATTAGGGAACTCTTAGTGTCTAGAAGACTCTTAAGTCCAAGATGGGAAGATTGAATCCGCACTCCAAAAGTGAGGTCAACAGGCCTTAGGCTCCATAGTGTTGCCCTTGGAGATAGATGATTAGAAGATCGAAGCCAAGTTTTACATTATGGACTCGGATACATCTTTTAACTCTTTGCTTGGGAGAATATGGATACATGAGAACAACATATTTCCATCCTATCTACATCTGTGTTTGAAGTTTGTGACAGGTGGGATCGTCTATTATGTCAAAGGAGATCTGAAGCCATTTATAGTTCACAAGTTTGGCATATATGAGGATGTAGCTTACTACCTCCCTCAAAATCATCAAGTCTATTCTCGCAAACTTGAGCAAAGATTAAAAATAAAAGAAAAAAAAAAGAAAAATAAATAAAAAATAAAAGAGAAAATGAAAAATGGGAGTGGAAATAGACTTGGAGGAGGAATTGGACTCATAGTTCGTTACTCCATTTGAACATATGGGTAGGATGACCTGACCTCCACCAGTCAAATGAAGAGGCTAGTTTAGAGGAGTCACAAGGGTGGAAAATCTCATTATTGGCCATTCAATATAAGATATGTACCAGCTACCAGGATTACACTTGCTATCCATATAGAGATAGAATCTAGTTCATAGGATGAGTCTTATATGGTTAACACACTAGCAAACTCTTCTCAGTAGTAGATTCCTTTGGAGGTGACACTTGAGCTAGATAGCTATGAAGATCGGGTTCAAAAGAAAAGCATAAGTGTATCCAAGTCTATATGTGAAATAGTTAGGCATCGGGCTTGGGAAACCCACATTCCACTCAAAAAGCTGAGGGTTTGGTAGTTAAGGAAACCCCTATGTCATCCACACATGTGAAGACTTAGAGGTTCTTTCTGGAAGCAACATCCTCAAGTCAAGAAGTTGATATAGAAATCAAGGATGATTCATATAAAGATTTAATAAAATTACCTTTTGATTGGTACTTGTCTTGTGTTCATAAATTAGCGAAGAAAGGGTTATTCTCACATACTTGGTCAAAGCACAAGTCAGACTACTTCAAAAGAATATGTAAGAATAAATGCAAAAGCTCTCATTCGAGACTGAGATTAAGATTCGGTACAGTGGGTTCAGTCGATGATGATGATTACTGCTTATTCATCACCAATAATTTAGAATCTGATAGGTTCTTTCAAAATCACATTAACTCATATGACAGTCTATGCTTAGAAACTTCAGATGATCCAAATGATTTTGAAGTCATAAATGCACCGATAGAGTTTGAAGAAGAGATCAAGTCAACCATCGATGAGCTCAAGAAAATCAACTTAAGAACTTAAGAAGATCCACACGAGTGGCATACATTAGTTCTTTGTTGAATGAAATTATAACCAATGAGTTAGTTAGACTATTGACTGAGTTTAAGGACTACTTTGCATGGAGTTATGAAGAGATGCCCTGATTGGCTCCTGACGTAGTGGTCTATAAACTAGCAATAGAGCCTACTACTAATCCTGTTAAGCAAGCTCCTAGATGCATGTGATTAGACATAGAACAACAAGTCATTTATGAAGTCAAGAAATTGTTCGATGCTGGCTTCATCCAGGAAAAAAAATACCTTACCTGGTTAGCTAGCATCGTCCTAGTTAAGAAAAAGAATGGCCAAATTCACATGTGTGCTGATTTTAGGGATTTAAATAACACATGTCCAAAAGATGAATTTCTACTACAAATCCCAAAGTTGATGGTGGATATTGTCTCATCTTGTGCAATCTTCTCTTTCATTGATGGATCATCTGGATATACTCAAATAAAGTTGGTTATTAAAGATGAAGGAAACACTGCTTTTAGAATCCCAATCAGTTTCTATTGCTATAAGATCATGCCTTTCAGCCTTAGAAATGCCGTTGCTATATACCAGCGAGCTATGAGTCGAATCTTTGATGAACTCATTCATCATCAAGTCGAGTGCTATGTCAATGATTTCATGGTCAAAAGTAGAGAAAAGGAAGACCATATCTTTGACTAGAGAGTTATTTCTAAACAGTTAAGACAATTTAATCTCAAAAATAAACACCTTGAAGTGTGCATTTAGAGTACCTACAAAGAAATTTGTTGGGCTTGTTGTCTAACACCAGAGAATCAAAATTGATCTAGAGAAGATCAAGGAAATATTAGAAATGCCACCCCTAAAAGTTTAACTCAACTCAGATCATTCCAAGGGCAGTTGGCATATCTATGATGCTTTATATCCAACTTATCGAAAACATGTCATCCATTCTTGGCACTTGTCAAAAAAGTTGTCAAGTTCAAGTGGGATGACAAGTGTGAGCATGCCTTCGAAGACATCAAGCATTACCTAATGATGCCACCAGTTCTAGTAGCCCCTATCCTGGGAAAGCCACTCATACTTTACACTGCTATGTTATATGACTCCTTTGGTGCTTTGTTAGACCAAGCCAATGACGAAGGGATGGAAAATGCACTCTACTACCTCAGCCATTGTTTAATCCATGCTGAGGCTAATTATCCACCCCTTAATAAGCATTGCATAATTTTAATCTTGGCATCCCACTACACTACTACATGCTTCTTCATAAGGTGAAATTAATCTCTAGGATCAATCCACTATAGTATCTCATGAAATGGCCAACACTATCCAGATGGTTAGCACGATGGTCCATGATCCTCTCACAGTTTGACAATACCTTCATACCCCTTCGTGCAGTGAAAGGGCAAGTGCTATCGAATTTCTTAGCAACACACCCACTTCCTTTTGACTCTCTGCTTAGTGATGATCTCCCCGATGAACAAATCATGAACTTAGGGGATACTAGTATTCACCACTGGGTGATGTACTTTGATGGTGGAGCTTCCTATCAAAGAGGAGCAGAATCACAATCTACTATTCCAAGAAAGACATGGTAGGAATAGTTCTATTAACTCCAGAACGCAATATGATGAGATTATCATATCATTTGTCCAATTCTTACACCAATAATGAAGCTGAATAGGATGCAGTAATTGCAAGTCTAGTGTTAGCCCTTACTCTAAGCATCTAGAACATGAACATCTTCAAGGATTCTCAGTTAGTTATCAACCAAATCATGGGGTCCTATAAGATTATAAAGCCTAAGCTCCATGACTACAACAAGTACACCATGGAGTTGTTGGCCCAAATCCCAGAGGTTACCATTCATAAGATTCATCGAGGAGATAACGTCATAGCATATGCTTTAGCCAAGCTTGCTAAGGAGTTGGCATGTCTGAAGGATTAGTCCATATTAATAAATGTCCAAAATGGACAAGTCTCATCCTTTATTAATATTGAAATCATCAAAAAGTACTCTCTTGATGGGGAGCTTACCATTGCTAAGAAGGATGAGGAGTTATATTCGAGGCAACCATTCATGGATTACCTAAATAAAGGCAAACTACCTTAAGAGAAGTCCCAAGCCCATCAGATGAAGTAGAGAGTACTTTCATATGCTCTTGTGGATGGTGTGTTGTACCGGCGGTCTTTCGATCATATGTGGTTACGTTATTTATACAAGCACGAAGACCATAAGATCATGACTGAGGGTCATCGATTCATCTTAGCTACTACTGCTACTTTTCCAAATGGGCTAAGGCAATTCCGCCCAGAGAGGTCACATCTCAGCATGTGCTCCATTTTCTTTGGAACCATATCGTATATAAGTTCAGAGTGCCTTGATGAATAATATCTGATAATGGTACAACATTTAAAAGCACCATTATCAACAACTTTGCCTAGAGACACATCATATATTGGAGATATTCTACCATTAACTACCTAAGGGCAAATGACTTAGCAGAAGCCTTTAACAATACTTATATCCAAATACTGAAGAAGACACACAACAAAAACAAGAGACAGTGGCATGAGCAGTTAGTTGAAGCCTTGTGGGCCTACCGCACCACATATAGAACTCCAACTTAGTCTACACCTTTTTCCTTAGTGTATGGGTCCAAAGCCATTATACCATTAGAAGTCAAACTCCCACCACTAAGAATAGATGTGGGTAGCAAGATCACAACAGAGTAGAACGCCAAGGTGTGGTTAGAATAGCTCAAAGGTTTGCTGGCGAGATGTCTGTGGGCATGCCAAAACCTTGAGTTGTACAAAGCTAAAATGATTCAAGCTCCCAACAAGTTGGTCTATCTTAGAGCTTTCTGAGTAGGAAAGCTTATTTTAGTTCAAAGGAGACTGATTGTTGCCCGTCGTAAGATGGGAGGAAAGTTTGAACCCACTTGGGAAGGCCCTTTTGCCATAGAGAAGGCCTACCAAGGAGGATCTTATCAGCATATTAATCATAAAGGAGAGTGCCTAATGCTTCCAATCAATGGGCTCTACTTAAAGAAAAATTATAAATTATGTTTGAAAATAATTATCATCAATAAAAATTCCATTTCAAATTCAATCTCTTCCATGTTGAAAGTATTCTTGTTTGTGAATCCACCATGATGTGTTTAGGGTAGGTGTAAGGAACCTGAGCGGTGTCCTATCCTTCATTGACATAACACAAACATATAGAACAAACACATATCTTTTTGTCTCAGTTTATTCTGAGTTAAGATATCGCCCCCAATGACACTCACTTAGTAGCTGCTCTAGGTCGAGCTAACGTGCTACCCTACTAGTGTGCCACCCTATTGGTCTTCTTGCTTTGGAGGATGTAAGTCTACTACATTTTCCTTCCTTACTTGGCCACTGCACACTAACGAGCACCTTGTTAGTTTGGTAAGCCTTACTACGTGGCCGGTAAGCTGCCTCATGTTAGCTTCATTTAAGAGGATGTGAGCCTGCTATGCTTTCTTCTTGGATTAGCCTTCGTGCACTAACTGGGTCGAGTATATTTGAGGTTTAGGATAAGTCCCCTAACAGCTCCTTCACTCCTAATTTCTTCAACTATGGGTCCTATCCTTCCTCGGGACTCCCTGCTTAGTAGTCACTCTATGTCAGACAACATTTTTCTTGCCGATGACTGACTATCCTGATGAATAGTTCCACTTGGAAAGTTGTAAGTCTACATGCTTTCTTTCCAGATAGATCATTGCACACCGATGAGAACCTTAGGTTGGTTGGTTCTCACTATACTGACGGATACACCACTCATGCTGATGGATACACCTTAGGTTGGTTGGTTCTCGCACCTTAGGATACACCACTCATGGCAGATGTAAGTCTACTACAATTTCTCCTTGAGTTGGCCACCATACACCTATAAGATTTCTTTTCTAAGGCTCAGGATAACACCCCTAACAGAACCTCCCCTATGGGCACTATATTTGGATCATGTCCTTTGAAACCCCATTTAGACATTATCTAGGTTACTATCAGATTGGATAGTTCCCCTTTCCTAATAGCCACCCCTATGGTTGGAGAATCTGTCTTGTGGATGTGCAGATTCTCCCTTGGTCCAGTAAATTTGAGATAGGTCAAGGCTGACATAGCCCCTTCTCAGTGTGGTCCCTCACACACCAATAGGGTCCATAGAAACATATAAATAAAAAATATATTCACTTGTGGATTAGGAGGACCCTAGTGGTACCTTTTCCTAAGCAGGAATCCTATCTTTAGGGTTGTGCCAACAAAACTCCCAATAGAAATTGCCTAACTACTCTTGAGTTAATATAAGTCTCCAACAGCATTCACTCGGTAGTCGCCCCTAAAATGAGTTCTATTTGTTGTGCTACCAATAGGTCACCCCAACGTTTGTTCCTTTCTTTAGAAGATGTAATTCTGCTATGCCTCCTTCCTAGCACAGCCATTGCACATTGAAAGGAAACCCCTTAGGTTGGCTAGCTTTACCCCACTGCTAGTAGACTATATCCTTGGATTTATAAATCTGAGATAGGACAAGTCTGATATAGCCCCTTCTCAATGGGTCCATCACACACCAGCATGGTCCATCAATTAAATCTATCAAATTTGACCAACCTCACATTCCTAGCAATTTTGCCCTTAATTCAAAATCAAACTAAACCAAAAAACTATATCAAATCACATGAAATTAAGATAAAATTAATCTTGACTACTTTTGAGTTGACATAATCCCCAATAGCATTCACTCAGTTACCCTAGGTTAACTTCAATTTGTTGTGCATCTAACAGGTCCCCCCAGCAGTTGTTCGTCACTTTGGAGGATGTAAGTCTACTATGCCTTCTTCCTAGCACAATCATTGCACACTGAAAGGCAACCCCTTTGGTTGGCTAGCTTTACCCCACATCTAATAGACTATCCATTTGGATTTATATACCTGAGGTAGGTCAAGGCTGGTATAGCCCCTTCTCAATGGGTCCATCACACGCAGCGGGGACCATACTTCAGTTAAATTAAACCCAATCTAATTTTTCTTAGTGGTGTTAAATCACACCTAGTGGAGCCCCAAATCAAATATAAACAAGTCAAGCAAACAAATCAAATTGAAAACCAACCTCCCCAATGGAGCCAAATTAAACCAACTCCCCCAGTAGAGTCTAAATCATTAAAATTCAACCAAACTCTTACTCCCAGCGGATACATCCCCAAACAAATCTAAGAAATCAAACTCAAAATCTAAATCCCCAATAGATAGCCCGAACCTATTTCCCTAGTGGAAGGTTCGTATACCCGATCCCCAATGGACTCAAGCTCATATCTCTAGCAGATGTGCCTCCACATTAATTAAAAGAAAATAAATTAAAGTTGATTCAATCTTAATCCATGGTGGATTATAGATTCTTATCCCCAGCAGATCTCCTTTCCACAAAACATGTAATCAAATCAAATTCAAACCTTATCCGGAATAGATTTTCTTCTTCTATGCCCTCGATATAGACCCCTCACATGTCATGTCCAATGCATGTGTGATCCCCTAGCGGATCTCCCTCCATGACCTTGACATGGAATTCTCAAAAAATCTTATATCTTCTCTTATGCACACCTTTAATACTTCAACCAAAAGCCTAACAATGTATTCATTCAAATTACATCATCTTAACATTGTTATCAATATTTTGTGATTTGTGATGGTGCATACTCAAACTAATTATACAATATCATGCTAAACATATTATAGTGGGAATTAACACACTATATTATATTATAATATATGATGTTATATTTTAATTTGCTATAATATAATCTATTGTCTAACATTACACCGCATTAGAATCACTTAAAAGAACAAATAACAAAATTTGTTCAAAATATGAATAATGTTCATTTTGGATATAAAATTGTTATTTTTCTATTAGAAATGGTACAAAATAGCATATTTTTGGTTTTGCTTCTTGGCGTGTGCTGTGAATTTGGCCAAATTCTTCCATCTCAACCTTGAAATTAACATTTTTGTGAGTTTTGACCCAATCTGTTATAACAAAAGTAAAATATACTAAAATGTAAAATAACATTTAGTAACACACCACCACATTCATATATATGTGAAGTTATTTTGTTATGTACATTATATATTAATATTCTTTCATATAATATATTATCTTACATTACACCTTTAAACGAATCACTTTAAGCAAAAAATTTATAAAATTTGGTTGGAAAATGAACATTTATTTTGGATGCAAAATTCCATTCTTTTGATTAAATGACACACCATAGAACACCCCCAATGATGTTTTCTAAAGCTTACCTTAAATTTGGCCAAATCCCATCATCTCTGCCTATAAATCAGTATTTTTATGAATTATACTAGTATAAACTCTACCACATCATACTATAACAAACTAAAATATGCTAAACAACAAGTAGTGATACACAATAGTATGATATAATGCATGATGGTACTATATGTTATGGCATCCTATATTATCATACACTATAATATATTATATTATATTATATTGCATATCATATCACAAGGGATTGCTTGAAATAAAAAATCATAAAATTATTCTAAATAATAAATAAATATATATATATTTTTTAGTCGTATCACTTACAAATTTTAAATTGACAGAACATATAATGATGCCATGCTCTACCTATTATGAATTTGGCCAAATTCAACCATTTTAAAGTCTAAATCAACATTTTTTTTAAATAATGCTAGTGTAGGCTCGACTACATGATTTTAAAATACTAAAAGAATTTAAAATGCGTAAAACAATGTATTATGATATATGATGATATACTATGCTACAACATATAATATTTATTTTGAACATAAAATCTTACTTTTTAGACTATAAGTGGTGTAGCACACCTTTGGTACTACAACCTAATTCCCACTTCAAATTTAACAAATTTCATCATCTGATTTATTAAATCAATATTTTTAGGATTTATATTAATATAAACTATAGGGCACAATACCATAATATGCTAAAACATTTCAAAACATCTTATAACATCCAAAAAACACATCATTACTTGCTCAAATATATGATGCTACATTATACTATAACATATGGTATTATAATATGATTTAAGGTTAGGTTTTAGGGTATTCAAATCTCTAATAGTCAAGGGAATGTCTCTTGAAGACATTTTCTTTAGTTACCATAAATTTGTTAGGATTAGGTCATTCTTTAAATCTACTCCTAATGACATCTTTATTTAAGGTTTAGTGTTTAGGGTTAGTTTAGGGTTTAGGGTTTAAGGTTAAGGATTGTAGGTTTTAGGGTTTAGGGTTTTTTTATTTATAAAACCCACATTAGAGAGAAACTTTATTGCCACAAAAAAGGATTACAAAAGTCCTTAAGAGGGGAAAATCTCAAAACTAATGCTCAAAGAGCTATAATCAACCTAAAGAGAAAAAATCCCCAAACTATTACAACTAGAAGCAAGAAAAAGGAAAAGAAACCTAAGAAAAAGAGCAACAAAACAAAAGCAAAAATGTAGCCAAAGACCACAAAGAGAACAGTAGGAAAGTCAGTGCAGTAGAAGTCGACACCTACAAAGAAAAGAAGAAAAACTTACAGAAAGGAAATCAAGAGAAAGACCAAGAAATAAAAGAAGAGGAAGGGTGGGAAAGCGATAGAGGCTCAGGCTCAATATAGAAAAAAAAGGGGGCCAACCAAATTTTGTGAGCAGCCAAACTCCAAATGAAGGGTTATAGTCATAAAAAAGTCTACCAACCAAAAGCAAAAAAAAGGAACATCCTAGCCATCATTACCAACAAACCTGAAAAAATGCACATGACCAATTAGCAAAGTCATCCAAGAATAAGGGATAGCAACCACCATCATAGAAGGATAAAAAGAAATTAAGTAAGTCTGACATAAGGCAAACTAGCTTTATCTAAGTTAGATAGGCCTCTTAATTGCTTTAGAATATTATCATTGGAAAATAAAGTAAAATCAGATAGATTACTCCCCAAGCCAGCTAAAAGTCAGCACAAGCATTACCTTCTCCCAAAATATGAGTCATCTTAAAAGACAATTTAGAAATAATAGCTTTAATATTCCTAAGTAAATAGGAAAGTTCAGCATTACCCTTGTGATTAGAGTTGATCATAGTAACAACAATCTCAGCATCAAATTCCAACCAAATGGAAAAAAAATTCCTCTATAAACAAAGCTTAAGAGTGTGCTAAATATCCATTAGTTCAGCCATAACAACAAAAGTGGTAGAGAGAGGAGTAAAGAAAGCCAAGATAATGCTCCCAAGATTATTATGATAAATACCACCATAGCCAGACTTGTTAACTGCAATAGAGCCATCCGTATTAAGTTTAATATAATAACTAAGAGGCATAATCCAATAAATTATTTTATAAGAAGGGGAAAAATCACAATAAGGAAACTTAATACCCAATTTAGAAGCAACAAACTTATAACCTCTAAAATTAGTACCATTAAGAAGTGTAGCCTTATGTAAAGATAAAATTTTCTCTTTAGTCCTAGTAATAATCCACTTATGATTCGTAGGCACATTATGATGTTTAGCATCATTTCTATCAAGCTAAATAAACCAAATCAAAGTAACAGCCATAACAATTTTGATATGCCCTTTTATAGTATTAAGAATGTGAGAGCTAAAAAGATGCATTAAATTAAAATTACCATTAAAAGAAATAAGGTTGAATTAGTCCTCATACTAATTCCAAACTTTAGAGGCAATAGCACCATTAACAAATACATGACTAACATTATCAATATGAAAACAACACAAGAATTTAGAAGCAAGATAAAAACCTTTCTCCAAAAGTAAAGAATCAAGAACAATAAACCACTTAAAATCTTCCAAACTAGAATAGAATAAGAGGTAGGAATATTATTATTCCAAATATTAAAAAAGACAGGCAATGAGGGTTTATTATCTCTAATATGGTGCCAATTGTCTTCAAAAGAAAAATCACCATTACTAGAAATGTTGTAAAGAACTTGATTAGAAATAATACCATTAATAAGAATCTTGATTATATTATTACAAATAGAATCAAGAATCAAGTCAAACAAAAGAGAATGATTACAATCACCATTTAAATAAAGTTATTTACTTTCAAAGAAGAAGCAGAGTGAGTATTAAGCATAGAATTAATAGAGGTCTCCCCCATCCAGTTATCTTGCCAAAAGAAAGAGGAGCCACTATTGATACACCAAAAAATGAGAGGTTTCACTTGCCATTTAACAGCATAAAGGCGTTTCCAACAAATAAAGTCACCATGCTTATAGCTACAAGTTAAAGGATGTTTACCTTTGTAGTATTTGCAATTCATAAAATTTGCCCAAAGACTAACATTCTTTCTAAAATTCCACCAAAGTTTATAAGAAAATACATTAGTGGAATCCAATAAGGACATGCAACCAAGACCACCTTCAAATAAAGTACCACACATGTTAGACTAAGAAGCCCAATGAAGCCTTTTGGCCGAAAGTCTAGAGCCCCAAAAAAATGTATTAAAAAGCCTTTCAATCCACATAATAACAATAGCAATCAGAACAATATTAAGCAGCAAATAAAAAGAAAGAGAGTAAAGAATACTTTTAATAACAATTAATCTACCACCAAAAGATAAAAAATGAAATTCAAGGGTGTAAATCTTATTCTGAATATTCTAGATAACCTCATTAAAAAGGTGAGACCTCTTAGGACCATAGTATAAAGGAGAACCTATATATTGGATAGGAAGAATTGATGAGAAAATCTAGTAATATCCTTAATTTTATTGATTTTATGAGCATAAATAGAAACAAACGGGATAAAACAACTTTTCTGAACACTAATCAAGAGGCCACTTTTTTTTTCAAACTTATTCAAAAAGACCTTCAATTTTTTAACATATTATAACGAGCCATTACAAAATATAATGAAGTCATCAGCAAAACTTAAGTGGGATACAACCAAACCAAAAAATTCCAGAAATACTTTCTAGAATTCTTCTCAAACAAAAAAATTAATCCAACAAGACAAATATTCAATATCAATAATAAAAAGTGACGGAGAAAGAGGATCACTTTGTCTAATACCTTCGGAAGACTTAAAGAAGCCAAAGTTTTCACCATTAATAACTAAAGAGAACCAAACATTACAAATGATATTTTTAACCAAAGAGATAAATTTAGTAGAGAAACTGAATAAAGAAAGAATGCTATTAAGAAAATCCCAAGAAATGTTTTCATAAACTTTGGTAATATCAAGCTTGAAAAGTAAATTGCCACCTCTAACTTCACATTTAAGTCATGAATTAATTCTTGTGCAAGCAAGATGTTGTCCGAGATAGTCCGACCTTTCACAAAGCTAGTTTGATTAGGAGAAATAATCTTAGGAAGAAACTTACCAAGCTTACTAGTCAGAAATTTAGAAATCAATTTATTAAAGAAAGTACAAAGGCCAATAGGTCTGAAATCATTCCAAAAGTTAGGATTATCTTTCTTAGGAATACGAACAATATTTGTAGAAGTGAAATATTTAGGAATAGAATTCCCAAGAATGAAATCCCTCACAACATTAACTAGATCGAATTTAATAATAAACCAAGCATTTTGAAAGAATAAAGTAGAGTAGCCATCTAACCCTACAACAGAATCAACATTCATACAATTAAGAATATTAAAATTTTCCTCATCCAAAGGAGGAGCAACCAAGCAATCATTATCATCAAGAGAAGGAAAGATAGAGGGATTAGATAACTGATCAAGTAGACAATTTTTATTTAAAAGATCTTTAAAATTGTTAATAGTAGAAGAAATAATATCCTCTTTTTCAGTGATCCAAGAACCATCAGAATTCTTGATTTTATGAATTTTCCCAAGAACTTTCCTTTTCATAACCAAAGCATAAAAATATGTGGTGTTTCTTTCCCCCTTAGAAAGATGTTTAGAAGAAGCCTTTTGTGTCTAGTATGTTTTCTCCATATCCTGAAACTTAGTGAGGTTATCTTTATCTTTAGCAAGGTTAGAGAAAAAAGAGGAATCATTAATAACAAGTTCATCCAAATCATTCACCCGTTGTTCCATATCATTGATATTATCAAAAATATTTTTGAAATAATTTATATTCCACTAATTAATATGATGCTTAAGCCTTTTCAGTTTAAGCCAAAATATCTTCATACCAAAAGCAGAATCATCAAGAGCAAGAGGAGCATACCAATTAGAAGCAATAACATCAAGAAAACTACTATCTTGTTACCAAATATTTTGATACTAGAAATTTTTAGTGACATTATTGTTATGAACATCATCCTTAATGGAAATCAAAAGAGGAGCATGATTTGAGAGACTTCTACTAAGGTGTTCAACTGAAATCAAAGGCCAACAGTTTAACCAAAGGTTATTAAATAAGGCATGATCCAAACATTGCTAAAGTTTATGATTATTCCAAGTAAATTGAGAGCCAATAAAACCAACATCATGCAGATTACAATCCAAGATCATATTCAAAAAAATCTTCCATAGAATGTAAATTCGGAAGAACCCCTTTCCTTTCATTCTGAAAGGACCATATTGAAATCCCCATGAACAATCCAAGAATCATTTATAGTAGAAGAAAAATTAGATAATTGATCCCAAAGAATCCTCCTATCAATCTTATTATAAGCAGCATAAACAAAAGAGCCAAAAGCATGATAATCACTGAAAGAAATATCCAAATTTACAACTTGATGAAAAAATTCATGACATTAATAGAAAAATAATTATTCTAAATTAACCTAATCTTTTTACTATTATTACAAAAATAATTGGAGAAACTAGTCATTCTAGCCACATGCATAATTTTAGAAGAAAAAATAAGCGGTTCAAAAATAACTAAGAAACTGACATTATAAACCCTACAAAGGTTCCTAATCCTATTCATAGCAGCAAGAGTACCAATGCCCCTAACATTTAAAATAAGAAAATTAAACATTAATTCTTATTGGGTAAAGAAGATGAAGAAGATCAAGTTGATCTAGAAACATTAGGAGGAAATTTTTTGAATTATTTTTTCTTTTTCACAAAAATAGTTTGAAGGCTAGTTTCATTTCCCAAAGATTCATCATCAGAAGGAGCATTAGAACTCTTAACAATTATAGATTTGGTAGAAGATTCCAACTGATAAGGCACTAAAGAATTTTTCTCCATTAATTGAGAAGAAAGCATAGGCAAACCACCATCAAAATTAGTAGTTAAAGAAGGAGCAGAAATGGATTTGTTAAGCAAGCAAGAAGTAGGTTGCACAAAATCCATCATATCCATACCATCAACATCTTCCAAATTTAAAGAATTTAAATCATAATTTTCTTTTAGAGGCTCTTGAAAATTAGAAAGAGAAACATTATCTTTAAAATTTGTAAGTTGTAAAACACAAGTATCTTTAAAGGAAGAAATCAAACTAGGATTAGCATCATCTTGCACAATTCCAGAAAGCAAAAGAACACAAGCAGCTAAAATATGGTTTTCATTCAAACAACATCTTCATTTCTAGCAGCATTTTCAAAAACCATTCTTAAGAGGTAAAGCATTAGAAAGATTCAGAATACCATCAATAACATCTTTATCTTTTTTGGAAGAAGTATAAAATTTATTTTTATTAGTTAAATGATCTCAAGATTGATCAATTAGCTTAGGAATTTTAACAGATTTTTTCTATGTTGAGGATGAGCAATGAAACAATCTGAAAAGACATGGCCATGGGTTTGGAGTGATTACAGAAAACTAGAAGGTTTTCAAATTCAAACGGATGAAAATAACCATACTTTTCAAACCTTTTCCAAATCTCCTTAGGAAACTTCTTTGTAACATCAACTTCAACAAGAAAATGAGCAACTGAAGGCCGAGACTTAGCCATAGTTGCTTGATCAATTTGTAAAGGTCTACCAAAAATAGACCCAACTGCATGAAGAAATTGATAACTAACAAAATGAATCCAAAGATTAGGCAAAGCAATCCAAATTGACACTATAAGAGATTCTTCTTGAATGTCAAAAAAAGGAGTCCATTTAAGAATGCACATTTGACAATTTTAACAAAATAAGAATGATGAGAGAAAATCATATAATCAAGATCATTAGATAACTTAATAAGGACATGATGACCATCTAACAAATCAACTAAAAATGCATCGAAAAGCTTTAAATCATGAAAGAAAAATTGAATATCTTCAATATTAGGCCAACACAAAGAAAATTTACCAATCAGAGTAAAGGCATAAGGTTCAATGAGTTTTTCAATATCCAAATCAAAACTCATTATAGCCGAAACACCTTTAAAAGTTGTATGAACAAGATTAACTAAAAATTCAGAGGAGGTTGAAGCATCCTTACTAGATAAGGCATCTTTAGAGGATTTAGAAGAAGAAACCTTAGATTTACCCAACATAAAATCTACCTTAGGAGTGAAAATCATCAGTTGCCCAAATCTTTGGATCAACTCCATGGCAGCCATAGAAATCAAGGGAGAGGAGGATAGATGGCCAAAGGTCGAAGAAGGAAGGGCTTACCAACAAAAATCCTCATGGCAGCGAGGAGAAATGATAAAGAAAAATGGGGTGCATGAATCTCCAGATTTTTGAAAGGGGGAAGGCAAGCAAATAGGGTTTTTTGGTTCGTTTAGGTTATTAAGTTACGGTTAGGGGGTCATAGGGTTTAGGGTTTAGGGTTTAGGGTTTAAGGTTTTAGGGTTTACTGTTTAGGGATTTTAGTTTTAGGGTTTAGGGTTTTGGCTTTAGGGTTTTAGGATTTAGGATTTAGCATTTAGGGATTAGGGTTTGAAATTAGGGTTTAGGGTTTAGGGTTTAGGGTTTAGGGTATAGTGTTTAGAGTTTAGGGTTTAGGGTATAGTGTTTAGAGTTTAAGGTTTAGGGTTTAAGGTTTAGGGTTTATGATTTACATTTTAGGTTTAGGGTTTAAATTTTAGTTTATGGTTTAATGGACTTTTTAATAGAGAATAAATTCAGATTCAACATTTCTTCTTTTCAATTTAATTAACCAAGTAGCACCCCAAGTTTTCTAGGACACAATTGATGACATAGATCAAAAATGAGCACCCATAGAGCAAATCAATAACCCAAGATGAGTAGAACCATCTCTACTATAAAGACACAATTCCATATGCAACAGATTAGATCGACCATTTTTTAGTTTCTCCATTTCCCATAAAAACTAACCCCCACCTCTCGAATAGCGGGATCCGCCATCATATCCCCAATCTCTCCTTCTGCCACCACCATGACTTTAACCTCCATCGCTCCTCCCGCCTCCATAACTACCACTACTTTGACCACCACCTCCATATCCACCAGCACCACCAGATCCCCCACCACCACTACGATAACTGTCGATCTGTCTTCGCCTCCATCGACAGATCTATATTGAGCCTAGTTGAGGGTCATGTTCCTACCATCAAGGTTCTGCCCATTCTTAGAGTTTATGGTTTAGGGTTAGTTTAGGATTTAGGGTTTGGGGTTTAGGGTTTAGGGTTTAGGGTTATAGGTTTTAGGGTTTAGGGTATAGGGTTTAGAAGGTTATAGGGTTTAGGGATTAGGGTTTTAGGATTTAAGGTTTGGGGTTTAGGGTTTAGGGTTTAAGGTTTAGAGTTTTGAATTATACGTTTAGGGTTATAGGTTTATGGTTTTAGGTTTAGGGTTTAGGGTTTTTTAAATTAAGTAAACCAACAGCTTTAAGTTTATTTAGTTAATTTAGTTAATTTTATATTTATTTGAGTTTTTATTAGTTTTTATTTTTATTTAGGTTTATTTTTTATTTTTATTTTTTTTAGTTTAATTATTTTAGTGTTTTTGTTTTAATTTAGGTATTTATTTTAATTTATTTTTAGGTTTAGGTTTATTTTTTAGTTGATTTTTATTTTTATTTTATATTTTGGGTTTAGGTGTTAGTTTTTATTTTTAGGTTTTAGTTTAGGTTTTTATTTTATTTTTTTAAGTTTAGGTTTTAGGTTTTTATTTCAGGTTTATTTTTAAGTTTTATTTTTTAGTTTAGGTTTAGGTTTATTTTTAATTTTTTTATTTTATTTAGTTTAGGTTTAGGTTTAAGTTTTGTTTATTTTAGTTTAGGTTTAGGTTTATTTTATTTTATTTTGATTTTAGGCTTAGGTTTTTCTTTAGTTTAGGGTTTAGGTTTTATTTCTTATTTTTGTTTAGGTTTTATTTTTAGGTTTATTTTTTAGTTTTTATTTTTTTTATAATTTAGGTTTATTATATTTTTATTTTTTTATTTATGTTATTTATTTTTTTAGTTTAGTTTAGGTTTTAATTTATTTTATTTTAGTTTATTTTTATTATTTTTATTTTTTTTAAGTTTAGGTTTAAGTTTCAATTCAAGTTTTCATTCTATTTTATTTTTTTTATTTTATTTAGGTTTAGGTTCTTTTATTTATTTTAATTTTAGGTTTTATTTAGTTTAGGTTTAGGTTTTTAAGTTTTTAGGTTTATAGGGTTTACAATTTAGGTTTTAGGGATTAAGTTTTAGTTTAGGGTTTAGAGTTGAAGGTTTAGGGTTTAAGGTGTAAAGTTTTTTTTAATAGAGAACAAATTCAGATTCAACATTTCTTCTTTTCAATTTCATTAACCAAGTAGCACCCCAAGTTTTCTAAGAGAAAAGCGACGACATAGATAAAAAATGAGCCTTATAGAGAAAATCAAAAACCCAAGATAAGTAGAACCATAGCTACTATAAAGATAGTTCCATAATACGTAGATTGAATCAGCCGTTCTTTAGTTTCTTCGCTTCCCATCAGAACCACCCACGCCTCTTGAGTAACAGGATCCACCATCATATCCCTAATCTCTCCCTCTGCCACCACCACGGCTGTAACCTCCGTCGCTCCACCCACCTCCATAACCACCACTGCTCCAACAACCAACTCTATATCAACCAGCACCGCCAAATCCCCCACAACCACTGCGATAACTGCGGCCTCCGCCTTACCTCCATCGGTAGATCTAGACTGAGCCTAGTTGACGGTGATGTTTCTATCATCAAGGTTTTTCCCATTCTTATAGTTTAGGGTTTAATGTTTGTTTAGGGTTTAGGGTTTTAGGGTTTAGTATTTAGGGTTTAAGGTTTAGGGTTTAGGGTTGGGGTTAAGGTTTAGGGTTTAGTGTTTATGGTTAGTTTAGTGTTTATAGTTTTGGGTTTTAGGGTTTAGGGTATAAGGTTTAGGGTTTAGGGTTTAGGGTAGTTGGTTTAGGGTTGTAGGTTTAGGGTTTAGGGGTATACTATTTAGGTTTTAGGGTTAGTTTATTTAGTTTATTTAGTTAATTTTTTATTTATTTGAGTTTATTTTATTTTATATTTTTATTTATGTTTAATTTTTATTTCTATTTAGTTTAGTTTATTTATTTTAGTTTATTTTTTTATTTTTGTTTATTTTTTAGGTTTAGGTTTATTTTTAAGTTAAGTTTTATTTTTATTTTATATTTTGGGTTTAGGTTTTATTTTTTACTTTTAGGTTTAAGTTTATGTTTTTATTTTATTTTCTTAAGATTAGGTTTTAGGTTTTATTTTAGGTTTATTTTTAGGTTTTATTTTGTAGTTTAGGTTTAAGTTTATTTTTAGTTTATTTTATTTTATTTAGTTTAGGTTTTGGTTTATGTTTTAGTTTAGGTTTTTATTTTATTTTATTTTATTTTATAGGTTTAGGTATTTTTATTTATTTTATCTTTAGGTTTTATTTAGTTTAGGTTTAGGTTTTTAGGTTTTAAGGGTGTAGGGTTTCAGGTTTAAGGGTTTAGAGTTTAGGGTTATGGTTTAGGGTTTAGGGTTTAGGGTTTAGTATTTAGGCCTTATGCATTAGGGTTTTAAGAGTTTAGGCTTTAGGCTATAGGTTTTAAGGTTTTTAAGGGTTAGGGTTTAGGGTTTATGGTTAGTTTAGGGTTTATGGTTTAGGGATTTAGGATTTAGGGTTTAGGGTTTAGGATTTAAGGGTTAGGGTTAGGGCTAAGGTTTAGGGTTTATGGTTTACGGTATATGATTTAGGGTTTAGTGTTTAGGGTTTAGAGTTTTTTATGGTTTAGGGTTTAGGGTTTAGGGTATTAGATTTACGATTGTAGGTTTAGGGTTTAGGGTTAGTTTTAGCATTTAAGCTTTAGGGTTTAGGGTTTATGATTTAAAGTTTACAATTTTTTTTTAAAAATTATGTACAAGTAGGTTTAGTTTATTTTGTTTATTTAGTTTATTTTTTTATTTATTTGAGTTTAATTTATTTTTTATTTTTATTCAGTTTTATTTTTTATTTTTATTTAGTTTAGTTTATGTATTTAGGGTTTTTTTTATTTTAGCTTGGGTTTTTTATTTTTCTTTAATTTTTAGTTGAGTTTATTTTTATTTTAGTTTTTAGGTCTAGGTTTAGTTTAGGATTTTATTTAATTTTTCAGATTTAGGTTTTAGGATTTTATTTTAATTTTATTTTTAGTTTTTTTAGTTTAGGTTTATTTTAGTTTATTTTATTTTATTTAGTTTAGGTTTAGGTTTAGTTTATTTTAGTTTAGTTTTTGATTTATTTTATTTTTATTTTAGGTTTAGGTTTTTTTTTTAGTTTATGGTTTTGGTTTTATTTTTAATTAATTTTTAGGTTTATTTTTTAGGTTTAGGTTTTATTTAGTTTTTATTTTAATTTTATTTTAGATTCATTTTATTTTTAGTTTTTATTTTATTTAGGTTTTTTATTTTTTAGTTTATTTTAAGTTTTATTTATTTTATTTTAGTTTAATTTTAATTTATATTTTATTTTATTTTTAGTTTAAGTTTAGGTTTTAATTTATGTTTTTATTTTATTTTATTCTATTTAGGTTTAAGTGTTTTAATTTATTTTATTTTTAGGTTTTATTTAGCTTAGGTTTAGGTTTTTAAGTTTTTAGGGTGTAGGTTGTAGGGTTTAGGGTATAGGTTTTAGTGTTTAAGATTTTAGGGTTTAGAGTTTTAAGGTTTAGGATTTAGGGTTTAGGGTTTAAGGTTTAGTGTTTAGGGTTTAAGGTTTAATGTTTAGGGTTTAAGGTTTAGGATTTTGAGGGTTTAAAGTTTAAGGTTTAGGGATTAAGGTTAGTTTAGAGTCTAGGGTTTAGGCTTTAGGCTTTAGGGTTTCGGCTTTAGTGTTAAGGGTAAGGGTTAGGGTTTAGGGTTTAGGGTTTAGTGTTTAAGGTTTAAGGTTTAGGGTTTAGGGTTTTGGGTTTTGTTGAAAGTAAGTAAGCTGGTTGGTTTAGGTTTATTTAGTTTATTTAGTTTATTTTTTCTTTATTTTAGTTTATTTTATTTTATTTTATTTTAGTATTTTTTATTCTTATTTAAGATTGTTTTAGGTTTATTCATTTTAGAGTAGGTTTTTTTATTTTAGTTTATTTTTTAGGTTAAGGTTTAGGTTTATACTTATTTTTTAGCTTAGTTTTATTTTTATTTTTTTATTTAGGTTTAGGTTTTATTTTTTATTTTTAGGTTTAGGTTTAGGTTTTTATTTTATTTTTTAGGTTTAAGTTTTAGGTTTTTACTTTAGTTTTATTTTTTAGGTTTTATTTTTTAGTTTAAGTTTAGTTTATTACTATTATTTTTTATTTTATTTAGTTTAGGGTTTAGGTTTACTTTATTTTAGGTTTGGGTTTAGGTTTAACTTATTTTAGTTTAGTTTATTTTAGTTTAGGTTTAAGTTTATTTAATTGTGTTTATTTTAGGTTTAGGTTTTTTTTAGTTTAGTTTTTAGGTTATTTTTTAGGTTTAGGATTTTATTTAGTTTATGTTTTATTTTATTTTTATTTTATATTTAGTTTTTATTTTATTTAGGTTAGGTTTATTTTATTTTTTTAGTTTAGTTTAAGTTTTTATTTATTTTATTTATTTTTAGTTTTTTTATTTTATATTTTTTTTACATTTAGGTTTAGGTTTCAGTTTATGTTTTAATTTAGGTTTTTATTTTATTTTATTTAGGTTTAGGTTTAAGTTTTTTTATTTATTATATTTTTAGGTTTTATTTAGTTTAGGCTTAGGTTTTAGGTTTTTAGGGTATAGGGTTTAATTTTTAGAGTTTGGGGTTTAAGGTTGTAGGTTTTATGGTTTATGGTTTAAGGTTTAGTGTTTTAGGTTTTAGGGTTTAAGGTTTAGTGTTTAGGGTTTAGGGTTTATGGTTTAGGGTTATAGGTTTAGGGTTCAGGGTTTAAATTTAGTTTTTTTTAGGTTTAGGTTTAGGTTTTTTTTTGGTTTAGTTTATTTTAGTTGAGGTTCAGGTTTATTTTATTTTATTTATTTTAAGTTTATTTTTTAGTTTAGGTTTTTATTTTATTTTTTAATTCATTTAAGTTTAGGCTTTTTTATTTATTTTTTTTAGGTTTTATTTAGTTTAGGTTTACGTTTTTAGGTTTTTAGGATTTAGGGTTTAGGGTTTATGATTTAGGGTTTGGGGTTTAGGGTATAGGGTTTAGGGTTTACGATTCAGGGTTTAAGGTTTAGGGTTTAGGGTTTAGGGTTTAGTGTTTAGGCTATAGAGTTTAGGGTTTTTAGGGTTTAGAGTTTATGGTTTAGGGTCAAGGGCAAGATTTGGGTTGATGGTTAGTTTAGCGTTTAGGGTTTTTAGGGTTTAAGGTTTTGGATTTTGGGTTAGTTTAGGGTTTAGGGTTATAGAGTTTAGGGTTTATGATTTTGGGTTAGCTTAAGGTTTAGGGTTAGTTTAGGGTTTAGGGTTTAGAGTTAGCTTAGGGTTATTTTAGGGTTTAGGGTTTAGGTTTTAGGGTTTAGGGTTTTAGGGTTTAAGGTTAAAGTTTAGGGTTTGGGGTTTGGGGTTTAGGGTTTAATGTTTGGGGTTTAGGGTTTAGGGTTTATGGTTGAAGGTTTAGGGTTTAGGGTTTAAGGTTTATGGTTATTTTTAGGGTTTAGGGTTTAGGGTTTCGAGTTTAGGATTTAGTGTTTAGGGCTTAGTATTTAGGGATTTTAAAAAAAAATTAGTAAACTCGTAAGTTTCAGTTTATTTAGTTTATTTAGTTTTATTTTTATTTATTTTAGTTTCTTTTATTTTTTACTTCTATTATGTTTATTTTTCATTTCTATTTAGTTTGATTTATTTATTTTATGTTTATTTATTTTAGTTTATTTATTTGGCTTAGGTTTAGGTTTATATTTATTTTTTCATTTAGCTTTATTTTTATTTTATTTTTGAGGTTTAGGTTTTGTTCTTTTACTATTAAGTATTGGTTTAGGTTTTTATTTTTATTTTTTAGGTTTACGATTTAGGTTTTGATTTTATATTTATTTTAAGGCTTAGGGTTTAGGATTTTTAAGGGTTTAAGGTTTAAAGTTTAGGGTTGCAGGTTTAGGGTTTTAGGTTTAGTGTTAATTTTTAGGTTTAAGGTTTAGGATTTAGGGTTTATGGTTCAAGGTATTTTAAAAAAAGAATTAAGTAAACCGGTATGTTTAGGTTTATTTAATTTATTTTTAATTATTTTAGATTATTTTATTTTCAATTTTTATTTATGTTTAATTTTTAATTTTATTTGGTTTGGTTTATTTATTTTAGCTTTATTTATTTTAGTTTAAGTTTTTTATTTTAGTTTATGTTTTTGGTTTAGGTTTTCATTTAAGTTTTTTTTTTATAATTTAGTTTTATTTTTATTTTATTTTTAAGGTTTAGGTTTAGGTTTAGGTTTGGTGTTTAGGGTTGTAGGTTTATGGTATAGTGTTAAGAATTTTTTATTTTTTATTTTTTTTTAATTTTTTAAAATTAAATATACTCGTAGGTTTATGTTTATTTACTTTATTTTTAATTTATTATAGTATATTTTATAATAATTTTCATTTAGTTTATTTATTTTAGGTTTCTTTATTTTAATTAAGGTTTTTATTTATTTTATTTTATTATTTTATTTATTTTATTTTATTTTTATTTTATTATTTTATTTTATTTTTTAAGCTTTGGTTTTGGTTTTAGCTTAGGTTTTTATTTTAATTTATTTCAAATTTTATTTAGGTTTATGTTTTTTTTATATTTTTTATTTTTAGGTTTTATTTAATTTAGGTTTAGGTTTTTAGGTTTTTAGGGTTTAGGGTTTAGGGTTTAGGGTTTAGGGTTTAGGGTTTAGGGTTTGTAAGTTTAGGTTTAAGGTTTAGTATAGGTGTAGGTTTAGTTTTAGGTTTAGGTATTTAGGGTTTAGGGTTTAGGTTTAGGTTTAGGGTTTAGTGTATAAAGGCTTTAGGGTTTATAGTTAGCTGGGTTTAGTATAGACTTTAGAGGCTTTAAGTTTTAAGGTTTAGGGTTTAGTTATGTAGTTAGTTTAAGGTTAGAGTTAGGATTATAGTTTAGGTTTAGGTTAGGGTTAAGGTTTAGGGTTTTAGTATTTTTCAGGGTTTATGGTTTAGGTTTATAGGTTTAGGGTTTAGGGTTTAGGGTTTAACTTTTAGGATTTAGGGTTTTTGGTTTAGTGTTTACGGTTTAGGGTTAGGGGTTTAGGGGATTTTTTTTAATTTAGTACATCGGTAGGTTTTGGTTGATTTAGTTTATTTTTTATTTATTTTTGTTTATTTTATTATTTTTTTATTTAGGTTTATTTTTTATTTAGTTTAGTTTATTTATTTGAGTTTATGTTTTTTTTTTTAATTTATTTTTTAGGTTTAGGTTTAGATTTATGTTTATTTTTTAGTTTAGTTTTATTTTAATTTTATTTTTTATGTTTAGGATTTATTTTTTATTTTTATATTTTTATTTAGTTTAGGTTTAGGTTTTTAGGTTTTAGGTTTTATGGTTTAGGGTTTAGGGTTTTTGGGTTTAGGGCTTTAGGGTTTATGATTTAGGGTTAAGGTTTAGGGTTTAGTGTTTAGGGTTTATTGTTTAGGCTTTCGAGTTTAGGGTTTTTAGGATTTATGGTTTAGGGTTTGGGATTTAGGTTACAGGGTTTTAGGTTTTTAGGGTTTAGGGTTTTATAATTTAGGGTTAAGTTTAGTTGGTTTAGGAGTATAAGGTTTAGAGTTAGGAGTTTAGGGTTTAGGGTTAGAGTTTAGGTTTAGTTTAGTGTTTAGGTTTAGGGTTTATGGTTTAGGGTTTAGGGTTTAGGGTTTAAGGTTTAGGGTTTAGGTTTGTAGGTTTATAGTTTCGAGTTTAGGGTTTAGAGTTAATTTTAGGGTTTAGGCTTTAAGGTTAGTTTAAGGTTTAGGGTTTGGTGAACCTTGAAGATTGAATTTAAAACTCATCTTTACAAAATCTAAATAGAAATAAAAGTCGGAAGATTGGGATTAGAATAAGTTATTACATGGTTGAAATTGTTGTTAAAAAATTACTTGTATTTATCCTACTAAGATCATTGTTTACAATTTTACTCTAAAGCAAAAAAAACCAAAATTATAAATGAGTACATGAACTAATTTGAAGTATATTATGTCTTAAAATTAGAGAAAGATTAAGCTAATGTTGTAGGTTTAGATCGATTGAATAAACATGAAGAGACACTACAAAATTAATTTGCATGTGGCTTTTCAACAAACTTTAGATTTCAAATAACATCAAAAATTTTGCACCTAAAAGAATGTCATCAAATGTAGGAATTATTCTTTCCACTATTAAATCAAATTCAAATGAATACATTTAAATGAGCACTACAACTAATAAAAATAGAAATGATGATAGATACTATGTTGGGATCCAAAATCTCTCTTAAATCATATTTTAGAAATGTGAAAAATCTATGAGTGTCCTTAATCTCTCTATGCCACCTATTTGTTAGCATTGACTTAGGAGTTTTACTTGAGCTTTCTTGCTTTTGTGTTGAAGCAAATTATTTGTTACATTATGTTTCTGAGTTGAGTCTCAAAGTAGGAGAGCTATAGTTCTGGAAATACCTATGCAGAGATATTGAGTTTGAATTAATCTTGTTATGCACTACTTATTAATAGATTTTGTCAAGTACTATCAATATTATAAAAATCTCATTCAACAATACTTCACATCAAGTCTCCCTAATTCACCAAGATCTCAAGCACAGTCTTAAAGCATTGAAATCCTACTAGAGAGAGCTTTTTGAAGTTCAGATTTTGCTCTTTAACATATCTGCTAAATTGAAAGAGCTGCAGTCAATATCGAATAGAAAGGAGTTTTATGATGAGAAAGGCTATCTCAGCTATAGAAGAGGATGGTTCACAAATGGACACTTAGGTGTCTGAACATAAGTAGATTCTTTCTTCATTTGTCCACGAACAAGAAGCTACCCTTTAGCATCTCTATGAAACTTGAGAGAGGCGGTCTACAATGGCATACAAAGCTCATACAATTTTTTTGCTACATTAGAGAAATTCAGGCTAATCATTTGTAGCTGAAATCTCTTTTTTTAGTTTAGGTTTAGGATTTTAGGTTTTTAAGGTTTAGGGTTTAGGGTTTAGGATTTAGGGTTTAGGGTTTGGGGTTTAGGGTTCAGGGTTTAGGGTTTAGGGTTTAGGGTTGTAGGGTTTACTGTTTAGAGTTTAGGGTTTTAGGGTTTAGGGTTTAGGGTTTAGCGTTTAAGGTTTTAGGGTTTAAGGTTTAGGATTTATGGCTGTAGGTTTAGGGTTTAGGGTTTAGGGTAAGTTTTTTTAAATTTTTTAATTTTTAAAAAATTAAGTAAACTAGTAGGTTTCGATTTATTTAGTTTATTTTATTTTCTATTTTTATTTTGGTTTAGTTTTTTTATTTAGTTTGGTTTATTTATTTTAGTTTAGGTTTTTTATTTTAGTTTATTTTTTTAGTTTACGTTTAGTTTTAGGTTTCTTCTTTAGTTTAGTTTTATTTTTATTTTATTTTTTAGGTTTTGGTTTTATTTTTTATTAATAGGTTTTGGTTTAGGTTTTTTTTTAGGTTTAGATTTTAGGTTTTTATTTTAGGTTTATTTTTAGGTTTTATATTTTAGTTTAGGTTTAGGTTTATTTTTATTTAAATATATTTTATTTAGTTGAGGTTTAGGTTTATGTTTAGTTTATTTATGTTTAGGTTTAGGTTTTATTTATTTTAGCTTTGTTTAATTTAGTTTAGGTTTAGTTTTATTTTATTTTTATTTTAGTTTTAGGCTTTTTTTTAGTTTAGGGTTTAGTTTTTTTTAAAATTTATTTATAGGTTTATTTTTTAGGTTTAAGTTTTTATTTAGTTTTTATTTTATTTTATTTTAGGATTATTTTATATTTATTTTAGGCTTTATTTTTATTTTATTTAGGTTTTTAATTTTTTAGTTTAGTTTAGGATTATATTTATTTTATTCTAGTTTAGTTTTTATTTTTTTATTTTATTTTCTTTTAATGTTTAGGTTTTTGTTTAGGTTTTAGTCATGTTTTTTTTATTTTTTTATTTTTGGTTTAGGATTTTCTATTTATTTTTTTTTTAGGTTTTGTTTAGTTTAGGCTTAGGTTTTTAGGTTTTTAGGGTTTAGTGTTTAGGGTCTAGGGATTGGTGTTTAGGGCTTAGGGTTTATGGTTGTAGGTTTTAGGGTTTATGGTTTAGGGTTTAAGATTTAGGGTTTAGGGTTTTAGGGTTTAAGGTTTAGGATTTAGGGTTTAGGGTTTTAGGGTTTAAGGTTTAGGATTTAGGGTTTTAGTGTTTAGGGTTTAGGTATTAAGGTTTAGGGTTGTAAGTTTAAGGGTTGTTTAGGGTTTAGGGTTACAATTTTTTTCTATTTTTCTATTTAGGTTTATGGTTTAGGGTTTGTTTAGGATTTAGTGTTTAGGGTTTAGGGTTGTAGGTTTTGGGTTTAGGGTTAGTTTTAGGGTTTAGGGTTTAGGGTTCAGGGTTTCGGGTTTATGGTTTAGGTTTTTTTTTAATTATTAAAACCAGTAGGTTTAGGTAAAGTTAGTTTATTTATTTTATTTTTTATTTATTTTATTTTATTTTATTTTTTATTTTTATTTAGGTTTACATTTTTATTTAGTTTAGTTTATTTATTTTAGGTTTATTTATTTTAGTTTAGGTTTTTTATTTTAGTTTATTTTTTAAGTTTAGGTTTAGGTTTATGTTTATTTTTTAGTTTAGTTTTACTTTTATTTTATTTTTTAGGTTTAGGTTTACATTTTTATTATATTTTTTTAGGTTTAGGTTTTAGGTTTTTATTTTAGGCTTATTTTTAGGTTTTATTTTTTTAGTATAGGTTTAGGTTTATTTTTAGTTGATTTTATTTTATTTAGTTTAGGGTTTTGGCTTAGTTTATTTTATGTATATGTTTAAGTTTTATTTATTTTAGTTTAGTTTATTTTACTTTATGGTTAGGTTTGGTATATTTTATTTATTTTAAGTTTTTTTTTAGTTTATGGTTTATGTTTTATTTTTTATTTATTTCTAGGTTTATTTTTAATTTTTATTTAATTTATCTTTTTTATTTGTTGGTTTATTTTATTTCTCAGTTTAATTTTGGTTTATATTTATTTTATTTTAGATTTTTTTTATATTTTTTATATTTTAGTTTAGGTTTAGGTTTAGTTTTTAGTTTAGGATTTTATTCTATTTTATTTATTTATTGTATTTTTGTTTAGGTTTGTTTATTTATTTTGTTTCTAGGTTTTAATTAGTTTAGGTTTAGGTTTTAAGGTTTTTAGGTTTTTAAGTTTTTGGGTTTAGGGTTTGTGGTTTAGTGTTTAGGGTTTTGGGTTGTAGGTTATAGGGTTTAGGGTTTAAGGTTTAGGGTTTAGGGTTTAGGGTTTAGTGTTTTAGGGTTTAGGGTTTAGGCTTTAGGGTTTATGCTTTTTGGGTTTAGGGTTTTGGGTTTAGGGTTGTAAGTTTATGGTTTAGGGTTTAGGGTTTATTTTAGGGTCTAGGGCTAAGGGTTACGTTTAGGTTTAGGTTTAGGTAAACTGGTAGGTTTAGGCTTATTTAGTTTATTTTTTATCTTTTTAAGTTTAGTTTATTTTTCTTTTTTTTTTAATTTTATTTTAGGTTTATTTTATTTTTAATTTAGGTTTAGTTTTTTTTATTAAGGTTTTATTTTTTAGCTTAGTTTAGGTTTTCATTTATTTATTTTAGTTTTATTTTTATTTTCTTTTTATTTTTAGGTTTAGGTTTTAGTTTTAGTTTTTTCTTTTATGTTATTTTATTGATTTTGTTTTGGTTTAGGTTATTTATTTATTTATTTTTAAGTTTTTATTTAGTTTAGGTTTAGGTTCTTAGCTTTTTTGGGTTTAGGGTTTAGGATTTAGGATTTAGGGTTTTGGGTTTAGGCTTTTTTTTAAGTTAAGAAAATTGGTAGGTTTTTGTATATGTAGTTTAATTAATTTATTTTTTATTTATTTTAGCTTTAGTTTTTATTTTTATTTAATTTAGCTTATTTGTTTTAGGTTTATTTATTTTAGTTTATGATTTTCATTTTAGTTTATTTTTTGTTTTAGCTTTAGGTTTATGTTTATTTTTCAGTTTAGTTTTTATTTTATTTTATTTTATTTTGTAAGTTTAGGTTTTATTTTTTATTTTTTGGTTTTGGATTTGGTTTTCATTTTATTTTTTAGGTTTAGGTTTTAGGTTTATTTTTAGGCTTTATTTTTTAGTTTAGGCTTAGGTTTATTTTTTTAGTTTAGGGTTTATGTTTAGGTTTAGGTTTAAGTTTTATTTATTTTAGTTTAGTCTATTTGTTTAGGTTTAGGTTTTTTTTTCTTTTTGGTTTAGGTTTTATTTTTTATTTATTTCTAGGTTTATTTTTCAAGTTTAGGATTACTTTATTTTTATTTTATTTTTTTTTTGTTTTTATATTATTTTTATTTTATTTTTTATAAAATTGGTAGGTTTCATTTTATTTTATTTTAGGTTTATTTTATTATTATTTTAAATTTAGTTTTTACTTTACTTAGGTTTTTTATTTTTAAGATTATTTTATTTAGTGTTTTATTTTTATTTTATTTTATTTTTAGCTTTAGGTTTGGTTTAGGTTTATGCTTTGGTTTAAGTTTTAATTTCGATTCTTATTTTATTATATTTAGGTTTAGTTTTTTTTATTTTATTTTTAGGTTTTACTTAGTTTAGGTTTAGATTTTTTTTAGGGTTTAGGGTTTAGGGTTTATGGTTTGGGTTTAGGGTTTAAGATTTAGGGTTGTCGAGTTGTCGGGTTTAGGGTTTAGGGTTTAAGGTATAGGGTTTAGGGTTTTAGAGTTTAGGGTTTATGGTTTACGGTTGTTGGTTTAGGGTATAAGGTTTAGGGTTTAGGGTTAGGATTTTTTATTAATTTTTATTTTTTATTTAGGGTGTAGGGTTATTTGGGTTTTGGGTTTAGTGTTTAGGGTTTATGGTTTAGTGTTTAGGCTTTAGGGTTTAGGGTTTAGGTTTTTTAAATTAAGAAAATCTCTAGGTTTATTTAGTTTATCTTTTATTTATTTTAGTTTATTTTATATTTTATTTTTATTTAGGCTTATTTTTTTATTTTTATTTAGTTTAGATATTTTACTTTAGTTTATTTTTTAGGTTTAGGTTTAGGTTTATGTTCATTTTTATGTTTAGTTTTATTTTTATTTTATTTTAGGTTTTGATTTTATTTTTTGTTTTTAGGTTTAGGTTTATATTTTATTTTTTTAGATTTATGTTTTAGGTTTTTATTTTAGGTTTTTTTAGGTTTTATTTTTTAGTTTAGGTTTAAGTTTATTTTTAGTTTATTTATTTTATTTTGTTTACAATTTAGGTTTAGTTTATTTTAGGTTTAGGTTTAGGTTTTATTTATTTTAGTTTATTTTATTTTAGTTTAGGTCTAGGTTTATTTTATTTTGTTTATTTTAGGTTTATTTTTTTAGTTTATGGTTTAAGTTTTATTTTTTATATATTTATAGGTTTTTTTTAGGTTTAGGTTTTTAATTAGTTTTTATTTTATTTTATTTTAGGTTTATTTTATTTTTATTTTACGTTTTGTTTTTATTTTATTTAAGTTTTTTATTTTTACATTTATTTTATTTTTTAGTTTAGTTTAGGTTTTCATTTAGTTTATTTTAGTTTAGTTTTTATTTTTTATGTTATTTTATTTTTAGGTTTAGGATTAGGTTTTTGTTTAGGTTATTATTTTATTTTATTTTGGATTTGCTTTTTTATTTATTTTGTTTTTAGGTTTTATTTAGTTTAGGTATAGCTTTTTAGGTTTTTAAGGTTTAGGGTTTAGGTTTAGGGTTTAGGGTAGAGGTTTTAGGGTTTGGGGTTTAGGGTTTAGGGTTTAGAGTTTAGGATTATAGGTTTTAGGGTTTTGGATTTAGGATTTAGTATTTAGGATTTAGGGTTTAAGGGTTTAGGGTATAGGGTTTATTATTTTGGGTTTAGGATTTAGGGTTTAAGGTTTTAGGGTTTAGGATTTATGGTTGTAAGTTTAGGGTTAGTTTTAAGGTTTAGGGTTTAGGGTTAGGTTTTTTTATTTTTTTATTTTTATTATTTTTATTTTTTTTAAATTAAGTAAACTTATAAGTTTAGGTTTATTTAGTTTATTGTTTATTTATTTTAGTTCATTTTTTATTTATTTTAGTTCATTTTATTTTATATTTTTATTTAGGTTTATTTTTATTTTTATTTACGTTTCTATTTTTTTTTTGGTTTGTTTTATTTTTATGTTTAGTTTTCTTATATTTAGGTTTTTTATTTCTTAGTTTAGTTTAGGTTTTTATTTATTTTATTTTAGTTTAGTTTTTATTTTGATTTTATTTTCTTTTTAGGTTTAGGTTTAGGTTTTAGTTTATGTTTTTATTGTATTTTATTTTTATATTTTATTTTGATTTTGGTTTATCTTATTTTTATATTTTATTTAGTTTAGGTTTAGATTTTTAGCTTTTTAGGGTTTAGGGTTAGTATAGAGTTTTTTTAGGAAATTAGGAATTTTTATTTCCTGAAAAAGTACAATGTCCTTAGATGGATAAATATCTAAGCTAATGCTCAAAAAGTTGCATAGTCCTAAAGAGATAAACCCCCTAACTATTACAATACTGAAGGAAAAAAAGCAAAAGAAAAACCAAAAAACTCAACAGAAAATCCATGTGAGTGACTTCATTTGGTCCTTCGATGGCAAGATCCACCAATACTCCCTATAAAAGAAATTTGCAACATACTTTTGAAAGGATGAGTACAATTAAAGCATAGGAAGTAAGAGCAAACAAAGGGTAAAGTAAAGAAAAAAGGCTTAGTTACAATCATCTCAAGGCAACACTATGTATAGCGTAAACTTGGAGATGGGTTACAATTACATATAGTGCTACCAACAAAGAAGAAAGGCGGGAAACATCAAAGCCATCATAGCCGGTATTATGTGTAGCCATCATCCAAAGTCATCATCCAACAAGGATGCAAAATCCTCAAACAACAAACATAATAGCCAACCAAAACCAGAACAACCAAACCCAATAAGGTAGATAATCAACCAACCATCGAGGATAGCAATATAGTAGGAGCACCACCAAAGCCACCACCAAGAAGGAATAATAAAATCAAAAGGAACAAGCATAATGATAAGGGTAACAACACACACTAGAGATAAACAAGAGAAAAAAAAAATAAAAACACAAGTGCTCATGTCCTCCACCAAAGAAAAAATATCGATAAAACACCAACCTAAGCAAAGGAGCGACAAGGTTGCCACCCAAATAGAAAAAGGGGGGGTCAATTGTAGCCAAGAGAGAAAAAATAAAGGAGTAAACCAAAAATACAAGTCACAAAAAGAACACTAGGTTCAGAACAATCAAAGGAGAAAAACACGGCCAAAATATCCACCCTTAGACCAACCTAGCGATAATACAACCAACCAAACTAGCTGCCAACATATCTCCTAGCCAACCAACATAGCACTAGAAAACCCAAGTCAATGTAAAGACCAATAGCATCAAGCCAAAATGACCCAAGGCAGGAAAGGCTAGAAGTCTAGTCAAACCCAACCAAGGCAAAGAAAATCCAATCTAGGTAAGTAGAACAACAAAGACAAAAGGTACAAAGCCCGATAAGCTACAGACCAATACAGGGGCAACAATATAAAGGCTTCCAACTAAGCCACCAACACCCTAGGCCAACTAACAGCCACAAAATAGCCTTCATCCAACCAATCCAGAACAATACCCAAATCAAAGCCATTAAGAGGAAGGCCAATATAGGAGGGTTAAAACCATAACAAAAAAAAAAAAAATCAACAAAATAACCACCAATTCAACAACACACATAATAAGCCAACAATCTCCACCATGCCAAAATCAAGCGAGATAAACCAGCAATCCCAAGATTAGTCACCAATAAAAAAATGATAAAATAGCCAATAAAAACAGGCATCCAACCATCCCAATTAGCTAAAAATAACCAACCATGACAACAATCCATCAACCACCACAGAGGATCTAATTCGGGTAAGTTAGCGGCCTAGAAAGAGGCAAAACCCATACAAAAGAAAAACCTCTGATAGCCATAACAACCTAAAGGAGGATATAAAAAAATAGCCATGGGAAAATTATGGTAAACACCTAGATAGACAAAAAGCCACCAAAAAAAACCATAACAACCAATTACAATAACCACCAGTAGCAAAACTAGGCCAATCCAAAAGTAAGAGATCAAAAACATAACCTAGCCAAAAGAGAAAATAAGTAGATAACCCATAACAAAGAGGGAATAAGGGAACCAAAAGCAGATCAAAAAGCAACACCAAAAACCAAGCAAAGAATTTATGATCTTAGATAAGGCAATCCAGTATTATTGAGATTAACCAAACCCCTTAATAGTTTAGGCAAAGTTTGGTTGTCAAATAAAGTGAACTCAGTTAAGTTGGAACCAAAGTTAGCCAAGTAATGACAAATTACCTTCAGGATGTAGTAAATTTTAATACAAACTTGAGAAAGAAGATTTTAGTATGATTAAGAAGATAAAATAATTTCATTCCCATTTCTATTGGAATTAAACATGACAACAAGCAGAGAGCATCAACATCAATCCAGATGTTGAGAAACCTATATTCAAACAAATTTCAATAGCTTTATTGACCATAAGCTCAACAAAATAATAGAATAGGCTTTGAGAGGATAGGCAAAAGCATAAATGGATACCTTTAGAATCCTAAGAATACTACCATATTAATTGGAAGAAAGCAGAACCATTATTCACTTTAATCAGATTGGCATTAAGAAAGCCTAAATTTACTCTAGTTCTTAGAGGATCCTTTTATGGTTCATAGAATACCATAATATCATTTATATCCATCTAGATGAACCAAATAAAGCTAATAAAATTAAAGCTTTGATTTAAACTTTCTTATTTTTGAAATAGACTTCAAGAAGTTGATATAAAGAAAGAGAACACTGAAAATAGTTGGTATTAAATAAATCATCATACCAAAACCATAATTTAGAAGCAATAGCACCATTGACAAAAACATGATTTACATTTTAAATTTGAAAGCAACAATAGCACTTTGAAGGCAACTAAAACCCTTTAGTCTAGAGCAAAGAGTCCACAGAATAAAATCATACAAAATCCTCTAAGCTAAAACTGAATAGGAAATGGGAGTGATATTGTTCCAAAGTTTAATAAAAATATTAGGGGTTGTTTATCTCTAATAAAATTCCAAACCTCTTTAAGTACAAAGTCACCATTATAAGAAAGTTTAAAAAGAATTTGACCAGGCTTGTTAGAAGAAATGAGGATATTTCTAAAGTTGTCAAAATAAGAAATAAGGATATAATTCTCAAGTTTTCTTTCATTCCAATTATTATTAAGCCAAAAAGAATTAACTTTGATAGCAATAGTAGAGTGGGTTGATAAAAGGGTGTCAATAGAGCCATTGCCAATCAATTATCTTGGCAAAAGAAGGAAGAACTCGACTGAATACCCCAAGATATTAATGATTTGGGAACCCATTTAATGGACCAAAGTGTTTTCCAAACTGGAGAGTCACCAACTTTATAAGCACATTTAAGGGGACGTTTACCTTGGCAATATTTTTCCATCATAAAATGAGACCAAAGGCTATCATTCTTTCTTAAATTCCACCAGAGCTTATGAGAGAAGGAAGTGATAGCTTCACGAATAGGGTTGCAACCAAGAGCACCTTCTCCCAAAGGACCACAACATTTATGCCAAGATGTCCAATGCATTCTTTTGGTAGAATTATTGGAGCCCCAAAAAAAAATTTATTAAGCAAATAATCAATTCTGATAAGTGTAGCATTAGTGGGGATAATAGTTTGAATCAAATATAAAGGCATGGAGTTGAGAGTGCTTTTAAGAATAGTGAGCCTACCACTAAAAGAAAGTAAATGGAATTCCCAAACAAAATTTTATTTGAAATTTTTTGAATTAGCCCATCAAAGAGATGGGAACGTTTCTTACCTTTAAAGAGTGGTGAAGCACTTAAGAGGTAAGTGTTGATGTTTAAAATTAGTGATGGGATTTGATTTATTTATTTTATTGGAGATACTAGAGAAAGTGATAAAATAGCTTTGTTATCAATGGTAGACAAACCACTTTCTCTACCAACTTTATTTAAAAAAAACTTGAGATGCTTGATGTGATGAATAGAAGCATTACAAAAATAATGAAATCATCTCAAAACTTAAATGGGAAAGGAAGACCACAGTTTTTTGTAGTACATACTATGATTGTTTAAGAATAAATCATTGATGCTCTAGCTAAGTACTCAACATTAATAATAAATAAAGCATGAGATAAAGGATCCCCTTGATGTAAGCCATGGGAAGAGGAAAGAAACCCAAGGCTTCCCATTAAGCAAAATCAAAACTAGGCATTATTAATACAATTTTTAATAAAATAAATAAATTTATCAAAAACCAAATAAATTCAAAATATGGAAAAGGAAATCCCAAGAGATGTTATCAAAGCCTTTGGTAATATCTAATTTGAAAAGAATGTTGCCACATTTTGTCTTGGCATCAAGATCATCAATTAATTCTTGGGAAAGTAAAATATTGTTAGAAATGGATCTACCTCTAATAAAACCAATTTGGTTGAGAGAAATAATTCTATTAAGTAAAGGACTAAGTCTGTTGGTAAGAAATTTTGGAAATTAGTTTATGGAAGAAATTGCAAAGATTAATAGGTCTAAAATCATCTCAATAGTCTGGATTATCTTTCTTAGGTATGAGAATAACATAGTATAAAAATATCTAGGAAAAATAATAAAATTAAGTTAAAATTCATAGTTAGGGTTAGAAAGGTTTGGGTTAGTTAAAATTTGGTTATATTGATTAATTTGATTAGGTTTAGTTAGGAAGGTTATTAGGAGTTAGATTAAGTTTGGTTTAGAAGATTAGTTTAAGTTTTATATTTTAATATTTATTAATTGAGTTTAAGGTTTATTAGGTGGAATTTAGATTAGGTGGAGTTATTAAGGTTAAATTAGAGTTAGAGTTAGGATTTATTGGGGTTTAAGTTTTAAGGTTTAAATTTATAATTAGGTTTGATTTTTAGATTAAGTTAGGAGTTAGGGATTTAAAGGTTAGGTTAAAGTTAGGGTTAAAGTTATTTAGGGTGGATTAAGTTAGGTTAGTTTAGTTTATAGTTTAAATTTAGAATTTAAGTTTAGGTTTAGTTTTAGGTTAGTTTAAGTTTTATTTATTATTTTATTTTAAATTAAGTAAACTAATAGGTTTAAGTTTATTTAGTTTATTTAGTTTATTTATTTTAGTTTATTTTAATTTTTATTTTTATTTAGGCTTATTTTTACTTAAGTTTTTATTTATTTATTATTTTATTTAATTTTTGGTTTATTTTATTTTTATTTTAGGTTTAGTTTTTATTTTATTTAAGTTTTTTAATTTGTAGTTTAATTTAGGGTTTTATTTATTTATTTATTTTAGTTTAGTTTTTATTTTTTATTTTATTATCTTTTTAGGTTTAGGTTTAGGTTTAGATTTTAGTTTATGTTTTTATTTTAATTTATTTTTCTATTTTATTTTGATTTAGATTTTTTTTAAAGATTTTATTTAGTTTAGGCTTAGGTTTTTAGCTTTTTTGGGTTTAGGGTTTAAGGTTTACAGTTTATGGTTTAAGGTTTTGGATTTAGGGTTTAGGGTTTACGATTTATGATACAGGATTTAGGGTTTAGTGTTTAGGGTTTCAGGGTTTAGGATTGTAGGTTTAGTATTTAGGATTTCTGGTTTAGGGTAAGTTTTAGTGTTTAGGATTTAAGGTTATGGTTTTTATTTTATTTTATTTTATTTTATTTTTATTTTTTTTATTTATGGTTTAAGGTTTAGGGTTTAGGATTTAGAGTTGTAAGTTTACAGTGGTAGGTTTAGGGTTTAGGGTTTATTGTTTAGGGTTTAAGTTTATTTATTTTATTTAGTTTATATTTAATTTATTTTTCTTTATTTTAGTTTTATTTTTATTTAGGTTTAATTTTAATTTTTATTTAGTTTAGTTTAACTATTTTATGTTTATTTATTTTTATTTAGGTTTTTTATTTTCATTTATTTTTTAGGTTTTGGTTCGGGTTTATGTTTATTGTTTTAGTTTAGATTTAATTTTATTTTATTTTTCAAGTTTAGGGTTTATTTAATTTTTTTAGGTTGGGGTTTAGGTTTTTATTTTATTTTTGTAGTTTTAGGTTTTAGGTTTTTATTTTAGGTTCATTTTTAGGTTTTACATTTAAGTTTAGGTTTATGTTTATTTTTAATTTAACTTATTTTATTTAGTTTAGGGTTTAGGTTTTGTTTATTTTAGGTTTAGGTTTATGCCTTATTTATTATAGTTTAGTTTATTTTAGTTTAGGTTTAGGTTTATATTATTTTATTTATTTTAGGTTTTAATTTTTTTTAGTTTATGGTTTAGGTTTTATTTCTTTTACTTTTTGGTTTTTTTTTAGGTTTATTTTTTAGGTTTAGCTTTTTATTTAGTTTTTATTTTTATTTTATTTTAAGTATATTTTATTTTTGTTTTACATTTAGTTTTTATTTTATTTAGGTTTTCTATTTTTAAGTTTATTTTATTTCTTAGTTTATTTTAGGTTTTTATTTATTTTATTTTAGTTTATTTTTTATTTTTTATATATTTTATTTTTAGGTTTTGGTTTTGGTTTAGGTTTTAGTTTAGGATATTATTTTATTTTATTTTTTATTTTATTTAGTTTAAGTTTTTTTTGTTTATATTATTTCTTTGATTTTATATAGTTTAGGTTTAGGTTTTTAGGTTTTTAGCAATTAGGGTTTGAGGTTAAGGGTTTAGGATTCTAAGTTTTATGGTTTAGCGTTTATGGTTTAGGGTTTAGGGTTTAGGGTTTAAGATTTTTGGGTTTAGGGTTTAGGGTTTAGGGTTTTAGGGTTAATTTTAAGTAAATGTGTAGGTTTATATTTATTTAGTATATTTTATTTTTACTTAGATTTAGATTTATTTTATTTTTATTTTAATTTTTATTTAAGTTTTTATTTAGTTTTTATTTTATTTTATTTTAGGTTTATTTTATTTTTAATTTAGGTATAGTTTTTATTTTATTTAGGTTTTTTCTATTTTTAGTTTAGTTTAGATTTTTACTTATTTTCTTAGTTTAGTTTTAATTTTTTATTTTAATTTCTTCTTAGGTTTAGGTTTAGGTTTTCATTTATGTTTTTATATTATTTTATTTTCTATTTTACTTTCATTTAGATTTTTTATTTATTTTATTTTTATGTTTTATTTTTCTTTAGGTTTAGGTTTTTAGCTTTTTAGGGTTTAGGGTTTAGGATTAGTTTAGGATTTAGGGCTTAGGGTATAGGGTATGGGGTTTAGGGTTTAAGGTTTAGGGTTTAGGGTTTAGTATTTAGGTTTTAGGGTTTAGGGTTTAGGTTTTAGGGTTAGAGGTTTTAGGATTTCATGTTTAGGGTTTAGAGTTTAGGGTTTAGGGATTTAGCATTTAGTGTTTTGGGTTTAAGGTTTAGGATTTAGAGTTTAGGGTTTTATGCTTTAGGGTTTAGGGTTGTATGTTTACGGTTAGTTTTAGGGTTTAGCGCTCATGATTTAGGATTTAGGGTTTAGGGTTTAAGGTTTTTTTTTTTAAATTATGAAAATTAGTAGGTTTAGGTTTATTAAGTTTATTTTTTATTTCTTTTAGTTTATTTTATTTTTAATTTTTATTTAGTTTTATTATATATTTTAATTTAGTTTTGTTTATTTATTTTATTTTTTGTTTTTTATTTTAGTTTATTTTTTAGGTTTAAGTTTATTTTTAATTTATTTTATTTTATTTAGTTTACGATTTAGGTTTAGTTTATTTTAGGTTTAGGTTTATGTTCTATTTATTTTAGTTTAGTTTATTTTAGTTTAGGTTTATGTGTATTTTATTTTGTTTATTTTAGGTTTAGTTTTTTTTTAGTTTATGGTTTAAGTTTTATTTTTTCTTTATTTTTAGGTTTAGTTTTTTTTACGTTTTATTTTAGGTTTATTTTGTCGATTTAGGTTTTTATTTTATTTTATTTTAAGTTTATTTTATTTTTATTTTATGTTTAGTTTTTTATTTTATTTAGGTTATTTATTGTTAGGTTTATTTTATTTCTTAGTATAGTTTAGGTTTTTATTTATTTTATTTTAATTTTGTTCTTATTTTTTATATTATTTTATTTTTAGGTTTAGGTTTAGGTTTAGGTTTAGGTTTTTAGGTTTTTTGGGTTTAGGGTTTACGGTTTGGGGCTATGGTTTAGGGTTTAGGTTTGTAGGATTTAGGGTTTAGGGTTTAGGGTTTAGGGTTTAAGGGTTTATCGTTTAGGCATAGGTTTAGGGTTTAGGATTTCGTGTTTAGGGTTAGTTTTTTAGGTGTAAGGTTTATGGTTGGTTTTTTTATTTTTGATTTTTTTTAAATTATATAGCTAGGTTTAGGTTTATTTAGTTTATTTTTTATTTATTTCAGTTTATTTTATTCCTTATTTTTATTTAGGTTTACTTTAGTTAATATTTTTATTTAATTTTTGATTTAGTTTTTAGTTTATTTTATTTTAGGTTAATTTTTTTTTAGGTTTTGTTTTATTTTATTTAGGTTTTTTATTTTTATTTTAGTTTTTATTTTTTATTTTATTTTTTTAGGTTTATGTTTAGGTTTAGGTTTTAGTTTATGTTTTTATTTATTTTTATTTTATTTTATTTTGGTTTAAATTTTTTTATTTATTTTATTTTTAGGTTTTATTTAGTTTATGTTTAGGTTTTTTGGTTTTTAGGGTTTAAGGTTTAGTGTTTAGGGTTTAGGGTTAGTTTAGGGTTTAGGATTGTAGGTTTGGGGTTGCATGTTTTGGGTTTAGGGTTTAGGGTTTAGGGTTAGTTTAGTGTTTAAGGTTTAAGGGTTAGGACTCTTTAGGGTTTAAACTTTTGGGTTTTTTTAAATAATGTTAACCAGTAGGGTTAGGTTTATCTAGTTTATTTTATATTTTTATCTAGGTTTATTTTTATTATTTAGCTTAGTTTATTTATCATAGATTAGGTTTTTTATTATAGTTTATTTTTTAGTTTTAAGTTTAGGTTTATGTTTATTTTTTAGTTCATTTTTATTTTTATTTTATTTTTTAGGTTTAGGTTTTATTTTTTATTTTTAGGTTTAGATTTTTATTTTATTTTATAGGTTTAGGTTTTAGGTTTTTATTTTAGGTTTAATTTTAGGTTTAATTTTTTAGTTTATGTTTTGGTTTATTTTTAGTTTGTTTTGTTTTATTTAATTTAGGTTAGGTTTAGGCTTAGTTTATTTTTAGTTTAGGTTTAGGCTTTATTTATTTTAGTTTAGTTTATTTTAATTTAGGTTTAGGTTTATTTTATTTTTATTTTAGGATTAGGTTTTTTAGTTTATGATTTAGGTTTTATTTTTTATTTATTTTTATATTTTATTTTTAGGTTTATTATTTAGGTTTAGGTATTTATTTAGTTATTATTTTATTTTATTTTAGGCTTATTTTATTTTTATTTTACATTTAGCTTTTTTAATTTAGGTTTTTTATATTAAGTTTAGTTTATATTTTCATTTAGTTTTGGTTTTTATTTATTTTATTTTAGTTTAGTTTTTATTTTTTATTTTATATTATTTTTAGGATTAGGTTTAGGTTTTAGTATGGGTTATTATTTTATTTTATTGCTTCTATTTTATTTAGGTTAGGTTTGTTTATTTATTTTATTTTTAGGTTTTTAGGTTTTTAGGGTTTAGGGTTTAGGGTTTAGGGTTTAGGGTTTAGGGTTTAGGGTTTAGATTTTACGTTTGGGGTTTAGGGTTTAGAGTTTAGGGTTGTATGGTTTAGGGTTTAGGGTTTAGGGTTTAGGGTTAAGGGTTTAAGGTTTAGGGTTTTAAGGTTGTAGGGTTTAGGGCTTAGGGTTTAGGGTTTAGGGTTTAATGTTTAGGGTTTAGGGTTTAGTGTTTTAGCATAGTTTAGGGTTTAGGGTTTATGGTTTAGAGTTTAGGGTTTAGGGTTTGGGGTTTAGCATTTTAGTGTTTAGGATTTTAAGGTTTAGGGTTTTTAGGGTTTAGGGTTTAAGGCTTAGGGTTTAGGTTTTAGGTTTAGGGTTTAGATTTTATATTTAGGGATCAAGTTTTAGTTTAGGGTTTGGGGTTTTTTATTTTTTATTTTTAACAGCGAACAAATTCAGAGTCAACATTTCTTCTTTTTAATTTCAACAACCAAATAACACACCAAGTTTTCTAGAGACAAGCGACGACATAGATAAAAAATGAGGATGCATAGAGAAAATCAAAAAGCCAGGATAACTTGAAATGTATCTACTATAAAGACACAATTCCATAAGCAATAGATCGGTCATGGTTCTTTAGTTTCTAGTTCCCATCCCAGGTCTCTCAGTAGCGATTACGATCATTTCCCCTATCTCTTATTACCACCTATAACCTCGCCTTCACCATTACCACCTTTGGTTCCACCTCATTTACCTCAGTCCCCGCCACCACTATGATAGGCATCGGCCTTCACCTCCATCTCTGATAGGAGCTTGGTGATGGTGATGTTCTAGTCAAGGTTACGCCATTCTTAGGGTTTAGGTTAGTTTTAGGTTTATTAGGTTTTACGATTTAGGTTTATTTTTTAATTTATTTAGTTACTTTAGGTTTAGGTTTAGGGTTTGGGATTTAGGGTTTAGGGTTTAGGGTTAAGGTTTAAGGTTTAGGGTTTAGGGTTTAGGGTTTAGGGTTTATGCTTTTATGGTTTAAGGTTTATGGTTAGGGTTTAGGCTTTAGGGTTTAGGGATTTTTAGTGTTACGGGTTTAGTGTTTAGGGTTAATGGTTTTAAGTTTGGGGTTTAGGATTTAGGATTTAGTGTTTATAGTTTTTTAATTAAGTAAATTAGTAAGTTTAGGTTTATTTAGTTTATTTACTTTATTTTATATTTATTTTAGTTGATTTTATTTTATATTTTATATTTTTATTTACGTTCATTTTTTATTTAATTTATTTTATTTATGTTAGATTTATTTATTTTAGTTTAGGTTTTTTATTTTAGTTTATTTTTTAGGTTTAGGTTAATTTTTTTAGCTTAGTTTCATTTTTATTTAATTTTTTAGGTTTAGGTTTTATTTTTTATGTTTAGGTTTTTATTTTATTTTTTTTACTTTTTGGTTTTTATTTATTTTTATTTTTAGCTTTTATTTTTTAGTTTAGGTTTTCGTTTATTTTTAGTTTATTTTATTTTACTTAGTTTAGGTTTAAGTTTAGGTTTAGTTTATTTTAGGTTTAGGTTTTGGTTATATTTATTTTGGTTAGGTTTATTTTTTAGTTTAGGTTTAGGTTTAGGATTATTTTTTTATTAGTTTTATTTTAAGGTTTAGGTTTATTTTTTTATTTTTTATTTAGTTTTAATTTTTTTTATTTTATTTTAGTTTAGTTTATTTTTTTACTTTTTTAGTTTATTTAGGTTTAGGTGATTTAGGTTTAGGTTTTTTATTTATTTATTTTATTTTAATTTTTTTTTGGTTTAGGTTTAGTTTATTTTGTTTAGGTTTTAGGTTTAAGTTTAGGTTTAGGGTTTTAGGTTTAGGTTTTTTTTTAGGGTTTAGGTTTTAGGTTTAGAGGTTTAGGATTTTAGGTTTAGGATGGATTTGGTTTTATTTTAATTAGAGAACAAATTAATTCAACATTTCTTTTTTTGATTTCATCAACCAAATAAACAAGTTTTCTAGATATATGGCGACATAGATAAAAAATGAGCACGCATAGAGCAAATGAAAAACCCTAGATAACTAGAACAGTCTCTAATGTAAAGACAGTTCCATAAGTAGCAGATCGGATCGGTCGTTCTTTAATTTTTCCAGTTCCCATCAGAACCACCCTGACCTCTTGAGTAGCGAGATCCACCATCATATCCCCAATCTCTCCCTTTGTCACCTGCAGTATAACCTCCAGCTCCTCCCCAACCACCACTACTTGACCACCACCTCCATATCCACCACCTCTAGATCCCCACCACCACCGTGATAGCGTCCCTTCACCTCCACCTAGATGTAGACTAAGCTGGTTGAGATGATCGCCATCAAGGTTACCATTCTTAGGGTTTAGGTTTAGGTTTAGGTTTATTAGGATTTAGGATTTGGATTTATTTTCTAGTTTATTTAGTTACTTTATGTTTAGGTTTATGTTTTGTGGTTTAGGGTTTAGGGTTCGGGTTTAGGGGTTAGGGTTTAGGGTTTAGGGTTTTACGGTTTATGCTTTTAGGGTTTAGGGTTTAGGGTTAGGGTTTAGGCTTTAGTATTTAGGCTTTAGGCTTTAGAGTTTTTAGGGTTTAGAGTTGAGGGTTTAGGGTTTAGGGTTTAGAGTTTAGGGTTTAGGTTTTAGAGTTTAATTTAGGTTTAGGGTTTAGGTTTAATTTTTGGAGTTTAGGTTTTAGGGTTTAGGTTTATAGTTTAGGTTTAAGGTTTAGTTTAGGTTTAGGGTTTAGGGTTTAGGGTTGTAGGTTTTGGGGTTTAGGGTTTAATTTTTAGGGTTTAGGGTTTAGATTTTTAGGGTTTAGGGTTTAGGGTTTAGGGTTCATGGTATAGGATTTAAGGTTTTAGGGTTTAGGGTTCAGAGTTGTAGATTTAAGGTTAGTTTAAAGGTTTAGGGTTTTTATTTTTTATTAATTTTTTATTTTATTTTGTTTTTTTTTAATTAAGTAAATTGGTAGGTTTAGGTTTATTTAGTTCATTTTGTTTATTTATTTTAGTTTATTTTATTTTTTATTTTTACTTAGGTTTATTTTTATTTTTATTTAATTTAGTTTATTTATTTTAGTTTAGGTTTTTTATTTTAGTTTATTTTTAGATTTAGGTTTAGATTTATGTATATTTTTTAGTTTAGTTTAGTTTTTATTTTATTTTTTAGGTTGAGGTTTTATTTTTAATTTTTAGGTTTAGGTTTAGGTTTTTATTTTATTTTTTTAGGTTTAGGTTTTAGGTTTATTTTTAGGTTTTACTTTTTAGTTTAGGTTTAGGTTTATTTTTAGTTTATTTTATTTTATTTAGTTTAGTTTTAGGTTTAGGTTTAGTTTATTTTATGTTTAGATTTAGGTTTTATTTATTTTAGTTTAGTTTATTTTAGTTTAGGTTTAGATTTATTTTATTTTTATTTTAGGTTTAGTTTTTTTAAGGGTTTAAGTTTTTATTTTATTTTTATTTTTAGGTTTATGGTTTTACTTAGGTTTTGATTTTTTAGTTTAGTTTAGGTGTTTATTTATTTTATTATAGTTTAATTTTAATTTTAATTTTTTATTTTTTTAGGTTTAGGTTTAGGTTTAGGTTTTAGTTTTAAATTATTTTATTTTAGTTTAGGTTTATTTATTTATTTTATTTTTATGTTTTATTTAGTTTAAGTTTAGGTTTTTTAGGTTTTAGGGTTTAGGGTTTTCTTAGGAAAATTTAGAATTTATTGCCATAAAGAAAAGTACAAAGTCTTAGAGTAAATCTCTAAACTAATGCTAAAAGAGTATAATAAGTCTAAAGAGATAAACCCCTAACTATTACAATAATATAAGAAAAAATAAATGCAAAAAACAAAACAAATAAACAACACAAGCGGTCCATGTAATAGCAACATCCACTAGGTCCTTTTGATACACAAGATCCACCTACAAGATTCTCTCAACTATAAAGAAATGCAACATATTAATGAAAGGATGAGTATAATTAATGCAATCATAAAGTATCGAGCAAAAAAGCAAAGTAAAGAAAGGCTCAGCTCAATTACAATCATCTCAGGGTAACACTATATGTAAGCATCAAACTTAGAAGAAGGGTTGCAATTACATATACTTACCTAAAGAAGATAGAGGGAAACATCAAGGCCATTATTAGCATACCTCTTGTAGCCCATCATCCCAAGTCCATCATCTTGCAAGGCTACAAACTCCTCAAGCGATGACATAATAGCCAACCATAAAACCACCAAAACAAATAAAGCCCAATAAAACCAACCAACCATCGAGACAATAGTAGTCAGTAGGAACACCACCACCACCAAGAGGAATAACAACATCAAGGGAGCAAGCATCATGACCTTAACAACACAAACTAGAAAAACCAAGAATAAAAGGAAAAAACACAAGAGCTCATGTCCTCCACAAACAAAGAATGGCAACAAGTGTCACCCAAACCAAAAAGGGAAGCAATGACCAAGAGAGGAGAACCATAGTAGGAGTAGGCCAACTAGACATGTCACCAATAGAGTAGGAAATAAAGGCCAAAATAGCCACCCATCCAAATAACCAACAAAACCACCAAACTCCCAGTAACCACCATAGAAAATCAAATCGGTGAAAAGAACATCCATCATGCCAAAACTACCCAAGATAACTAGGAAAAGTGTAGATGTAAAGTAAACAAACCCAAACTAGCAAAACTAACCACCAAAATAATTCAAAAGGAAGAAATAAGAAATAAAATAAATAACCTCCACCCAAATCAATCCCAAATTAAACCACCAAAACCCCGATCACACCAATAGAAGTGGATAAACCGACCCAATATAGCCAAGCCAACAAGGCCACCCAGACCATCACATGAGAAAATCCAACTCAGTTAAGGAAGCAACAGATATGACAATATAGAAAATAGAAGGCAATGCCACCACCTAAATGAAAGTCACCAAAATCAACCAAGCAATAAAAATTATCCAACCAAGCAAACAACAGCCACTAGGCAAAAAAATAAAATAAAATAACCCAAGCAGAAAAAATAGGAATCGCTAGGTTGCAACCATTAGGCCAACCCAAAAGCAATATCTTAAAAACAAAACCCAGCACAGGCCCAAGAGTGAAAATAAGCAAATGGCCAAAACCCAAAAGGGTTTAACAAAGGGGAACCAAAAGCAATTGTCTCATCAAAATAGAAAAATTAAACCAAGAAAATTATAATGAGACAAGGTAATCGTGTTATCCAAATTATTAAACCCTTAAAAGTTTAGGCAAATTTTGATTGTAAAATAAAGTGAAATCATTTAAGTTGGCACTTAAAGTAGCCAAGAAATATAGCAAAGCATTACCTTCATGAAGGATATGGGAATGTTTATAACAAACTTGAGAAAGAAGATTTTCAGAATGATTGAGAAGATAAAATAAATTAGCATTTCCTACTATTAGAGTTTAGCATGTCAAAAAAAGCAAAAGCACAAACTTCAATCTAGATGTTGAGGAAACCTTTATTCAAACAAATTTCAATAGCTTTATTGACAACCATAAGCTCAACATAGATAATAGAACATGCTTTGAGAGGATAGGCAAAAGCACAAATGACAGTACCTTTAGAATTCCTAAGAATACCACCATAGCCATATTTATTGGGAGCAATAGAACCATCAGTATTAACTTTAATCAAATTTTATTTTGGGTTTGATCCAATGGATAATCCTAGATCTTTTATAAGAGTCAACATCAGGCAAAATGATACCCAATTTTTTAGCCACAAATTTATAGCCTCGAAAATGAATGTTACTAATAAGATTGGCATTAAATAGAGCTTGAATTTTTTCCTTTGGTTCTTGCTGGAACTTTTTATGGCTTATAGAAATACCATGATATTTTGCATTATTTATGTCCATCCAGATGAACCAGATAAGGGTAATAACAACTAGAACTTTGATATGACCTTTCATAATTTTTTGGAAATAGACTTCAAGAAGTTCATATGTGGAAAGAGAGCCATGAAAGCAGTTGGTATTAAATAAATCATCTTACCATAACCATAATTTAGAAGCAATAGCACCATTGACAAACACATGATTAAAATTTTCAATATGGAAGCAACAATAACACTTTGAAGGAAAATACTACCCTTTATTCCAGAGCAAAAAGTCCACTAGAATAAAGTTAATCAAAATCCTCCAAGCTAAAATTGAATAAGAATTGGGAATGATATTGTTCCAAAGTTTAATGAAAACATTAGAGGAGTTTTGCTTATCTCTAATAAAATGTCAAACCTCTTTAAGAACAAAATCACCATTGTAAGAAAGCTTAAAGAGAATTTGGTTGTTTGTTAGAAAAATAAGAATATTTTTTAAAGTTATCTAAAGAGAAATAGAGATACAATTCTCAAGTTTTTTTCATTCCAAGTGTTATTATGCTAGAAAGAGTTAACTTTGATAGTGCGGTAGAGTGGGTAGATAAAAGATTCAATAGAGCCATTTCCAATACAATTGTCTTGCCAAAAGAAAGAATAGAATGAATACCCCAAGATATTAAGGGTTCAATAACTCATTTAATGAAGCAAAGCCTTTTCCAAATCAGAGAGTCACCAAATTTATAAGCATAGATAAGAGGGTGTTTACCTTGGCAATATTTCTTCATCATAAAATTAGCCCAAAGGCTATCATTCTTTCTAAAATTCCACTAGAGCTTATGAGAGAAGGTAGTAATACTTCAGAATCAGTTTGCGAGACCACCCAAGGTACCACAACATTTATGCCAGGAAGTCAAATGCATTCCTTTAGTAGAATTATTGGATCCCCAAAAATATTTATTAAGCAAGCGATCAATTCTAATAAGAGTAGCATTAGTGGGGATAATAGTTTGAATCAAATAAAGAGGCACTGAATTGAGAGTGCTTTTAAGAATAGTGACCCTACCACCAAATGAAAGTAAATGAAATTCCTAAACATAAATTTTATTTAAAATTTTTTGAATAACACATAAAAGAAGATTGGATTATTTTGGACCTTTAAAAAGAGGAGCACCCAAGTACTTAAGAGGAAGCTGTTGATGTTTAAAGTTAGTGATATGCAAGATTTGATTAATTTTATTATTGGAGATGCTTGAAGTATTAAAATAGTTTTGTTATCATTGATAGATAGACCACTTTCTCTACCAAATTTATTTAAAAAATCTTGAGATTCTTGATATGATGAATAGAAGCATTGCAAAAATAATGAAAATCATCAAAGCTTAAATGAGAAATAGAAGACCAAGAGTTCTATAATACATACTAGGATTGTTTAAGAATAGATCATTGATTCTTCTAGATAAGTATACTTATAATAATAAATAAGGCAAGAGATAGAGGATCCCTTATCTTAGGCCATGGGAAGAAGAAGAAGCTTCCCATTAAGCAAAATAGAAAACCAAGCATTATTAATACAATTTTTAATAAGAAAGATAAATTTATGAAAACCCAAATAAATTTAGAATATGGATAAGGAAATCCCAAGAGATATTGTCAAAAGCTTTGGGTAATATCTAATTTGAATGAATGTTGCCACCTTTAGTCTTAGCATCTAAATCATGAATTAATTCTTGAGCAAGCAAAATATTATCAGAAATAGATCTATCTCTAACAAAACAAGTTTGGTTTAGAGATAATCTATGAAATAAGGGAGCATTGGTTAGAATTTGGAAATTAGCTTATTGAAGAAGGTGCAAAGACTAATAGGTCTCAAATCAGTCCAATAGTATGGATTATGTTTCTTAGGTATGAGAATAATAGAAGTGCTAGAAAAATATCTAGGAAAAGGATTACCATTAAAAAAAAAATTTCTATGAATTAACTAAAGGAGATGACTAAAAATTTAGAACCTATTTACCATTCTCTTGCTGAGGCAAGGTTCATCTTATACTTAAGAAAATAAACTCTTTGTAAAAAAATATATACTTTCAAAAGCACTTCTAAATTAAAATTCACATGTCAAAAGATCTACATTTAAAGATAACCAAAACTGAACCAATATCCATGATTGTTGCATGGAGGTTCTTTTCAAAATTTAAAATGAAATAATTTTAAAATCCTTTTTCCAAAAGTACATATTTCAATGTAGTAATCTCCATTTAACACACCTAAACTTGTTGAATGAAGATTTTCAAACAAGATCGTGACATAAAATTGAAATTTCATTTAGCACATCCTACATGTACTAAGTTGGAATTTCTCTTTTGAAAAGCAACATCACACACAAATATTCGATCTTTGAAATTCAAAAGAAAAATATAATTGATTTCCATTTAACATACCTAAATTTGTTAAATGGAAGTCCCTTTCAAAATCACTAAAATTAAAACACATTTGAATTCCATTTGACATACCCAAAATTTTCAAATGAGAATTCTTTTCAAAATCAAAAGCAAATTGGACTACTTAACATACCCACATTTGCTAAGTAGAGTTCCTTTTAAAATCACAAATAATTCAACACACTTGAACTCCATTTGACATACCCAAATTTGTCAAATGAGAGTCTACCTTTTCAAAATTGAAAACAAATTGAACTTTATTTAACATACAACATTTGTTAAATAGAAGTTCTCCTCTTTCAAATAAAACAAAACAAACTCATCAAACACACTTGATCCCTACTTAACATGCCAAATTTGTTAAGTAAGGGTCTCATTTTTCAAAATCAAATTAAAATACATCGAACACATTGGGCTTCACTTAGCATACCTAAATTTGCTAATGGTCTTATTTTTCAAAATCAAATCAAAATACATCGAACACATTGGGCTTCACTTAGCATACCTAAATTTGCTAAGGATCCCATTTTCAAATCGAATTCAACCAATCAAACACATGACACACATAATTGCAAACAACGAAAATTCTTTCAAAAATTGTTTTCAAACATGCACTTGAATCTATTTTAGCATACATAAATTTGCTAAGTGAAGATTCCAAAATCAAATCAAAACAAGTCAATTGACCCTCCATTTAACATACCCAAATTTGTTAAATGAGGGTCTCAAACATAAAATAAGATTCAAATGTGAGCCATTGGAAGCATCAATTAAGAGCCTCTCAAAAACATTTGAACCCCATTCAACATACCCAAATTTGTTGAATGTGGGTTCTAAATTTAAATCAAATTCAAACTCTCTTCTCCAAAAAAAAAATACAAATCTCTCTAATATTTCAACCCCATTTAGCATACCTAAATTTGTTCAATGAGGGCTCCAATTCAATAATCAAATCAAGTTAACAATTCATGTCAACAACATTCAAGTAAGGTCCGATATGGTTCTCTTT